>OZ020604.1:133408459-133601634 GCA_963971545.1 Philophylla caesio
ACTTTGCCCTTTTAGAAAATGCAAAGGAGTTGTGCGCGGAAGTACTTTTGATGGCGTAGCCGGAGTTTGTCCGGCCAGGGTTATTGTTTTGAAGCGCGGCCGAAGACCGCTCACGCAGAAAGGAGTTCTGGGCGGAAATACTGTTGATGGCGTAGCCGGAGTTTGTCCGGCCAGGGGTTTTTTTTTGAAGCGCGGCCGAAAGCCCCTCACGCAGAAAGGAGTTCTGCACGGAAATACTGTTGATGGCGTAGCCGGAGTTTGTCCGGCCATGGTTATTTTTTTGAAGCGCGGCCGAAGACCGCTCACGCAGAAAGGAGTTCTGGGCGGAAATACTGTTGATGGCGTAGCCGGAGTTTGTCCGGCCAGGGGTTTTTTTTTGAGGCGCGGCCGAAAGCCCCTCACGCAGAAAGGAGTTCTGCACGGAAATACTGTTGATGGCGTAGCCGGAGTTTGTCCGGCCATGGTTATTTTTTTTGAAGCGCGGCCGAAGGCCGCTCACGCAGAAAGGAGTTCTGCGCGGAAATACTGTGTGCCCTGTTCTTATTGTTGAATTTTATTAAATGCATACTTAACAATTATTTTGTAACAGGGCAAACTTAAATTTAAGCAATTGTTATTTTGGTACAATAATTTGCTCTTTTACAAAATGCATACTTAACATATGGCCGAAAGTCCGAAAAAAAGTGTGTGCCAGTGACTTTCGACCACATTCTCAATTTAATAAAGTGGACATTCGACTATATGGTCGAAAGTCACCAGCATACAATGACTTTCGACCATATGGTCGAATGTCCACTTTTTTGGAGACTTTCGGCCATATGGTCGAAAGTCCCATGGTCGAGCGACACCCCGTCGACAATAACTACCTAGAAGTATTGGAAGACCCTTCGTTTGCACTTTTTCCTTATAAACGTTTTCCACTAAATATTCTTGCGAAATTCCCTAAGGATTGGGCCATTGGCAAATCTGACTCAGGCTGGATGAGCGGCGAAACTTTTTTTGAATATATCGCAAATGTGTTTAATTCTTTCTTGCTCAGAATGAACATAGAACTTCCAGTGGTTTTATTTTAGGATGGGCACGTATCACATATATATCTAACACTGAAGATGGCACAACGCCGAAACCGGTTTGTTTCAAAACCAAATTTGACAAGGATCGACGGAAAATCGTTCCAAAATACATCAACTTTCAACCTTGTCGGAGTAAAAAAACAACAAAAAATATATATCTACACTCAGCGAATTTTACAAGGAACACGGCATTATTCTAATTGCGCTTCTCCCAAATTCGACGCACTTGCTGCAGCCTATGGACGTCGGTGTGTTTCACTGCTTAAAAAGTGCTTGGAAAAAGGAAGTTCAAAATTGGAGAACATCAAACAATGGACAGCGAATGAAACTTGAAGATTTCGGTCCAGCTATTGATAAGTGTATAAAATGCTCGATCACTACTGATGTTATAAAGAGCGCTTTCAAAGCTTGTTGGTTATATCCGTTCTATGCAGATGTAGTTGCTTACAATAAGAATTTAAAAACGTCCATGGAAAATCACATCAAAAACGACGACGTTCTCGATTATTAAGCCGATGATATTATTAAAAAATGTAACCCTCCTCAGGTAATAAATAAAAGAGGAATATTCTCAATTAAAGATCTCCATTAAAATAATAATAGTTTATCTTAAAACAATTGTCAATACATATTTTGAATTATTTTCCATATGTATATGTATGCAAATAAACATACAAAGCTACTTTAATTTTCTATTACTTTTTTCTCCTTAAATGCCAACGAATTTCTAGATGATTTTTATTATAAATTTTGTTTTGTTGTTTTAAATAAAAATGTTTTTAATTATAAATTTAGTTTTGTTGTGCAAAATATTTGAAATTTAGGAAAAAAACGTCTTTTTTAATTTACAACGGAAATAGGAACGCTCTTGCATGGAATTAGGAACCGGGACAAAATTTTCGCACGAAATTAGGAACGAAATACGGTTTTGGAAAAATGCAAAAAAATGTGAAATTTTGGAAAAAAATTTAAATTTCATAAATCGTCAAAGACATTAAAAGGTCTCATAGAAAGCATTATTAGGGTCAACTTCGTTTTACTGGGCTAAAATATTACTCTAAATGTGGATATGTCTTAATAGTCCGTGGCCGCTGTGGTCGAGTTGGTAGCGGTGCGTGCTATAACTCGATATGCCGGTGAATTCGAGGTTCGAATCTTAGTGAGGGCAAGCAAAAGTTTTTTCTAATAGCGGTCACCCCTCGGCAGGCAATGGCAAACCTCCGAGGGTATTTCGTCCATGAAAAAGCTATTTATTAAATACATCTGCCGTTCGGAGTCGGCGAAAAACTGTAGGTCCCTCCATTTGTGGTATAATATAAAGACGCACACCCCAAATGGTAGGAGAAGCTCGGCCAAATACTGAGCTATATAGTGTACGCGCCAAAATTATATATATGTATATATACTCGTATATACATACATACGTTTATATTTTCAGATACTAAAAATTATATAATTTCCTTACTGCTTAATGCTGTCATTACACAGATTTGCCAATGGCCCAATCCTTAGGGAATTTCGCAAGAATATTTGGTGGAAAACGTTTATAAGGAAAAAGTGCAAACGAAGGCATCATTTTTCCATCAGCAGAAGCGTCTACCGACAACGTTAGGCATTCTTTGTCATCATGTCAATTAAAGACCCTGGTTGGGTCTTCCAATACTTCTAGGTAGTTATTGTCTTCCGTATGGAAGATTCAGTGACCGAAGCTCGAGAAACTGTTAAGCATTGAGACATTCGTTGACTCACAAAAGGATTTCTTTGTAAAAAGCCATTAAACTATTTTCGTCCTGGAACACCATTTGTAAACGAGTTTTGTCGATTTAGTTCCTTAACTAAATTTGCTACGCAGCTTGTTAGTTGGTCTCTAGTTATTGGAAAGCCCATCTCCGCCAAATGATGAATCCATTTAACAATATTATTTTCTTCTTCTATCGCCAACAATGGAAGGGGTCCTGGAAACGGCTTTTTCGTATACTTCTTCTTGACCTTGTCCACTAATGTCTGTCTGGGAACTTAATGTGTTTTTGATGCTCGGTAACATGACATATGACCCTTTTATACATCTTCAATGGCTAAGTGTAAGGAAGTTTGTGAATATTTCTATTCATTCATTAAACTATTTTCGTCCTGGAATACCATTTGTAAACGAGTTTTGTCGATAAGTTCCTTAATTAAATTTGCTACGCAGCTTGTTAGTTGGTCTCTAGTTATTGGAAAGCCCATCTCCGCCAAATGTTGAATTAATTTAACAATATTATTTTCTTCTTCTATCGCCAACACTGGAAGGGGTCCTGGAAACGGCTTTTTCGTATACTTCTTCTTGACCTTGTCCACTAATGTCTGTCTGGGAACTTAATGTGTTTTTGATGCTCGGTAACATGACATATGACCCTTTTATACATCTTCAATGGCTAAGTGTAAGGAAGTTTGTGAATATTTCTATTCATTCATTAAACTATTTTCGTCCTGGAATACCATTTGTAAACGAGTTTTGTCGATTAAGTTCCTTAATTAAATTTGCTACGCAGCTTGTTAGTTGGTCTCTAGTTATTGGAAAGCCCATCTCCGCCAAATGATGAATCCATTTAACAATATTATTTTCTTCTTCTATCGCCATACTTCTTCTTGACCTTGTCCAATAATGTCTGTCTGGGAACTTCATGTGTTTTTGATGCTCGGTAACATGACATATGACCCTTTTGTACATCTTCAATGGCTAAGTGTAAGGAAGTTTGTGAATATTTCGGCATATTGTACGATAAACTTCGTCGTGTTCTAATTTGGTGTTGCTAAAAATATGGAATCTCTGTTAAAAAAATTAAGACAAAACTACCCATTAACATTTTCATATTGCGACCTATATAACGGAATTGGGACCATAGGAAAAATTCTTGAGCCTATTTCCGTTCTATGTAATTTCTCTTTAGCAACTACTAAAAATTGTTTTTTTTTAAATAAATGTATTTATGTAATATTTTATATGCCGATGATGCATTTATATATACAAAATATGTATAACTGTATCAAATTTTAAATATTTACACAACACACTTTTTGTACATTTTCTCCTAATTTAAGCTGAATTACCGAAATTTTCAAATCTGGAAACAGTCTTAATTTTGCAAAAAGCCTGGCACGGAAATAGGCCATGAGAATATACATATATGAAAATTACCATTTATTGGAATTTTGAAATCTTTATAAATTATATTTTGTATACCCAAAAACAACAAAACAGAAAGTTCCAATAGTTCCTAATTCCGTTCTTAACACGCAAATAGGAACACTTCAAAAATATATTGCACCTATTTTCGTGCTATTTTGGATTTAAGATTTTAAATGAATATTTTATTATATACTGGTTTTAATACATAAATTTACACAAAAAATACTTACAATTTTCAATATTTGAAGATAAAAGTATATATATACTTACCAATTAAAGATTGAACCATTACAAATTTTTCACAACGCTCTTAGACATGTTACGAACACTATACACTGACACATGTGTTTTGGGCAATATTTCATCGTTAACTAATACTTTAATGCAAATTTTGATTAAAGTAATGATTCTTGGACGCTGCAAAGTAGAAAAATTGGAAGCTTAGACAATTCTGAAATATTTCATAAATTTTTTATTAACAAAAATGATAACATATTTTTAATTTTCTATTTAAAAAATTTTTAACAAAAATAGTACGGAATTAGGTGCTGGCACGGAAATGGATACACTTACCTTATTTGTCTTATAATAGCTGCATATTAATGGTACGAAGTCTTCCCACTTTGCAAGTAAATAAGTTCCTTTGTTCGGATAAAGTATATCAAAATCGCAATTGATCTGAAATTTTGTGAAAGTTTGAAGAAAATATTAGTATTTTCACATGTGTAAACAAATTTTACCAGCTGTGGTCCAAGAATATAATGTTTGTACAAGGGCCATTCGATTATAAATGCGGTTATCGATTCCCCTCTTTTCAAAGAATTTTTGATATTAATTTTTTTATAAAGGTGTGTCGTTTTCCATTTATCCTCAACTTCCTCCTGAGCGCTATCATTGTACTTCAGCCATGCTTGAAGTTTTTTTGATACAATTTCGTCCACTTCAGGATTTTGGTCAGTTGCTGATCTCGTATCGTTGCCTGCTGGGGTGTTTGAGCACGAATATAAATTCTTTCCTTTTCGGTTATTAAAATAGCGATCATATAATTTTCCACACGGTCGTTTAGAATCTCAACGACGGCCAAAATAAGTTGACTAAGTAGTAGAGAATCAAATAATTTAGAACCAAGCAAAAGTATGTACCCTAGCGGTCAGATATATAATCAGAATTTCCAAAAACCAGTATCTAAGTCTTTAACTTTTTAACGCATCTTTGTACCGTTTAATTAAAAAAAAATCGATTTTGTTGAAATGATTTTATTTAAATATGTGACCACTAGAGTATGTATGCACTTTCTAATATACTCCGTTCACAAATTATAGCACAACAACTTATTGACAGATTTGAGCACTTTATTTTTCTTCTAATTAATTAAAATTATTTATCAATTAAAATAGGGTTCATTCTCTAACAAACACCATAAAAACCATTTTTAAACTTTATAAAAAATGTAGAAAGCATTTATTAAAATTTAATCAAATTTCGAACTTTTTAAAATCAATTGTAGAATTTTTGGGGTATGCAGATGTATATTCTATTTTAGTGCGATAAGGTGTAAGTTTAAAGTGTATACTAATTATTACTGATTTTTGACAATTTTGAAAGTACTACATAAAATTGAATGAGATTCATATCAGTTAACCCAAAAAAATTATATAATTTTTTTGAAAAGTTCGAAGTTTTGATTAAATTTTGATTAAGGAATTCTACATTTTTTTCTAAAATTCAAAAAATCGTTTTTATGATGTTTATTAGAGAATTAACGATATTTAATTGTGAAATAATTTTAAATAATAAGATGATAAATCAATTATCCCTACGTATCAATGTGTTATCATTTGTGAATAGAGTGTAGCATAAGAGCAAAATTAATCAAACGTATTTTAAAACATATAACATAACAGATGGACGATTACTTACTGTGTCCTCTCCAGGGAAATACCTGCATATCCTACTAGAAATTTTTTTTCAAATGGTTTAAAGATAGCTTTGTTCTGGACGCCAATTAGTGGTCAATAACACAATTGGCAATACTTTGCTGGTGGTAAGGCGTGAGCGTTTTTTGATCTTCATAATACTCAACGGTATCCTTTCCCCGAGGATAACGTTCCAGGATATTTTGAATGTCAACCTATATAATTGCATTATATGTATAAAAAGTCAAAAATACATGCTGAAATATTTAATCACCTCAAATGATTTGTGTAAAGTCGGTGTTGCACTTAAAAGCGAAGATCAGGATGTGAAACATTCGTTTTGCTTTATCCACTCATTCACTTTTTGAATCGATGTCCTTATATCGTCACCTTCGCCAAACTGTAGATTCAAAATTGAGAGAAAAATTTTATAAAACAATTTTTTGAAGTATTTCAATGTCGTATAACTCTTTTACCTCTCGTTTTTTCCACAATTTAATTTTTTCACGCAATTTCGCTTTAGTACCCACTACTTCCACCGAAGGAAACATTTTGTCCAAATCCGTTTCAGTGAGATATCGCAATTCTTCAATCCCAACGCTGGCATCTAAATATACAAAGATGTATGTACATATGTAGATTCATATATGCAAGTCATTTAACTGGACTGCACTTATTGTCATTATAATCTTAAAGATTATAACTTTTTACCTGTAATATTCGTTCAAAACTTGCGAAGCACTTTTTTCAGTTATTACATTTACAAAACAAGCCTTTAGAAACGAAAACAAGCCGAACGAAACTTCAAGAAGCATGCATATTGATGGTACTACATATGTATGTATATATGTACATAAATATGTACAAACATATGCACACGCAAATATTACGGGCACAATGTAACACTCACATGCATCTCTTTCAAATAAGCTTTTCACTTTATTTCACTATTAATATTCATAAAATTTTATGCACATACATATGTACTTACTTCTTAGTATAAGATAAATTTTCTCCAAATTCCATTCTCTAAGCAAACATAAAAGTTTTTCGTCTTCCTCCACTGCTTTGCTTTCACATACATATAAATATATCAAAATCACTATTTTCAACGTTCATATTATCAAATAAATTGCAATTATTCACCCGCACGCGCTTTACGAGTATATGTAAAGGGTGTTTTTTTTACAGGTTTGTTTTTCGAATAGAGATAAAACTGGCATTTTGTGGTCAAATCTGGCAACTCTAATGTCATTTATGTTCAGTTTGGTTTGCCATTTCATCATGAACAGGTTGACAAAAGAACAACGCTTGCAAATCGTGCAAATTTATTTCGAAAATAATGGTTCAGTTCGCAAAGTTTACCGTGAGCTCCGTCCATTTTATGGTCGACATAATCGTCCATCAGAGCAATTAATTCGGTTAACCATGGATCGTTTTCGCACTACGTTTACTCTATGTGATAATACGCATCCGCAGAGACGTCGAACAGTGCGCACCGAAGAAACAATTGCCGCTGTAGAGCAAAGTGTTGAAGAGGACCCGAATGAATCGATTCGCCACCGTGCACAGCAATTGGAGCTTTGTCCATCAACTTTATGGAAGATTTTGCGCAAAGATCTTGGCTTGCGACCTTACAAGATCCAGCTTGTGCAAGAATTAAAGCCGCGAGACCATGCAATGCGTCGTGATTTTGGTGTATGGGCCGAAAATGAGATTGATCTCGATGCTGATTTTCATCGCAAAATTTTGTTCAGTGATGAGGCTCATTTTTGGTTGAATGGCTACGTCAACAAGCAAAATTGCCGCATTTGGAGTGAAGAGAATCCACATGAGACCCTTGAAACGCCATTACATCCACAAAAACTGACTGTTTGGTGTGCTCTATGGGCTGGTGGAGTCATTGGGCCATACTTCTTCCGCAATAATGCTGGAGAGGCAGTTACCGTTAATGGAGACCGGTATAGAGCCATGATAACCGACTATTTTGTTCCCGAATTGGATGGCATGAATGTCGATGAGTTGTGGTTCCAACAAGACGGCGCTACATGCCACACAGCGCACGTCACAATCGATTTATTGAAGGAAACATTCGCTGAGCGCATAATTTCGCGGAATGGACCTGTCAATTGGCCACCAAGATCGTGTGATTTGACACCATTGGATTATTTTCTTTGGGGATATGTGAAGTCGCTCGTCTACACCAACAAACCAGAAACGTTAGGGGAATTGGAAGCCAACATTCGTGGCGTTATTGCCGACATACGGCCCCATATGCTCGAAAAAGTGGTTGAAAATTGGACCTGTAGAATTGGCTTTATTCGAGCCAGCCGCGGCGGCCACATGCCCGAAATCATATTTAAACATTAATGGCATAAAATTATCCTTCCAATAAAGCCAAATTGATGGACCTTAAAACGATTTTCTTGTGTTTTATTTCAATTCGAAGTTCTATACCCCTAAAAAAAACACCCGTTACATATGTAGTTCATAAAACTTTATTTCTTTGCAAATTTAAGCGAAATTAACAATTTGAAAACAATAACTTACGCGTCTGCACACATTTAATAAAGCAATTATTTCCAAATAAAAATACGAATGACCGTATCAGTTACAAATACACAACACGCTTGTACACGAAGCATCACCTAATGGGATTCTTAAAAATTTTTACAGAATTTCTATTTATTTAACAGGACTAATTGGCATTCCAACTTCCAATTCTGTTAAAAATAAACAGATCGGATCTGTTCAACTAACAGACAAATGAAATTAACATAAATACAATTTATTTAACAGTTCAAGTTGGCAAAACAACTGTAATTTCTGTTAATAATAAACAGTACCGATCTGTTAAACTGCCATATACATTCAACAGGTTAAAAAAGAATATTATAGTTCAAATTAACAGAGTGCCGATTATATCAACTGTAATTTCTAGTAATAATTAACAGAATAGGTCTGTTGAATAAAAAGATAAAATATTAACAGGTCTGTTTGTTAAAAAAATCTTTTTTCCGTTAATTCAATCAATAAATCAGTTTATATGAAAAGATTTCAGTTATTTCAACGATTTTTGATTTCAACAGTAGAGGACTGTTGATATGACAGTTGTTATTTTTCTGAGTGCAGCACATCTTTCCTGTTTTGCTTTCGTTGCGGCAGTTGTACCAATAACTTCAGCCTGAATATTTGCTATATGCCAGACTTATAAATATTTACACATGTATGTATAGGCATATGCCTAGGCTTCTTTCTGTCCGGTTCCCGTTCAGCACGAGGCAACGGCTGTCGGTGTTTTGCATTACAGAAAATCGTCTTTGAACAATTATGGCAGGTATATAAAATTCGGCGGTGTGTGGTGATGGATGCTACTATAATCGCAAAAACTTATAGTAAACATTTAACCATCATTCAAAAGTTTATAAAATATTTCCATTGAAACATATTTACACATATACACTGCACTCGCGAAAGCTCGAACTAATGAAAACCATACTTGTTCTAGTTAACGAATTGTTCTAGTTTTCGAAAGTTATGGACTTTTATTTTACTTATTCGTTTTAGCTGTTTTTATACCTATAATTATTTAATTTTTATGGCAAAATCCAAAACTGGAATTCTATAGTTTTCTGAGTTCCGAGCACGTAGCGTTTAACGTATCAATATCGCATTCTTAAATTAGTTTGTTTTACAATTCCACATATTGTGGATTAAGCAATATTGTATTTTTTGGAGAAATCATCCGTTTTGTGCCTAACTCAATACATTTAACATTCGTCAAATTATAAAAACAAAAATTACAGTTTTCGAAGAGAAAATATTAAAAAACTTGTGTTCCACCTTTAGATCCATGATATTTTGATCGAGTTTTAAAGTAGTCAATGGAGAATAAACAAAGCTTTGGGTGTTGTTGTTTTTTTCTCTATTATTTTTCCAATAAAAATTGGCCCTCAGCTCATTAAAAAAAACAAAAAATTTTCTAGTTTCCAAACGTTCGTTTTAACGCGTTTTTTTGGTCTTGTATACATTGTACATTGCTGTCCACAGCTTATTATTAGTAATTTCTTTTATTTTCATATTTTTTTATCATCATTTATTTAATTTGAATATTTCTTTTGGTTCTGTTAAGTATAACCACCTTTTCCCCTTCTTTATCGTTAGTAAAATAACAGGGTTTTATGAAACTATGCCAACAGGGGACTATTTTCATAACACTGGTTGAAGGACGGTGTACTTCCGTTTTTGAGATGATCGGTCTCTTGGATTTTGGCTGCCGACGTGACAACATCGCTTTTCTAATTTCAATCCTAGTCTATTTAAATAATTAACTAAAGTTGTAAATTATAACTAACCAGACAGTTGTACATAAAAAATCTACCGATTTTTCATACGTTTCTTTTTGATTGTGCCTGATGGCCATCACGTTTTCTTTGAGATTGCGAGAAAAGTTTTAAGCAAAATTCGCTCAAAAAAATAAATCGCCTTTCGACATTCGCAAAATTGCTCATGTGAGAAGAAATCCCTGTCTACCGAAGTTTGGGGCTTTAAGGATCTACTTAAAAATCATCTTTATTTGAATTGGATTGTCACTATGATACTGGTCAAACCGTAAAACCGAGAAAAGGAATTTCATAAGTATCCGTAAACACGCACCTGTACAATAAATAAGTTTAACTTTAATTTTAACATGAATTATCATAGTTTACTCGCACCTAAATTCATGATAATACTGAATATCTAAATTGATTTCGTCATAAAATTTTTACCTATAGGCAATTTCTATTTGCTAAAACTCACAGAGGGAAACTACACTATAAAATGTTAATTTAATGATTCTGTTGAAATTTATTTAAAATTTGCCTAAAATTAATTATTTGCTAATATCATATCATATTACATAAAAACAAAAACAAAAATATCTATTTCGCAATGCTTTTTTTTCTCTCGCGTTTTTACATTTTTTTTCTTTTATTTTTAAATTTTCCCTTCTGACCTATTAGATTGTCATTTCGGGCCGCAATTTCACGCGAGTGAAAGAATTTACATTTGAGTCATAAGAAAAAATAAATATATATAAAAAGTCTTGGAATCTTAAAAATTAATTGGCTTAAATATTATTTCTTAAACAAAACAACAGGAAAACGATAAGAGAAAAGAACAAAGCCCAAAAATATGTGTATACCTGCCACGCGTAAGGAGAAGAAAGAAGCAGAGGGTAAAATTGTAAGAAATAAAGCATGCTAAGAAAATAAAAATTTTAAAGTTTTAAGATACATAAGTGTAAGTAGACATGTTAGAGAGTTTGAGATGTTTTTAAGTGGATTTAATTTATTAATCATTCTTATGAAGTGAAACAGGCAAAGAAAAAAAACTCATTAATTAACAAATTTTGAATATTCCAACTACAAGAACACCACATGCACACACCGTTTTGGAGGCCTTCACAACGTGATCAGCATTGGATTAACAGGTATTTAAGTGTTGCTATTGTGTTATTAATTTTCTTTTGCATATTTGTCGCGTTTTATCTCTTGATCCCTTTTTCAATGATACAGCAGGTAGTCATGTACATTAATCCACTTCGCTTATACAATATATGAGAATGAGTACACTCAGAAGTTTTAAATGTTAATATATTAAATTAAATTTCGTGTTGCTCATGCAATCTAAATAAATTTTTAAATTTGTTTAAAGTTATCTTTAAATTAAACGAAATCAATTTCCATTGTTTTTTTTTATAAATGAGTGTACATTTTTTTTTGAGATTATTAGATTTGAAAATATTTTTTTCCTATAAAGTAACATATATTTTTTTTCCATTTAATATGTAGCTAAGTACCTTAAATTATGTGAAGTGTATCTAATGTTATACATATATTTTACATTATATAATTGTAGTGTATATTCGAATTTGGTTGTTAAATAAATAAGCAAATTGTATTATGGATTTATAGATAAATTCTTTTAGTTCGAACCTCGTGGATTAGTGTTGTTGTGCGATCCTTGGGGCTTCATATCAGCTAGAAGCCATGATAGAGTGGGGTTAGGGTGGCCCATAATAGGCTCGGCGCCGCCATACGTTTAAGCAAATTAAGCATGCAAGGGTTTAAGGAGGTAAAGTTGATTGGGTTTTGTTGTTTCGTTTTGATTCACTGAACCTATAATTTAAGTGTGCAAATAAAATTTTATTTTTATGTGCCTCTCTAGGTTAGTAGTTCATAACATAATAAATTAATAATGGTGCCCAACGTGGGGCCCACGTGAGCGGTTGAAGTTTTCAACATGTGGACCTTACAATAATATTTCCTCCTGGAATAGCTAGTCCGTCTGAATGAATATTAATTTTTTTTGTTGGCAGTTTGGAGCTGCGTTTTTTTGGCTATAAGCCATGGACGCAACCGCAGTTAATGAACATTGTATAAGTCTTATGTCAAACCACTCCTTTTGCTGGTGGTTCATTTCCTCATCAGACATCTTTTTTATTAAATTTATTAAATTTATTTTTCATAACCACTTCTCCCAGGCTTTGAACCCGGGAGCTCGGAGTTACAGAGCCAATACGCTACATATTGTGCTACGCTAGCCGAGTTGGATGTTGTGTTTATTTCATCTTCCTTAAACAAACCAACTACAAACAAGAGCAACTGATCTGCCGCTATTTAACTTGCTTGTGTGGTTGTTGTTTGTGTTTTTATTTGCAAATTCTGTATTCAAGTTATTTACTTTATATTAGAATGCATTTAAGGCGTGCTCATCCTTGCATATACATAAATGTTTGTTTATTTTTCTGTTGGCCTAGTAAATGTTAATTTTACAATTTTTATTGAGCTCAAGGCCAGTTTATGGAAGATTTTTGTGAAAAAACAACTGGTCTTGAGCTCAATAAAAATTGTAAGCCGCGACTTTCATACAAGTAGTGGTGCTACGACAAGATCTCGAGCTACTGGCCAATCAACCAGTCAACCAAATACGAACAACCCCTAAGACTTACCAAGGCCTTATTCTCAAAACGAACCAGTAGAAGCCGGGACCGTTAGTGCTGCTATGGAAGGTGACAACGGAAGCAGCAATAATGCTCATAGCGCCAGCGCTAGTGACGAAGATCGGACTCAAACCATTGTGTCCGCTATTATTTCAGCTAGGCAGGCTACTATTTTTGACAGCCTGGAAAGTAGAATTACGCAACTGATCGAACAGAAGCTGGAGGGCAGTCTAAACAATCTGTTCGCTCGCTTAAATGTTAATAATGTACCGTAGGCTATTGATCTTGATCGACCCTCTAACACACCAGAGGCGCGAACAAATGGAAAATTCTAATGTAAATCAAAATAATTCGACTCCATTTTTGCCTCGAGACATACCTTTTGTGCATAATAATTCAAACAACAATAATTTCCATCGGCAACTCGATCAATTACGCCTAAGCGATTTCTCAAACGTGCCAAATTCCGGTAGAATCTCCCAGTTAATAACTAGCTGGGATGTAAAATTTGATGGTTCCTCTAATATCTCCGTCGAGTCATTCTTATAAAGAATAGAATTGTTAGTTATAGACACTTTGTCAGGCAATTTTAACCTTCTGTGCGAACATGCACAAAGTTTATTTACTGGCGAAGCCAAAAAAGTGGTCCTGGATGGACCGCAGGTCCGTTGAACGTGTATCCTGGCCATCGCTCTGTCAAGCGTTGAGATCTAATTTTGCAGACTTTCGAAGCCACACAGATATTAAAGAGCATTTACGCGCTCGTAAGCAAGGTACATCAAAATCATTCGATGAGTTCAAAAATTGTGTACGTAAGCAAGTTAGCGAAATATTAACTGAAAATAACCTAATGAACATACCCGATGAGACATTTGGTGAAATTGACGAAATAACAAGACGATCGAAATTAGTATGCTGGAACTGCAGAAAAGATAGGCATAGATTTTTTGATTGCTTAGAAAAACGTAGTATATTTTGTTACGGTTGTGGTGCGGCATAAACGTATAAGCTACACTGCACAACATGCAATTCGGGAATCGGACAGAAGACCGAGAACTCGCGATTGAACTCTCGCAACGTCCCACAAACGCACTAGCAGCAGAACGCCCGTACACAAATATCGAACATGAATCACTCATACCACATGGCGTACTCACGCAAACCGACAAGCCATTATTTTTAAACAAACAAAGCCCAAACGAATTGAACCAAACTAAGTTAATTCCGTTGGTCCGCAAACCAACTAGTTCGTCTATTTTCAAATAATTCCGTACGATAAGCGATTAGAAAAATATAATAAAATTCGATAAGTAATTTGTGATAATGCTAGTGAAGAAAATAAATTACCAGTTAGTCAACAAAAACGTTCATCCGTGCGCTTACGTAATTTTTGGCTTAAAGTTAAATGTGAGCCTAGAAACGTATCGAATATAATTTTTTCCACTAGTCACAAACCTAGAGATTCCAGGTCATACGCCTCAGTTAACATTTTAGGTAAAGAGTATTTAGGATTACTAGACAGTGGAGTTCAAATATCTTGTATTGGTAGTGCATTAGCAAAGAAAATATGTGAGAAACGAAATTTACGTCAGTATACAACCCCAGTGTGTACGGCTGATGGCCGCCACCAGGTTGTTTTTGGTACAATTTTTTTAGATGTAACGTTTAAAAATGAAACAACAAGCATTAAGTTCTATCTCATTCCAAGTATTTCTCAAAAAGTCATATTAGGTGTAGATTTTTGGTCTAAATTTGATATTGCACCACATATAATCGGTGAAATCGATTATGTTTCTGATGCACGTTCTTAGAGTGAAAATCTTCTCACTCTAAATAAAGAGCAACGCAAACGTTTAGAAGTAATTAAAAGCATTTTTCCAAGCTTTGGAAAGGAAGGGTTAAGACTTCAATAATGGAACACGTAATCGAAGTCGAACCAAATGTCCGTCCGATTAAGCAAAGTTATTTTCCCATCTCTCCGTGCCTCAAGGAATCACCTAACAGTCCGTGGTCCAGTCCAGTTGTGCTAGTCAAAAAGTCTGATAAAGTCCGTCTGTCGATTAACTTATAAAATTCTAATCAGGCAGATGCCAGGAAAAATTGGAAATACCAATTTAAAATATTTTTACGTGCATCAAGCTTAGACGATTAAACGGACCAGCGAAAATTTGCACTTCTGTTACACCACATGGGGCCAGAAGCGCTACTAATTTTCAACTCATTTAATTTGGACGTCGACAAAGTGAAATACAGTGAATTGATGTCAGCATTTGACGCGTATTTTCTGCCTAAGGCCAATCTCGCCATGGAACGGCACAAGTTTTTTACTCGCAAACAAGAAGACAATGAATCAATCGACGAATATGTCACAGTGCTGAAAAATTTAAGTATTAATTGCAAATTCGAAACTCTACGCGAAGGCTTGTCAAAATACATTTTTATTTGTGGATTGTCAACGCAAAAGGGCGGTGGATATATCAAAAAACCTAGAAATCGCCAAAGGAAACATAACTCAACTTCAACAAGTCAGTGCCGATGATTCTGAAGCAACTATCGGCACTATACAAAAATATGGTAGACGATCGAAGTAAAAGAGTCACGTATTAAATTATTAACTTTCAGCGGTGAAAAACTGCAGCATTTCGGTGTTATAAAAATTGATTTTGTATTTCAAGATAAACAGTATTCTGAAAACTTTCATGTTCTTAAAATGCCTTGCAAAAATATCATTGGTTTAAATACACCCATAAATATGAATCTTATTAAAAATGTCAATGTAATAAACAGCACTAATAAATTTGAAAATTATGCTTGAGTTTTTACTGGTTTAGGCTTTTTAAAACAAAAATGTAAATTTAAATTAAATGCAAAAATACCTCCTGTAATTGATCCACCAAGAAAAATACCATTTCGATTGCAACTTGATTTAAAACAAGAATTAAAAAGAATGATCGATTTAAAAGTTATAGTACCTGTGTCTGAACCAACTGAATGGGTGAGTTCAATAGTTTTGGTTAAAAAACAGTACGGTAAATAAAGAGTTTGCTTGGATCCGCGACATTTGAATGAAGCTATTCTGAGGCCACACTTTCCTTTCCCCAATGTCGAGGACTGTAAAGCAAGTCTGCTCTAAATTCTTTAGTACTTTAGATGCAAATTCAGGTTTTTGGATGGTCTCATTAGATGAAGAGTTATCGAAATTGTGCACATTCAATACACCTTTTGGAAGATATCGCTCTTTAAGGCTGCCATTCGGCAAAAATGCGGCCCCAGAAATATTCCATAATGAAATGGTGAAACTATTTGAAGATATTGACGGCCTTATTATCTATATTGATGATTTTTTAATATATGCAGACACTGTTGAAAAGCATAATAGCATCTTAGTAGCGGTACTTGACAGAGCAAAAGCTGTTGGGTTAAAATTTAACAAAGAGAAATCTAAAATATGATTAACGCAAATAAAGTTTGTAGAACATATTCTTGATAAAAATGGTGTAAGTTCTGATAGTGAAAACATAAAAGCCATAAAAGCCAACCCTGCACCAAATTCAATAGATAATTCCAAAGATTTATGGGGATGATAAACTATTTAGGGTCATTTAGAGAAAATTTAGCAGCTAAAAATAAAAACTAACGTACTTTACTAAGAAAAGATGTAGTTTGGCACTGGGATGATAGGCACGAAAAAGAATTTAATAATTTGAAACAAGCTGTAACTGATGCACCAGTTCTTACTTACTTTGATACAGGAAAGCAATTAGTTTTATCAGTAGATGCCTCCAAATTTCCAGTAGGTACATGTATAATGCACGGCAGACATCCGATAGCCTATGCTTCCGCATCTCTTACGGATTGTGAAGTCAATTATGCGCAAAATTGAAAAGGAGCTGTTTGCAATTTTCTATGACTGTATTAAGTTCCATCAGTATGTTTACGACATGAAAGTTATTGTTGAAACTGACCATAAACATTATAGTAACCCTTTAAAAAAAAAACCATTTATAAGATTCCGGTAAGGTTACAGCGATTCATGCTTTGACTTCAGTGTTACGATCTATAAGCCCAGTACAAACCAGGGAAATATCTGTCTATAGAAGGTACGCTACCACGAGCACCCCTTGCAAATAGAACCGACATTAATATGGACGAAGATATTTCATTACATTGCAATTTATTGCGGTCACAACTTCCACTTTCAGACTTAAAACTTAATGAGATTTGAGAAGAACAAAAAGCAGACAGGGTTTTTGTAAATGTAAAAAATTACGTTAAGAATGGTTGGCCACAAAATAAAAAGTTTATAGATTCTGAAATTGCACCATATTTTAAAGTTAAAGATGACATTCATCTAATTAATGATATAATCTTAAAAAACAATCAAATTCTGGTACCAACAGCATTGCGAAAACCAGTTCTTAAAAATTTACATGAAGGCCATCTAGGCATAAAGAGAAGCCAAGGTTTGGCAAGACAGTCAGTATATTGGTCAAATATAAACAACGACATTTTTAATGTAGTTTCCAACTGTCGCATGATGTTATAAGTATTTATTAATTGTAGACTACTTTTCTAAATACATTGAGATTTAAATATTATCAAGCGGTTATTCAAGCAGTCTAGTCATCACCAAAATGAAATCAGTTTTGCTAGACATGGTGTGCCTCGAATTTTAGTTTCTGACAATGCACCACCTTTTAATTCACAAGAATTCAAAGCGTTTTGTCAGGATTGGAAAATAGAACACTCGATATCCAGTCCGTATTTGCCCAAATCAAACGGAATGGCTGAGCGATCAATTCAAACGATTAAAAATATGCTGGCAAAGTGTTTAGAAAGTAAATCTGATCCCTATGTTGGATTGCTCCATTACATAACAACACCAAAATCAGGGTTGCCAAGCCCTGCAGAGTTGTTGGTGTAGCGACAGTTGAGAACACAAATACCCTCAAGAAAACAATTTCAAGCTGAAAGTGGTAAATGTTAAAAAATATCAAAAACAAGTAAATGATCAAAAACTGATGTCTGCTGAACATTATAATAAAAATAAAAAGTACTTAGAGCCGGTTTGTCAAGCCGAAAGTGGTATGTTCAAAAAGACACCTACGTCGACTCCAGGTGCTATAACAGAATATTATAAAAAACCAAGATCATACATAGTAAAAGATGAAGACGGATCAAATTACAGGAGGAACAGAGAACATATTTTTAAATTAAATGATAATTAATTGTCACATGAAGTGAATACAAATGTAAAAGAAATAGGAGTACCGGACTCGAAAGAAAGTGAACTACAAAATGAGGATACAGATTTACAAATGATGTCTAGTGCTTCGAATACTGTTAGAAAAAAAACCACAAAAGTTGTTAAAGATAAAAAAGATGGATTATATGTTACTAAAGGCGAGTCATACTGGAGCCTTAACATCATACACATGTGAAGTATACCCTAATAGATTTATTCCTTTGAACGTCATATGTCTGTCTTGTCCGCGGTTGCATACGTGTTAAGAGAAGCTGGTCTTACTAATAATGTGCATAAGGATAAATTTTGTATAAAGGAAGCCAAATATTTAGGGTATATCATTGCAGACGGGATCCTGAAAATGGATCCAGAAAAAATATCTGCCGTAACCGATTATCCACCTCCCAAAAATATTAAACAAATTCGTAGATTCCTAGGGATGGTAGGTTGGTATCGTAGGTTCGTGGATAATTTCGCCTCTTTAAGCCTCTATAAGAAGCCATTCATAATTCAGTATGATGCCTGCAAACTTGGTGTTGGAGCCGTTCTAGCCCAATCCGATACTAACGGTGTAGAAGTGCCAATAGCGCACTTCTCACAAAAGTTAAATAAAGCACAAACAAATTATTCTGTCACGGAATTAGAATGCTTGGCCGTCATACTAAGTTTGAAAATGTTTAGGGCCTATGTAAAAGGGCAAGAATTTACCATTGTCACGGACCATGCAAGTTTAAAATGGCTTATGAGACAAACTGATCTGTCTGGAAGACTTGCCCGTTAGTCATTAAAATTTCCGAGTTATAAATTTAACATTGAGCAAAGGAAAAAAGCTTGAACGTTGTACCTGATTGTTTGTCGAGACTAAATTTTGAAGAAGATGCTGAAGTTTGTCCGCTCGAGGTACGCTTGTTCGGCTGGACTCATCTGATTTTACGTCCGTTGACACAAGGAAAAATTACCAGACATCCAAATATTAGGAAATTATATTTATGAAGGTACTGACCATCCCGATGGCAATCCCGAAAACGAATCCTTTAATTGGAAATTGTAGGTACCTCAATCCTTGACTCATGAAGTTTTAGAAAACGCCCATAGTCCGCCCAACAAATGTCACGGTGGAATAGCGAAGACATTAGAACGTTTAAAAAGAAATATGTTTTGGCCAACCATGACAGCTGATGTCAAAAGCTTTGTTGCCAAATGTGATGTTTGTCGTCAAAGCAAAGCACCAAATATATCGCTTCGCCCATTCCAAAAACTGTATGTTGACCTTCTTGGCCCATATGCAAGATCAAAGCAGGGCAATATCGGAATTCTAATCGATTTAGATCACCAAACCAAATTCCCTCTATTGAAACCAATCAGAAAATTCCACACTTCTCTTATATGTAATTTTATGCAAAACCGTGTATTCACAGTATTCGGTACACCGGAAATTGTCTTGACCGACAACATAAAACAATTTAAATCGTCCTTGTTTAACAATATGCTTAACGATTGTGGAATACGCCACGTATATACATACAGCACACTACAATCCTCAAGCTAATGCCAGTGAGCGAGTAAACCGTTCAATTGTAGCCGGAAAAATATCTTGTCTTAAAACGGAACAAACAATGTGGGATAAACATATATCTGATATAGCAGAAGCCCTTAGAAGTGCGTATCACCAAACCATCCGCCGTACATTGCTGTCCACAGCTTATTATTAGTAATTTCTTTTATTTTCAGATTTTATCATCATTTATTTAATTTGAATATTTCTTTTGGTTCTGTTAAGTATAACCATCTCTGTGGTTATAACCGAACACTTCCCCTTCTTTATCGTTAGTAAAATAACAGGGTTGTATGAAACTATGCGAACAGGGGACTATTTTCATAACACTGGCTGAAGGAGGGTGTACTTCCGTTTTTGAGATGATCGGTCTCTTGGATTTTGGCTGCCGACGTGACAACATCGCTTTTTTATTTCAATCCTAGTCTATTTAAATAATTAACTAAAGTTTTAAATTATAACTAACCAGACAGTTGTACATAAAAATCGACCGATTTTTCATACGTTTCTTTTTTGATTGTGCCTGATGGCCATCACGTTTTCTTTGAGATGGCGAGAAAAGTTTTAAGCAAAATTCGCTCAAAAAAATAACTTGTGCAGTAAATCGCCTTTCGACATTCGCAAAATTGTTCATGTGAGAAGAAATCCCTGTCTACCGAAGTTTGCGGCTTTAAGGATCTACTTAAAAATCATCTTTATTTGAATTGGATTGTCACTAGGCTGCTCGTCAAACCGGAAAACCGAGGAAAGGAATTTCATAAGTATCTATATATTCGCTAAATAAACTTAACCTTATTCATGGATTGCATAAACACGCACCTGTAGAATAAATAAGTTTAACTTTAATTTTAACATGAATTATCATAGTTCACTCGCACCTAAATTCGTGATAATACTGAATATCTAAATTGATTTCGTCATAAAATTTTACCTATAGGCAATTTCTATTTGCTAAAACTCACAGAGGGAAACTACACTATAAAATGTTAATTTAATGATTCTGTTGAAATTTATTTAAAATTTGCCTAAAATTAATTATTTGCTAATAACATATCATATTACATTAAAACTAAAACAAAAATATCTATTTCGCAATGCCTTTTTCTTCTCTTGCTTTTTTTAATTTTTTTCTTTTATTTTTCAATTTTCCTTTCCGACCCTGATTCCTATTTGTATGTATATGCAGACGATAGTAGTATTAGATCGTCATTACGGGTCGCAAGATCAAAACACGCGAGTGAAAGAATTTACATTGGAATCATAAGAAAAAAAATTAAGATACAAAGTCTTGGAATCTTAATTGGTTTAAATATTATTTCTTAAACAAAACAACAGGAAAACGATAAGAGAAATATGTATATACCTGGCATCCTAAGAAAATAAATATTTTAAAGTTTTAAGATACATAAGTGTAAGTAGACATGTTAGAGAGGTTTTTAAGTGGATTTAATTTATTAATCATGCTTATGAAGTGAAACAGGCAAAGAAAAAAAACTCATTAAAAACAAATTTTGAATATTCCAACTACAAGAACACCACATGCACACACCGTTTTGGAGGCCTTCACAACGTGATCAGCATTGGATTAACAGGTATTTAAGTGTTGCTATTGTGTTATTAATTTTCTTTTGCATATTTGTCGCGTTTTATCTCTTGATCCCTTTTTCAATGATACAGCAGGTAGTCATGTACATTAATCCACTTCGCTTATACAATATATGAGAATGAGTACACTGAGAAGTTTTAAATGTTAATATATTAAATTAAATTTCGTGTTGCTCATGCAATCTAAATAAATTTTTAAATTTGTTTAAAGTTATCTTTAAATTAAACGAAATCAATTTCCATTGTTTTTTTTTATAAATGAGTGTACATTTTTTTTTGAGATTATTAGATTTGAAAATATTTTTTTCCTATAAAGTAACATATATTTTTTTTCCATTTAATATGTACCTAAGTACCTTAAATTATGTGAAGTGTATCTAATGTTATACATATATTTTACATTATATAATTGTAGTGTATATTCGAATTTGGTTGTTAAATAAATAAGCAAATTGCGTTATGGAATTCTAGATAAATTCTTTTAGTTCGAACCTCGTGGAGTAGTGTTGTTGTGCGATCCTTGGGGCTTCATATCAGCTAGAAGCCATGATAGAGTGGGGTTAGGGTGGCCCATAATAGGCTCGGCGCCGCCATACGTTTAAGCAAATTAAGCATGCAAGGGTTTTAGGAGGTAAAGTTGATTGGGTTTTGTTGTTTCGTTGTGATTCACTGAACCTATAATTTAAGTGTGCAAATAAAATTTTATTTTTATGTGCCTCTCTAGCCCGGTTAGTAGTTTTTCCCGGTTATAGTGACTTTGTATTGAAGCTACGGGATATAACCAGTGCACACTGCCTAGTCACTATAGCATTCACGAAATCCTTAGTTCGTTAATTGTGCATACATGCAAGTTAATTTATTAGTTCATTTATTCAATATAATAATTGACACATCAATATACTTGGTTAATTTATTAGTTTATTTATTCAATATAAGAATTGACACATCAACATACTTAACGTAGTAATTTTAACAAACTTGTTGTGCGATCATTCATCAACTGCCGACCCAAACCGGTAACAAACATTATATTGGGTTGTTGTCACGTTGCGCTTTCATTCCATTCTCAAGTCACGTTGTGGGAAATCCGAAATATGGTTTCTCGTTACCAATATTTTCGGTAGCAATTAATTTGCAGACGCTTGCGTTAGCAATAATTGTTGCGCGTGTAGCGCTGAACATTGCAGCGAAGAATATTAGTGAATGCAATGTGATTCTTTTGTTTGTTTGAATTAAAAATACATATTGCTTTGTCAACGTAATAGTACGTTGCCTTAACTCCCCCCTGTGTAAAATCAATCGTCCCGATTGTTTAACAAGTTGGGAGATCATTGATGCTGCGGAACTCGCAACGCTGGTCTAATGAACCAGAGTTCTCTCTGTGACTCGGTGTTTGTGGCAGACTGCTTTCGTTAATTATGTTATTTACAGTAAGCCCTTTTTTGTTTTGGACCAAAATTTTAAGGACATTGCCAGTAAGAAAATAATAAGTATAATTGAAATGATTAAATTGATTGAGAAGACAACCTTTCCTTTGGTTGATATCAGATTTAGACTATCAATATTATTTGCTTGCAAGTCTTTAATTAGTTCTAACGAGAGAACTTCTTCCATTCGTTCGTTGTTATTGTTTGGCTGTAGTAATGCAGGAAGTGGTTTCCACCCTGAAATTTCTTTGGAGACGAAAGTTTGATTGTTAATGATAACTGTATCATTGTGGAACTGTAACAAATAGGTTCCAGACAGTTCATTAGTCTTGTTGCTTGAGAATTTAATGAAACCTTCAAATTGGTTCAGCAATATTGTTCCCGGATATAATTCTTGAATTGAGGCAATATGCTGATTATTTATGATCACACAATCATGAGTTTTACTTGATAAAAGTGGTGGTATACAATTTGATTCACTTATGTTAACTAGATTCTGTTTTGGGCAAATACATAACGTATTATATTCTTTACAATCTTCTTTGATTTCATAAATTTCATTGTCACATTTAATCACATTTTCGGTATTTAGTTTAATAATTCTATCATTTTTCTTAATTGGTTTAATAAGTAATCTTTCACAATTTTTACTGTCTATTGCTGGTAAATTAATTATGTAAATCATGTCTAAATTATTTGTTGCTATCTTAATGGTAGCGAAGCTTAAGGCTTGCTCAATATCATTATATGGAAATTTTTCTAAATCCAAAAAGGTTCTAGCCTCTTCAATTTCTTTTTCTGATAAGATAAATGAATTTATTACTCCTACCTTTGCCCATTGTAAAGCATATTCTACATTAATTATTTCTTCCTTTAAGATTCTTAACTTATTAACAATAGCATCTTCTTGAATTTTCCTAACTTCTTCAATTGTTTGGATCGCTTTGATTATTGCATTTGTACTATTTGTGATTGAATTAATGCGGTCTACTGTATTCTTATTAATTATTCTTTGTTTCTCATTGTTTTCTAAAAGTCCTTTGATTCTATCTAACACTATTTCATGGTCTTCGTGGTCAGGGGTTCCAGCTAACCATTTCCATGCTGTACCAAGTATGTCCAGCGAGCGTTTTTTTCGGGGTTTAATGATCTCTAGCTGTTGTTTCACTTGGGTCATATCATGAAGAAGGAATGGCAGTATGGTACTGTTTCTCATAATTTTCGTATATACTTCAGTTTCTAGTTGGTTGATGGCGGATTCATAGTTGGTAAGGTTTAGTACCTGTATCAGTTTAAAGTTTCCGTTTTGTAGTTTAGCTTGTCCCAAATGTATAGGGATCAGCTGTGAGTTCGAGTAGTCAAATATCTGTACGTCGGATTGACAAATTTTAAAAATCGTCAGTAATATTAATAGCACGGACGTCATTGTCTATAAAGAAGAATGTTTTTATGATTTAATATTTTCTTTATGTATAATTCTATTCCTACTATGAATTTTAACTTTATTTCCTAAATCTACTTGTATTTTTTGTTTTTTGTATCTATGATCTAGTTTATCTCTTTTGCCTATTAGTTTTTCGTATACCTCTTGGTCGGGTTGGTAAGTTTTAATCTTGGTGTTTTGGTTTCTCTCTAACATTTTTATTTGAGCTTGGCGCATTTTATCCTTTACGTCAGCGTGTGGAATTTTATTATGAAATATGTCAAAAGGTTTTTTATTGGTCACAGAGTGAATAGTTAAATTATACTGTTGTGCAGCTCTGTAAAATACTTCTATAGTATCTATTAAATGAAATTCGTCTTTTATGCAACGTGCAATTTCTATAAGGGTTGAGTGTACCCTTTCTACCTGTCCGTTGGTTGAACTATGGCGTGGGTCACAGTAAAAAAGTTGAATTTGAAGTCTTTGCATTAGTGTCTTAAATTGATGAGTCGAAAAACCTGGTTCATTGTCTAGTGTCAGTTTCTTTACTGCCGGGAATGTTTGTAAGATTTCTTGAACCTTCCGGTCGAGGTTAAGTTTGTCTTCTGTGTGTCTTATGACAAGAAATTTTGAGTAAGCATCTACGCAAGTAATAAACTTTTGATTTTGCGCGTAGAAAATGTCTAAATGAAGGAACTCTCCCTCTTTTTCGGGAATTGGAGCCACTCCAATTGGAAGTTTATTTGGTTTCCTATCGTATTTTGCTTTATTGCATATATTACAATGTCTAGCATATTCCTTAAAAGATTTTAACATTGATGGCCAGTAGTATTGCGCAAGTACCTGCTTATGATTTTCCTTGCAGCTCCTGTGAGCGCGGATATGTGTTTGCTCTACTATAGCATGTCGATCGTCGGGATTGATCACATCAATGGCGAGTATTCTTGTGTAGACAAATTTAATCCTAAATACGCCTTTAACCGTTTCTTTAAATTCGTATAAATCTTCAGCTGAGCAATGGATTGCGGTTACTACATCAGGCTTAAGAAATTCCAATAAAATTCTTTTCAGGTTTTCTTTGGTGTCGAACTCTATTATGTGTCGAGTCCTGCTAAAGGTCGTGATTTGCTCATGAATAGAGAATGTTGCTCTGTTGAGCAAAATTTGCTGTTTGAATTCATTAAGGGGTTTCGATACTTCTGGAATATCAAAATCGTCACTACTTTCTTTTGAATGTTGAGTACTGTGTAACGACTCCTCACAGGAAATATTGTTTAAAACTTGCCTGGACAGTGCATCGGCGACGACATTTGTTGCGCCGGGTTTGTATATAAACTTTGGGGCGTACTCTTCTATAAAGGACATCCATCTTTTTAATTTGGCATTTGGATTTTTGTTGGAGATTGAAAATGTAAGTGGTTGGTGATCGGTATGTATTTCTAGATCGGAAACGCCATATAAGTAGTTTCTGAGCGTTTTTAGTGCCCAAACTATGGCATACAGCTCTTTCTCGTTAGTGGCGTAGTTTAGTTCTGTAGAGTTAAGTGTTTTAGATATAAATATAAGAGGTTTATTATCCTGAGTTAAAACTGCGCCTATTGCGGCGTTTGACGCATCTGTTGTTAAAACAAATTTCTTTTGGAAATCAGGTTGAGCTAGTTCTACTTGTCCAGCTAAGAGAGTTTTAAGCTTGTTGAATGCTGCGATACCATCTGTATCGAGTTCAATGATGACCTTTTTTGATTGGTTTGTGGATATTTTTCAATTGTCTCCTGCGAGAAATTTGGTTAAAGGTTTCGCCACTTTGGCGTAATTTTGAATAAATTTACGGTAATAGCCCGTCATTCCTAAAAAGCTTCTAAGTTGTCTAAGAGTTCGCGGTCGAGGGTAATTATTAATAGTTTCTATTTTTCTTGGATCTGTTTTGATTACTTCGTTCGCAATAACGTAGCCAAGAAATTCGACTTCTTTCTTAAAAAAGTTTGATTTTTCCACTGAAATCTTCATGTTTGCTTGTTTAAGAGTGTTAATTATTATGTTTAAATGTTCAATATGCTCTTTTAGTGTGTTGGAATAAACAATGATGTCATCGATATATACGTGACAAAATTTTCCAACAAAATTTCTTAGAATGTCATCCATGGCATTTTGAAATATGCTGGGAGCATTCTTCAGGCCAAAGGGCATACGGACAAACTCATATTTCCCATTATTGACCGAGAAGGCAGTTTTACAAATATCTGCCTCCTTCATAAGTATTTGGTGGAATCCTGACTCGAGGTCTATAGTGGAAAAGAATCTCGCTTTTCCAAGGTTTGATAGTATCACATTACAGTCAGGAATTGGATACCTGTAGGCAATTGTTTTCTCATTCAATTTTTTATAGTCGATGACCATACGCAATTTTTGCGTGCCATCGTCATTAATACCCTTTTTTGGGACAACCCAAATTGGTGCATTATAAGGACCTTTACTTTCGCGAATAATACCCTCTTGTAATAATTTTTCAATTTCGGTATTTACAAAGGAGTTAGCGGAGAGAGGATAAGGGTATTGTTTACTCCACACAGGGTCATTAGTTGTTGTTGTTATCTCGGCCCTTACATCGGTTCTAAAGGGTAAATTTGTGTCAATATCTGCGTGTAATTTGGATATATTATTCACTACATTTTGACGTAACTTCTGTAATGCCACATCATTTTCGGTATATTTTTCATTATACAGATTATTCAAAATATTTTCTTCGATAGTTTCCTTATTGGAAAAATTTTTTTTAACGTTTTCTTTTCCATTACCTGATTTTTTTTGTACCTTCCCTTTATCGAGCGTACTTTCTTTGGTTTGCTGATTATTATCTTCATCAGCTACCTCGCTTGTTTTTTTGAAATTTAAAAATTTTTCTGTACGGTTTCCGCACGTTATTGTCCCTGCTTCAAAGTCTAAAATAATATTTGCCCTTCTTAGGAAATTATACCCTATTAAAATATCTGATTCGAGATTTAATATTTCGTAAAATCTTTGTAAGATACCAAATAATTTTATTTCATAATAATGGCTTATGATAGTAAAACCATTAATTGTTCTCACTCTTTTCTTAATAATTAATTCTTTCCGATTTTTAAATAGGTTCGGGCTGCAGTAACAACTAGTAGCGCCGCTGTCTATTAAAATTGTATATCCGCGTCCTGAGTCTCCTGATTTGATAATGTAGGGGAGACCCGGCTTGTATCTAAAAAAGCATCTTCTCCTATATTATTAATTCTTTGCTCTTTTTGGTTTGGCTGATAACTCAATTGTGCGCTTTCATACTGCCTTTTGAACCCTTGTTGGTTATAATTGTTATTTTTGTTATTAGAGGCAGTAGTGTTTTGCTGATATGCTCCAGAATTAGGATAATTTGGACGATTATTGAAATTTGGTTTCTGGTTAACATGTTGCTGTGGTTTGCGCACAACATAGGAAGAGCTACCCAGTTCCATTGGTTCTGGTTTGGGTTGATGGTGATTTTGGGAATTATGGTTTTGAAGATTGCGTTGCGGAAAACGCAAAGAATTATTATATTTTTGCGTATTATAATTATTCCGACTATATTGTTGAGCAAAGGTTGCTCGAAGGTTGTTCGACTCGAGCTCTTGTGCCTTGGCCAATGCGTTTGGCAAGTCGCTTGGGGATAGAGAAAAGAGTATATTGGCTAATGGCGGGTTTAGCCCAGTTATAAATACCCTTAGGGCGTATTGCCTGTTCTTTTTATTTAATTCATTTGTTAGTACAATATTAGGACCATGTGTCATTATTGTCTTATTGATCAATGCTGTTAACTTTTTGTTGATTTCATTATAATAATCAATGATGGTTAAGGAGCCTTGGCGCATTACGCTGAGCTCTTGTTCGATTATATGAGGAGGGCGCTTATCAGCGTAAGCGAAATCTAGTCGGCTTAAAATCGCGTCCAAGTTCAGTACAGTGCCATGGTTAGTTAAAATGTCGTTGGCGTCCTCAGTCACTTTATTTCTCAAGATTGTCAGGGCTGCGTAATACTTACGACTATTCTTTGTATATAAGCTCATGGAATTATTCGCGGCTTCACGCCAACTTACATATGAAATTTTTCCGTTAAAAGACGGTAAGGATTTAATAACGTCTAGTGGTTCGTCGCATCTAACATTGTCGTCGACTCTTTGGGCGGTATACTCTTGTATATCATTTATATTTGTTAATTGGGTCAGTTGGCGTGTTAAGCGCTCTATTGTTTCTCTTAAGGGAGCCGTATGGGTCTGAATCAGTTCTGTCACTTGAGCGGCTGTAGCCATTGTTACAGTTGGTGGCCTCAACTTGCTAAATAATTCTGACAATGATTCTACAGATGAGCCTAGTCTTTCTCCTTGCAAAAGCTCTATTTCTTCCTCTAATTCACTAATTCGATCCAGTTTTCTTTTGTTTTTTATTTAGTTTTCACCCACTTATATAAATTTTATATTAATTATTTTCTAATCACATAAACCTTATATAAATATTGATCTAAAGCAGGAATCAGATGTCTGGAAACAGCAATCAGTTGACTGGAGTCAGGAATCAGTTGACTGGAATCAGGAATCGGTTGACTGGAATCAGGAACTTATTTATCGCCTTTTGAAGGATGCCTTTTGCTAGTTTAATGTTTTTTGTTTTCCCTTTTTTCCGAAGGATGCTTATTTTCACTTTAATTTTTTCTCCTTTCTCAAGGATACTTTTTGTCAGTTGAATGTTTTTTTTTGTCGGTTGTTTTTTTATTTTTTCTCCTTTTTTTTTGAAGGATACTTCTTTACACTTTTAATTTTTTCTCCTTTCTCAAGGATACTTTTTGTCAGTTGAATGTTTTTTGTTGGTTTTAAATTTTTTCTCCTTTTTTGAAGGATACTTATTTTTACTTTGGCGGATGCTTGCTATCGAGTCATTACTTTTTCTTTTCACGACGTTACACGATAGGGCATCCCGGTTGAGCCCCCAGTTAATTTATTAGTTCATTTATTCAATATAATAATTGACACATCAATATACTTGGTTAATTTATTAGTTTATTTATTCAATATAAGAATTGACACATCAACATACTTAACGTAGTAATTTTAACAAACTTGTTGTGCGATCATTCATCAACTGCCGACCCAAACCGGTAACAAGCATTATATTGGCTTGTTGTCACGTTGCGCTTTCATTCCATTCTCAAGTCACGTTGTGGGAAATCCGAAATATGGTTTCTCGTTACCAATATTTTCGGTAGCAATTAATTTGCAGACGCTTGCGTTAGCAATAATTGTTGCGCGTGTAGCGCTGAACATTGCAGCGAAGAATATTAGTGAATGCAATGTGATTCTTTTGTTTGTTTGAATTAAAAATACATATTGCTTTGTCAACGTAATAGTACGTTGCCTTAACTTGCACCCTAACGGGAGACTAGGAGTTCATAACAGTGGATTCAATCCTTTGAGCACCA
The DNA here is from genome assembly GCA_963971545.1 of Philophylla caesio. NCBI lineage: Eukaryota > Metazoa > Arthropoda > Insecta > Diptera > Tephritidae > Philophylla > Philophylla caesio. The sequence goes on from OZ020604.1 coordinate 133,438,331, forward strand.
TATCTCATATGGCAAACAATTTGTTAATCTCACAACATATAAATAGCATTTAACTACTATTTCAACGAAATTGTTGTATTATTTTCGGATGTAGTTATTAGCCGTGCTAAATTTTTTACAAAAATACATTTTATTTTGTAAAACTATATTATTTTGTTTGACTACTTTTTCCAATTCCAAATGTTTAGAAAAATATTTTACTATTGAAATTAATGCCAGATTCTGACATTTCCACCAGAGGTGCAAGGCCAAGGCGAATTCAGATTTTGACATATCACCTATCAAAAATACACGGTTGGTCGGCTAGCAACTTCACCTGTAATAAATTCGCTTTGCCTGCACCCAATGCACAGCAAATAGGTAGCAGCAACAAATTAGTCAAATTTTGTATTTCGAGCTCCAACATTTCTTTCTTTTTAATAGGCTGCGTACAGAAGTCACAATAGTTCAGAAACGGTTGCGATATCGCTTTCTGGAGATGTAGTTATGGATCAAGAGCGATAGACATTGCTGGATTAAAGCAAAAAAATAATATGAGAAGAAGGAAAACAAAGAGAAGCTGTTTTTAGTTATGACGTGTTTTTTTTTCGAAAAATTGTTAAAATATATGTTGTAGACAGCGATTTAAATAATAAATAGCAAAAAAAATAGAAAGAAATGTGTTGTATTAGCCCTAATATCGATTTTTAAGTTTGTTTACATACTGCCAGAAATGTCAAAAGCGGCAAAAGCTAAGCGGTATCCCGGAATGCGCCTATCCGGCTCGCTGCATCGTGGTTGTGGATATTCGATCAGCACACCAGTTGCGATTTTATTTATTTATGTATTTATTTATTTAATCAACAAACAAAATGGTTATAGACTATGTGATAAGTATACAAACATATTATTTTAAAATAAAAAAGAATGAAAAATTAAGGATAGATGAACTCCTATTACAAGTTCCTTAGGAGTTCATTCTTAAAAGCTTTTCAAAAAGAAAAATCAAAGTTTAAGACTGAAGAAAAAGTATTAAACTGAGGGGCATTCATTCCGTAAACAGTTTTGGCAACACCCACAAAAAACATTTCATTATAGCGAAGAATTCCTGAGGGAGCATTAAAGGAAATCTTCATTAGAAGGTACGGTCAATCACATTGATAACAAAGTATGCCTAGACTCTAATGTCATTAGATTAATCAACAATTAACGAGAACGATAAGACGGTAAGGGGTCACTAAATCTCAAGGAGTCTATTAACATAAATTGTATGGAAAGGGCGCCAGATAAATACCACGTATTCCAAATTAGACCGAACCAAAGACGAGTACAGCAGTTTGAGTGTATATGGATCGGAGAATGAAGAACAATTACGACGAACAAATGCTAACATCGCGAATGATTTATTTACTATGAAATTAATGTGAGTGGTGAAAAAAAGTTTGGAGTCAAAATAAACCCCCAAATCTTTAAATCCACTAACTAATTTAAGCAGTACATTTGAGACTCTGTAAGAGGTAGGAACAATACTAGTATGTTTCGAATAAGAGGCATAGTGACATTTGCTAATATTGAGTAACAAATTATTACGCAGACACCAACAATATAAGCTTCCAAGCTCCCCCTGGAGAATGAAAGAATCTTCCAAATATTTAATTTCATAGTAAATCTTCAGATCGTCTGCAACAAATACAAGATCTAATATTCGGTTTAAATCATTAAGAAAACCGTTAAGCTGTGATAATTCAAGACAAAGCAAGTTATCAATTAAGTATGATCCTGATAGACTTTTAACATTGGTTGGCGTGAAGAAGTTATTATTATCCAATAAGCTTCAAGATTTCGTGGGCATATTTTCCATAATTTTATTTACCGAAAAATGTTTCGCCCACCGATCAATGACAAATCTATTACCTATCCTTGATGTTCGGCCTCCAGTTTAACTTTCTGTCCAGAATAACCCCCAGGTACCTGAATCTGTGAGAAAGCACAAGGTGAGTGCCAGCGATGGAGAGTAGTTGCGCATCTGTGACCCTATACTTCCTGAAGAACAAGACCAGCTCCGTCTTGTTGGGATTTATAGCTAACCCACAGCTTGTGGACCAATTCGTCACCAAATTAAGGTATCCTTGCATGAGGTCATCCAGCGTGCTTATGAACTTTCCCCTAACTATGAGCGCCACGTCGTCAGCGTAGGCAACCACCTGACATCCTCTCCCCTCTAACTATTCCAGGACCTCGTTAATAACGACATTCCAGAGAAAGGGAGAGAGAACCCTTTCTTGTGGAGTGCCCCTGCTCACCTTTTGTTGAGCCGACGGACGTCCCCACTCCGCCACGACAGTTCTGTCGCATAGAATGTTGGTGATAAACCTAATTAAATTGGTCTCAACCCCGAGCCGACTTAGGGCCGGCATAACCGCGTCGGGAAGAACATTGTTAAAACCTCCTTCAATGTCGATAAAAGCTCCCACTGCATAATCTTTATGCTCGAAGGACTCTTCGATTATTTTAACTGCAGAGTGCAAATCAGACTCCACAGATCTACCTTTTTATATAGGCATGTTGGCCCTCGGGACATACCCCTATCCACGCAGTTCGCGTAGATGGGGGCAAGCCACTGACATGAAACATGAAGGGTTTGAAAGAGTCCAGAGCCCAGGCGGCGTCCTATAGTAGTTCACTGGAGGGGACCGAAATGCCACCGAGATCCATGTCGGTTGCTATATTCGGAGCGGGGTTTTCAGGAAAGTGTACTCCCAGAAGCAACCTGAGAGATTCTTCACCGCTAGTCGCCGCGAAGTCTAATGGCAACCTTCCACGGTTTCGCTGAAGTTTCTCCATGACGTGCATTTAGACTTCCTCATTTCATATTTATAAATTGAGAGGCTTGCTTTGGAGAGTTCCCAATCCAGCTGAAGATTGCTCTGTTTAGCCTAATTGAAGAGAAGTATACTCGCCGTCCGAAGTTGAGACAACTCCACTGTCCACCAGCTCGGCTTTACCCGTCGTGAACCTCTGCTCAAGGGGCACGAGCTTTTGATTGCACTATTGCATGCTGAAGTGAACTTCTCTACCAACTTACCAATGGAACGTACTGAAAGATCTGAGCTCCCATCCGGGGGTTCAGGCAGCTCTTCCTGCAGTTTCTTGCAGTATATATCCCACCTAGTTCTCTTGAAGTTTCCAAATGATTTGCTTTTTGGACAATCCTCATTCAAGGTGAATTCAATATACCTGTGTCTGAATAGGAATGAGTCTCCAGAAATCTCCAGTCAGATAGAAGTGGTATTAGGGAGAACAGGCCAAGGTGACGTCTAGCACCTCACGCCTGACCGCAGTTATAAAGGTAGGATCAATGCCTCTGTTGCAGATAGCTAAATTCTCGTTTACAATAAAATCAAAAAGTGACTCACCTCTTTTATTTATGTCCGAGCTTCCCCAGCACGTGTGCCATGAGTTCGCACCAGATCCAATGGTGATAGCGACATTTCGCCGTTTCGCCTCGGCAATGACTTCCCGAAGCAGGGTCGGAGGTGGTTCCACCACTTCATCGTGCGCCATATACGCCGATATGAGCCAGAGTTTACCAGCGCCGCCATCCAGGCTTACTGTGACAATATCCTCATTGCTGAAATTGGGCAAAATAAATGCTTTTAGTTCCTTTCTTACGAGCATGCATGATCTAGGTTTACATACTTAATTCTGCATAATCAGCTTGTAGTTTGGCGTCCTGATGCCAGAGATCCCCCTACTGCTCAGCTACGGCTCTTGCATCAGGACTATTTCAGCTCCACCACGCTCCAGGTGGATTATTAGGTTTGCAGAGGCCGCTTTAGAGTGCTGGAGGTTTATTTGTAGGATCTTCATCCAACTAGGCACCCTCGTCCACCACGGACAGTAACCTGTCCTCCTCTGCTCTATCAAAGAGGCGACCAATGTTGATTTCCGAACCCGCCGAAGAGGGAACATCACCAACACTTTCCGCCTCTGACATCGCAGATTCCACCTCCATACTCATGGAGTCTGCTTTCGTGGGCTCTTCCGCCCCACGTACTTCTGGAAGCCCGGGGTCGTACCTCCCGGCGATTGGCGATTTCGCTGAATGAAAAGGGGGGCCACCCGTCTTCTAGACACCTTTGACTCTGTGGTGGCTGGTTGGATGAAGGTGCGGTCGCGCCCTTGACTTCCGCAGGTTTACCTTCCGCCTCTGTGAGCGTCCATGTATGCTCTTCAGAAAGCTACTTTGCTTCCTGCCCCACGTATCGACTGACGATTTGGCCGCCGTCGGACGCTGCCCACACTGCATTGTGCTTGGACACCCCTTTGCTAGTACTAGCTACGTCATCCTTTGCCCCATTTAATTGAAATATGGACGGTTTCGTCCTCGACTCCCCACCCCCTATACTGCAGTTTGTTGCCGCCACGGCCGATTTCTGCGGAGCAGTCTTATCGGTCGATGGCGCATTCGCCGCCGACCTGTCCCCCAGTTTCTGCCTAGAGTCTATGGGGTGGTTCGGTCTCGACCCTCCAACACCCACAGCAAGTGTCCTACTGCGGGACAAGCTGATCAGCTTGAGATGAAGCCCGCAGCCTTAGACGATTTCGTCTCACCGGCAGAAGATTCTGCCCAGAGGAACCGGCGTTGGTAATTGATTTCGAATCACCTCTACCGCCCGAAGAAAAAGTTTTTGTTTTTTTTTTGTTAAATTTTGTGTCCATTCGAAAAGGGCCCCACTCAGATCCGCTATCCACACCCCGATGCGTAGTCGCCTATGACGGTCCCATGGTTGTCCCCGAGGGGGCCATGGCGGGGTTTGGCGCGTGCCCTTATAGGGTCACGCGTTCAGAGCCGACCGGCGCAGAGTGGGAACGTAGCTCAACCAACACCTACACCACCAACCTAACGGTGACGGGGAGCAGAACGTACTCTGAGGCCTGCCAGGGTTCTAACGGGACGGGGGCATTGTCGACATTAGCCCACCAGCCATTTCTGCAAAGTGTCACCCAGGTGGCAGAATGCCGCAACCACCAGCGCCGAGATCAACAGATCCAAAACATATAAAACAAGATCGAGAATCCAGAAAGAAAAGCCAGGGTCGTTGCCGTTCAGGTGTGGCCGTGTAGGCCGCAGGTCATTTAGCGTTACCCAGGATGCATCGCGAGGAGGCGACCCACCTTACATCCCTTAATATAGGGTTAGAACGAAATATATTTAAACAAGCTATTTTGTAATGTTAATTTGGTATCTATTTGGTAATTCGGTCAAAAAATGTATGTACGCGAGTATTGAAAAAATCGAAGTCATGTGGTTAATATATGCAAGCTCGTTCAGCAGACTGCATTCTTTTGGCGATATTATGTAAATGAAAATTTTGACATAACCCTAAAATATGCAACTAATAGCAAACCAAAATATATTTGCATTAAAATATTACCAATTACCTTTCACTTGACACCGAAATTGTCATAATTTTTCTAATCGATTTCCCTTCTTTTACCATATTTGAGGCTATAATTTCGGCACCGGCAGAGTTTTTGAAAGTGTCAAAATTTGAAAAGAAATACAATTAAGACATAATTTTTGAAAAAGCTTCTCATAAAATACGTCTGCCGTTCGGAGTGGGCAAACAATTGTAGGTGGTAGAATATAAAGACGCACACTACAAATGGTAGGAGAAGCTCGGCCAAACACTGAGCAATATAGTGTAAGCGCCAAATTATAATTATTATCATAAGATTTCCACCACTAATAATTTATTAGTTATTTTTGCAAAATTTCAAGGCTTTATCTGATTAAACACAGGAGTAATGATCCTAAATTCAATATCTGAACAATTGGTTGTATGGGAGGTATATGTTATATTTCTCTGATCTTTATGATTTTCATTGCTAATATTTTGTATGCAATTGGTGAATTTTAAGGTCCAAAATGGAACATCTGAACAATCGGCTCCCATACACGTTATTGTCGTCCGATCTCGCCGATTTCGACAAATGATTAATACATTATAAAAAGGCTCCTGACTGCCGAATAGCTCTACAATTGAGGGACTAGTTTGCGTTCAACCGACGCCTTGAATATTTTTCTGGACGTCCCACCCACAGACTTAGTGGGTTAGCAGGTGGGGGCCCTTGTCGCGTTTCTGTTAAGAGAGACATATCAGTGGGAGTCTATCTTACGTGGGCACTAATTCATACTGTGTAACTATAGCTTTCTTCCGGACTGCATACATCGCTGCGTCGGTACTATGGTCTCGGACAGAAAATTTCACCTGTGGGATTTCGCTTCTCTTCGCGACTTTATGAAGATATCCCATAAAAATCATGGGTCAGAATTACCTTTAAGAAGGGACTTAATGAAAAATATATTCGTAGGTGAATTTCAGAAAGGTTTCCTTCGTAATCAATAAAATTCAAAATTTCCTTCATAATCAATAAAATTCTACAATGCTTTAAAAAAATGACTTAATGGAAAAAACAGCATGTGTTTGTCTATATATTAGATTATATTCGGTTTAACTAGACATTGTTTAACCAGTAATAAATATATTTTTCGTACGGAATGGAAGTTTAACTCGCATGAACAAATACAAAGGCAACAATAAATAAGCAAAATAAGCATTAAAATATTTATTTACCACATTTTTTGAGTTTTCAAAATATATAAAAATAATTACGGATAGCTTCTCTGCCCACTAAAGTAGTGGTAGCAGATATAGGCTTTTTTTGCCCTTTGGAAAGTGTCAAATCTCCTATGACAAACATATGTTCTTATACATAGATACTATATGTGCATATGCAAAAGAAGTGCTTGCGAATTTAAGAGAAGATTTTGGTGCTATATTTTGATATTGCTAGCTCTGGAATAAAAACTAATTAATTTTGTTTTCTATCCTACCTTTAACATCGATTTTCGATTACAAATGATTCATCCTCATAACAAAAATGAAGAGCTGTGGTGTGCCGCTGAAAATTTTGAAATTTAAGAACGGAAAATGGTACAAGAGTATGGTATATGTATGTGCTTGCGGCTACCCTCAGATCGGTTCCTTTTCCCAAAAAATGATTGTGGCAAAATTTTATCCAACTAGGTTCGGGGGAAGTGGTGCCTCAAAGCCCCCAAAGTTTCGAAAAATCAGCATTTTTTCAAAAAAGTTGACTTTGGCTTTGAATAACTCAGCTAATATCAATTACTCATAAAAATGACATTTGAGAGAAATGAAGAAAATTTTACGCCAATTTTGCCATAGAAAGTTTTTGATTATCATCAACCGTTTTCTAGTTATACCCCTAGCAACAACATTTGCGCCTAGCAATTTATTAGTAGGCTTATATATGTTTCTGGTTGTATCTAAAGATGAATATTATTACACAAATTATTTTTTATGCGCTAGTAATGGGAAATATCTTTAATTTTGCTTGTCGGCAAATATCGATACTTCGGAAGAGCTTGTCGATACTTGATAAAACTGGCGAAGCTGGAATTATTAGATGCTTCAAAGCAAAAATCGTCAATAAAAGTGTTAACATCGGAAAAATAAGTGAAAATGTCTATGGTTTTACGTGAGCGTATTTATTTAATTGGAAACTATTAAAATAGCTTCATGGGTAGTAAATTACTGTCTGCGAAAGAAGTTTCGAGAATTCTATTTTTTAAAACGCGTGTTGTTAAGCTAAGTCTTAGGGAAAGTGCCTGTTTAACAATTAAAGAAGTGCAAATATTTTGGCAAAAAGCCATAATTCCAACTAGATAAGAGAAGCACTACATAGAAAAATTGGAAAAACTGTATAATGAATGGCGCAGGAGAACAAAGGAAAAAGGAGACAGTATTTACCAAAAAATGTTAAACTCATTTGATATAGCTCATGCAAATGCATTGACTATTCTAAAAATTAAGGTATATAAAATATTTTTATTGAATCAAAGAAAAGAGGGAAGACCGGGATATATGCATCGATCGTGAACTTGAACAGTCAGAAAAACAAACAGAAGATAGGCAAAGAAAATTGTTGGAAAGGAGAAATAAAAGTACACAAGAACTTAACGATTTATTAAGAACTGTTCCAATAAACGGTATTTTGTTGTCTGACCCGGAAAATTCAAATTGTGAAGATAGTGCTTCTGACATGGAAATTGCACAAGAGCCACCTTTAAAACTTGCGGCTGTTCTTGATGCTTGCAAAATAAGTGACAGAAATGTTGTTAAAATTATAGTTGCTGCTGCAGAAGCGTTTGGTCAATGCATAAACAATTTCATTTTAAATAAAAATTCAGTTCGTACTGCTAGACAAAAATTGCGGAAAGAACGCGTTGATGAAATCAAAGCCAAGATGGAAAATAGTGATTTGGAAAATGTATGTTTGCATTGGGATGGAAAAATACTTCCAGGATTAGAAGGAAAAGAGAAAGTAGACCGGCTCCCTATAATAATCTCCAATGGTCAAATAGAGCAATTACTCGAGGTTCCACCTTTAGACGCAAGCACTGGAAGAGCCCAAGCATTAGCTATTTGTAAAGCTCCTTACGAGTGGGGGTTGCAAGATAAAGTGAAAGCGTTGGTTTTTGATACAACAGCAGTAAACACCGTCACATAAACGGAACAGCTAATATTGTTGAAAGCCTATTAGAAAAAGATCTTTTGTATTTACCCTGCCGGCATCATATATATGAACTAGTTTTAAGAAGCGTGTTTGATTTAAAAATTTCAAAGTCCGAAATCCCTAATGTTGTCATTTTCCAGAAATTTTAAAAATAGTGGCCAAAAATGTATATCAAAACCATTATATATATAATATAATTTTGGCGCGTACACTATATAGCTCAGTGTTTGGCCGAGCTTCTCCTACCATTTGTGGTGTGCGTCTTTATATTATACCACAAATGGAGGGACCTACACTTTTGTGCCGACTCCGAACGGCAAATGTATTTAATGAGAAGCTTTTTCATGGCAGAAATACCCTCGGAGGTTTGCCATTGCCTGCCGAGGGGTGACCGCTATTAGAGAAAACTTTTTCGATGATTAAGATTTTGCTTGCCCTGACCGAGATATCCAACCTCGAACTCACCGGCATATCAAGTTATAGCACGCACCGCTACCAACTCGACCACAGCGGCCACATATAAAAACCATTATCGCTCATTAAATCCAATGCTTTGAAGCATCTGATAATTCCAGCTACGCCAGTTTCATCAAGTATCGATACTATCACCAAGTATCGATAGTATCGACAAATATCGACAAGCTCTTTCGAAGTATCGATATTTGTCGACAAGCAAAATTGACGATATTTTCCATCACTAGCGCATATAAAATAATTTTTGTAATAATATTCAGCTTTAGATACAACCAGAAACATATATTGGCCTACTAATAAATTGCTAGGCGCAATTGCTGCTGCTAGGGGCATAAATAGGAAACGATTGAAGATAATCAAAAACTTTCTATGGCAAAATTGGCGTAAAATTTTCTTCATTTCTCTCAAATGTCATTTTTATGAGTAATTGATATTAGCTGAGTTATTCAAAGCCAAAGTCAACTTTTTTGAAAAATGCTGATTTTTCGAAACTTTGGGGGCTTTGAGGCACTACTTCCCCCGAACTGATTTGGATAAACTTTTTCCACAATAATTTTTTTGGGAAAAGGAACCGATCTGGGGGGTGCCATCATCCGAAATCACAACAACAAATAAGCCCATATGCACTAATGGCGCTCTAATGTGGCATATATAATAATAAAAATCCCAACGGTTTTATCCCTCCATACTCGCCCGACCGCATCCGTATGACGCACGGATATATAAAAAAAGTCTTTATTTTATTCAAAATAAGCAAGTAGAACTGAATAGTTAACATAGTTAGTGTGCAAACCAGTTATTTTGAACAAGTTAAAAGATCGCGACTTTTTATTTTTTAAATTTCCTAGTTCTTTTGTAAACAAAGGTTGTGATTGCTCCTTTTGTACGCAAACCCGTTTGGGTACAAACTTTTCAAATAAGCTTTATAAAGTATTATTAAAATGCTGGACACAACGTTCAACATCATGTTTATACGTCGGCATTGATAATTTTGACAACTCTCCATATAATTTCTTGAAATTGGCTTTCGCGAAAATAAAACGAGCGTTTGAGCTAATTGATTTATCAACATTATTTCCAAAATCACCTATAACCTCGTAATTTATCTCAATCGCAGGGTGATAATAGTCCTCAGGAATAACCAAGGGTTTGCACCTCTTCAAAGATGATTTAGATATATCATCAAAAAAACAAGATCCAGAATGGTTCCAAAATAGTTTGGAGTTAAATTAATCTTATTTAGACAGAGCTCAGCCATATCTTCTAAGAACACATTGTATCTATCCCTTGATGAAATTGGAACGATAAAGTCGTCCATGAGAGTCTATGATATACCTGGCATATTGAATTCACCAAGTACAATCATCGAGTCATGTGCAGTAATCATTGTACTTAAAGATCTAAGTAACGCAATATGTTGAGAATATACCGATAAGTCGGAATAAGGAGGGATGTAGGAAACAGCTGAATAAAAGAAACCATTTCCAACCATAACTCGTATTGCTTTAAATTCGATTGACTCGATGAGGGTGATATTAACCTTTTCGGATGGTATAGAAGAATGAAATGCCAAAATAACACCCCCACCGATTCTGTCCTTACGTTCATTTCTATAAATTTGATACTGATTAGGAAGGATCTCTAAATTAAAAAAATGTGGTTTAAGCCAGGTTTCATTAAGGCAAATTACGTTATAGTTACAGTCTAAGCCTTTTAAGTATAAATCGTTCAATTTAGTATTTAAACTCTAACGTTTTGGTACAAAATACTTAAATTAGAATTTAAAATAAGATTTTGGGTCAGTGTCACGATTAGGAATTGAAGCTAAGTTATTTATTTTATTTTTATTTTTATGTGGCTTATATTCAAACTCGCGAACAAATGCCCCGGTTGGCCAAAAATAATTGTTAAGCAAAGAATCAAAAACTTTAGGTATCACATCAATTTTAAAAGATGATACGTTACGTACATATTTAAAGTAAAATTTTCGGATTGCTAATTTACAAGTCTTAATTTTTGATGAAATGTAAAAGTCTATATCATCAGAGGAAAGGAACTACAACCAGCCTCTTTGCAGAGAGACTGGCTGCTCCACAGGTGTTACATTTTAAACTGTAATTTGGTTTCTAGACCGGTTAACTCAATAAGTTGCAAAGACAATTTAGATAATTGCTTTCAAAATATGTACAGGAACATTTTCTTAGATTTACGTGTTATAGTAAGAGTTGCGATTGTAAAAAAAAAACTTTCTGTCGGAATGATAGATATCTTAACAATAATATTAAGGGCTCTCCATTTCACAATACCTTTTTTCAGTCACCGTGGATGAAAATTTCAGAGTACAGTGCTAAAAAAAAATCGGTTTTTTGGCCCATTGAACATACATACATACTAACATGAGTACTAATTATGTTCCGACCCCAGTGTCACATCCACCTGACTTCTCAGGACCCTTTGTAACATATGGAAAGAATAGAACTCTTCAAAAAGTGATAATGATGTTGAATGCGTTTTTAACGAACATGTGGAGGGCTCACTTTGTACCCGGAAACTGGTTAGCCTTGGCTTGCAGTAATAGCTAAATCCCTATTGCGAGCTTGGTAGGGCGTGCATTTACTGTATTTTACAGGGACGCTGCACGAACATTATTTTTCCACAAATAATAAATATTTGGGTTATTTTTCATAATTAAAAAGATCGATAAAAGTTTAAGTAAACGTTTATACATCCAAAGCAAATTCAATAATGTGGTGGTATCCGTGTGTACTTAAGTAAATACTATAAAAATGTGTTTTGTTAAGCATTTAAACCTTTGTATTGCCAAAATTGCACAACAAATTGTCCAAGCCTTCTGAACACGAACAAAATAAGATAAGAACATGAGCATGGATTATGTCAATGAGAATAAGGTAATTTATATCATCTGGCATATGAGAAACAATAACTTTTTGTATCTGCATAAGCGGTTAAGCTTAGATTACGATTAGTAATCAAAACGATTAAATGGGTTCGGTAATCATAATAATTTATTCAATTCGTTTATATAACCAAAGAGTAAGAATTCAATAATTATTGGAAGTCGTTTATAAACAAAGAGTAAGAAATCAATTATTATTACAAATAATCAAAAAATAATCAAGATTATTTGCCAATAAAAATAATAATAAGAAATATTAAAAATAATAATGTATGTGTTAATTGATTATATTTTATTATTTATGATTACCTAAATTATATTCAATTATTTCATCTATATCAATGTGAAGAAACATGCTTCTTAATGCTCTTAGTATATAAATTATCAATAGATCATGCTGTCTGATGAGTTCTCTGTTACAAACTGAAACTTACATTCTAAAGCTAATATCTTAAATAGGTCCCTGCACCTTGTCGTTATTGTTGTGTTCCGCAATTCGATGTTAGTAGTAGTTGTAGAGTTATTGCAGGGGATGCGACGTCGACGCTTGCGTTGGCAGTTTACCGCTAACGCTGTGCGTTACCCGTCAGCGTGGGAATGTGAATCCGCTGACTTAGGCCAGCTGCAAGTTTGTTGTTGACAGTGAACGGATCGTCTTGCGCTAGCGCTGTGACTTACATGTCAGCGTGAGAATGTGAATTCGCTGACTCAGGCCACGCGCGGACTTTATTGTTGACAAAGGGCTGCTTATGTAACTTATACAAATGGTATGGGCTGCTTATGTTAACTGCCAGCTGTCAGCGTGAGAATGTGGATTCGCTGACTCAGGCCACGCGCGGTCTTTATTGTTGACAAAGGGCTGCTTATGTAACTTATACAAATGGTATGGGATTGTTAAAGGAGTGAAATGTGTGTGTAAATGTACTGTGCGGACATATCATTTTCAAAAAAATTTAAAATGACATAGCTTGCCACTTACATACATTTTTTTTTTGATAATTTTCATTTAAAAGCCTTTATAATCTATAACCGAAACCATATCAAAACAGTTCCTAAGCTTATATCAAATCCGCAAAAATTTGACTAATTTCTAAAAATTGTGATCAAAATTTTCAACTTTTTTTTCAGGATTTTTATGAAAATTCTCGGTGTGCAGTTTTGTAGCCAAATCAATTTCAGTGCAAGTTTCAGTTAGCTAAGAACTACCGTTGGTTTATAAGAATTTTTTTTGTCAAAGGTGTTGAGCATTTTCTTCTAACTATATAACGTATAAATCAACGTAATCTTATTTGAAGTCAACTTGTAAGTCATATAAGCAATTCAAAGACGAGATTAGAAGTTTGGAGAAACCGCGAATTATTTAAAATAAACATCCATAGAATTCAATACTTCGTTTACATCATCAGGTCCTGGCGGAAGGCTTTTTCCTTTATTAAATACTATAAATACGCACAGGCGACATACCTTAACCGAATTCTCTGTCGAAAATTTGGTGTTGTAATAAAAGTGTAAGTGTAAAGTGGCCGCTGTGGTCGAGTGCGTGCCATAACTCGATATGCCACTGAGTTCGAGGTTCGATTCTCAGCCAGGGCACGTACAATCTTAATACATAATAGAAAAAGTTTTTTCTAATAGCGGCCACCCCTCGGCTGTCAATGGCAAACCTCCGAGGGTATTCCTGCCATGAAAAAGCTTCTCATTAAATACATCTGCCGTTTGGAGTCGGCAGAAAACTGTAGGTCCCTCCATTTGTGGTATAATATAAAGACGCACACCACAAATGGTATGAGAAGCTCGGCCAAACACTGAGCTATATAGTGTAAGCGGCAAATTATTATTATTATTAATAAAATACAAATCAGGACGGCTCTAAACCAGCTGGCAGAAATGTGCTCCGTATGTGTTGTATGGGTCCCTGGCCATAAGGACATTCATGAAAACTGACAAGAGATGGAACTAACTCAGATAAACTCTGCCCAAGAGGCGGGTTTACCTCTATCATCCTATGAACACAGATTAATATCTGAGCTTACGGAAAAGATAAATTGAAGGTGAGCATCGGAGCCCACCAGCCACATTACCAGACAAATCTGGCCAGAAGTTGATGGGCAGCGCTCTAAAGCTCTCACTATGCTTGGCCGCTCCTCTCTCAGATTAGTAGTTGGGGGCACTACCTTATGGGCACGCATGGGGAGAGACTAGGTTACCCAACCAATAATTTTTGCCGCAGTTGCCGAAACGAGGAGAAGGTGAAGAATATTGAGAACTGTCTCTGACACTGTCCCGGCTTGGCCAAGACGCGCAGTAAATTATTCAAAAGTTACTTCTTGGACTGTTTAGCCGACTTGAACTCGGCAAGCATTTCTAACCTTCTACTCTAGGTAGGTTGCATTTTATATTTTGATAATAATAATGAAAACACAGTCAAATATTAAGGAAAATAGTTTTATTGTTTTTCAAAATATTCTCCTTTCATGTCAATACACTTCTGCATTCGCTTGAACCAAATTTCAAAGCACTTTTGCCACTCAGAAGAGGATACCTCTAAAACGAGCTGTTGACCTCGCATTTTTTTTTTTGATGTTCGGGAATAAAAAGAAATCATTAGGTGCCAAATCAGGGCTGTAAGGCGGATGACCCATCAATTCGACCTTTTGAGTGCTCAAAAACTCTCTTGTGTGAATCGATACGTGAGAGCTCGCATTGTCTTGGTGAAAAATGATGTGTCTTCTTTAAGTTTAAGTATCAATCTTTTGCACTTCAAAGAGTGCAGACGAGTTTTAAGTTCGCTCCGTAGACATTAAATATTGTGCTAATTAAACAGAATAAATAATACATTAAAATAAACAAACCAAATGAAACAAGTAAGAAAAGCTAAATTCGGGCGAATCCGAATTTTATATACCCTCGCGATGTTTTATGGTATGGACGGAACCACGCCCATTTCCAAATTTGTATAAAAGCCAATATAAAACAATTTTGGTAATAGTGTTACTGAAATATTGCATTTTCAGATTATATGAAATCTTATGATTGAGGTGAGAGAAAATACAGCCATTTTAGCATAAGTGGGCATTTTTCGAAACTTCCGTTATACGGAAGGTTCGTGTGGTTATGGTCCGATTTCAAAAATATTTGACCATTGTAAGACTGCTGTCAAGGAAAATATGTATACCAAGTTTTGTGGCGATAACTAACACCCTTATTGAGGTACAGACATTTTTTTATAAATGGGCGTGGCAACGCCTGTTTATCAAAATTTTATAAATATGCAGTTTCCTTAATTAAAATCACCCCAAATACCAAATTTCACTCAGTTTGCTTTAGTGGATAAAGAAAAAACGGAGTTTCTGCATTTCTCAAATTTTTCGTTATATAGGAGGTGGGTGTGGTTATGGTCTGATTTAAAAAATTTTTGACGGTGATGTTAGTGATATCAAGGACAATATGCTCACGAAACTTAGTGACGATACCTTACGCCGTTATTGAGATACAGACTTTTTTTCATAAGTGGGCGTTGCAACGTCCATTTTTCAAAATTTCATAAATACTTATTTTCTTAGTTCAAAATCGCTCCAAATACCGAATTTCACACAATTTCTTTCAATAGATACCGAAAAAACTAAGTTTTTGCATTTTCCAAAACTTCCATTATATGGGAGGTGGGCGTGGTTATGATCCGATTCCAAAAATTTTCTACGATAATAATAGCGATATCAAGGAAAATATGCCCACCAAATTCTGTGACGATACTTAACACTGTTATTGAGATACGGAAACTTTTTAATAAGAGGGCGTGGCAACGCCCATTTTTCAAAATTTCATAAATGCCTAATTTCTGAGTTCAAAATTGCTCCAAATACCAAATTTCACTCAATTTGCTGTCATATCTACTGAGAAAACGGTATTTTTGAATTTTTCAAAAACTTCCGTTATATGGGAGGTGGGCGTGGTTATTGACCGATCTTAACCATTTTCAATAGCAACCTACCGTGTCCAAAGGGCAATCTATATAACAAATTTCATTGAGATATCTAAATTTCTCAAATTTTTCGTTATATAGGAGGTGGGTGTGGTTATGGTCTGATTTAAAAAATTTTTGACGGTGATGTTAGTGATATCAAGGACAATATGCTCACGAAACTTAGTGACGATACCTTACGCCGTTATTGAGATACAGACTTTTTTTCATAAGTGGGCGTTGCAACGTCCATTTTTCAAAATTTCATAAATACTTATTTTCTTAGTTCAAAATCGCTCCAAATACCGAATTTCACACAATTTCTTTCAATAGATACCGAAAAAACTAAGTTTTTGCATTTTCCAAAACTTCCATTATATGGGAGGTGGGCGTGGTTATGATCCGATTCCAAAAATTTTCTACGATAATAATAGCGATATCAAGGAAAATATGCCCACCAAATTCTGTGACGATACTTAACACTGTTATTGAGATACGGAAACTTTTTAATAAGAGGGCGTGGCAACGCCCATTTTTCAAAATTTCATAAATGCCTAATTTCTGACTTCAAAATTGCTCCAAATACCAAATTTCACTCAATTTGCTGTCATATCTACTGAGAAAACGGTATTTTTGAATTTTTCAAAAACTTCCGTTATATGGGAGGTGGGCGTGGTTATTGACCGATCTTAACCATTTTCAATAGCAACCTACCATGTCCAAAGGGCAATCTATATAACAAATTTCATTGAGATATCTAAATTTTTACTCAAGTTATTGTAACCACGGACAGACGGACGGACGGACGGACAGACAGTCAGGGCTAAATCGATTCCTCTTTTCATACTGATCATTTTAGTATATATATGTCTATATCTATCTCGATTATTTCTTGCTGTTACAAACAACCGTTATGCGAACAAAGTTATAATACCCTTGTGTACAAGTACGCTCGGGTATAAAAAGAAGGCGATGAGTCAAACTGATACCCGTGCCCAGAGACAACGCGAGCAAGATGAGCGCCGGCTTTCAGTTCAACGCAACAACGCATATTTTTCGATTCAGTCGCAGAGTGACAGCGAAAGCTTAAAGTCCAACCCACTGACTACCCTCAAACCCCCTTAAAATCCAAGACTGCGGACATGTTCACGGAACTTACCAACGACTATTCCTATTGCTTGGAGTGAAGAATGCGCTTCACCTGTGCCGTGCCATATTTCATGTTCAACGGTTACACCAAATTCGGTGAGCAATTACATATATCCAAATATAGCACAGTGGCCTCTCTCACCACCGCAATTGCGTCTACAACAACAACAACCACACTGGTACCTTCCGTCTGCACAGCGGTGTCAACGTCTTTGCCTTTTATTGCCGATCAAGCACAAATTAGCTTGAGTGTCAACAAATGCAAAGTAAAAGAACTGTTGAAAAACAAAGCAGCTAAAAAAGTGTCGATACAGACTGGAATGGATCGCTATATTACAGTTAAACGAAAACTTAGTCCTCAAAAATCAACGGGCCAAAGCCAAAATAACCCGCGTAAGCTCAAATCAGCAAGTCAGTACGAATAGATTTGCACTGCTAAGTGAAAATACAGAAGATGTGAATAACCAACATTCTGAGAAGGAGAGAATTCAAGCGCTCTTGTTAAAAAATTCACTCAGCTAATCGGTAATAACAACTTTTATATTTTCCCACTATCTAAGGGAAATATTCGTGAAATAAAAGTGCAAATATACTCTGAACAGAATTTTCGCACAGTGTCTAAACACTTGAATGAAATATTTTTAATAGAAACAAAATTCCGCAGCCCATAGAAACAAAATTCCGCAGCCCATGTTCAAAGTTGAGCTTGAGCCTGAAAACAAACCAATGGGGAAAAACGCTGTGCATCCAATTTATAAACTTCAATACTTGTTGCATCGTAAGATAACTGTGGAAGAACCACACAAGAGAAATGGCCCTGTACAATGCACTAACTGCCAGGAGTATGGTCACACCAGGTCTTACTGCACTCTTCGCTCAATGTGCGTAGCTTGTGAAGAGCTACACGACTCTGCCACCTGCACCTCAAACAAAGAAGACCCAAATGCAAAAAAGTGTGGTAACTGCGGTGGAAACCACACAGCAAACTATAGGGGTTGTCCAGTCTATAAGGAGTTGAAAAACCAGATCAACCAACGTGTGGCCTCTGAACGCACTGATAACGTATTGAATGCCTTTGTACCCTCCCAGACAAATCCTAGCGTTTTCTTTGCCAAAAGAACCGCGCCGCCAATGTCTTTATCAAACACCGTCAATGGTGTCTCATTTGCAAGTGCCGTAAACCCAGGCCTAGTAAATCCTACACATACAATTACTGCACCTCAAGTTTCGCCACAAGAACAGGAGCCCCACGCCCAATACGGTAGACAATCCAATATCGAAGCCATGATAGCATCGATGCAACAACAAAGCATGATGAATTTCATAACTTTCATGCAAAACACAATGCAAGATCTCATGCGAAATCAAAACACCCTGCTCAAACTGCTTGCTACTCAACAAAAAAAATAATGACCTCAATTAAAATAACCCTCTGGAATACAAACAGCAGTCCCCGCCACAAACTAGAGCTGTCAAAATTCCTTAACGACAAGGAAATTAACGTTATGCTCCTTGCTGAAACACACCTAACTAATAAATATAATTTCAATATTTCGGGATATACTTTTTACTGCACGAATCATCCAGATGGAAAGGCGCGTGGCGGAACTGGTATTTTAGTCCGAAATCGCATTAAACCCCATCCCTCGAATGGAATTGCCAAGAATTATCTGCAAGCAACATCAATATGCCTACAAACAAAGCAAGGAGATATTACACTGTCCGCGGTTTATTTCCCCCCACGTTTTACGATAACAGAAAAACAATTTATGGATTTCTTCAGTTTGCTGGGAGAGCGCTTCATTGCTGCAGGCGATTATAATGCGAAGCATCCTCAAAAGCAAACACCTTTGCTGCTCATCTACAAAATGTTTTCAGACCAAACTGAGCAACCAATGGGTTAACACTACCACCCGTTCCCAAAATGCCGGAATCTGAGCCACTGAAATTTGCACCTGAAGAAATTTCAATAGTAATTAAGGAACAATTGAAACCAAATAAGGGCCCTGGGCAAGACTTGATTACTGCAAAAATGATTATTGAGCTACCAAATTGTGCTGTACTTTGCATCTGTATGTTATCTAATGCAATTACTAAACATTGTTATTTCCCTTAACAATGGAAAAAGTCAACTATTGTAATGATACCAAAGCCCGGAAAAGATAAAACACAACGATCCTTCTGTAGACCTATCAGCCTGCTACCGTGCATATCGAAATTATTCGAAAGACTTCTTATGCTGCGCATTTACCCACATCTTCAAGCCCTAAGCATAATACCATCCCACCGATTTGGCTTCAGGGAGAAACATGATACGATCGAACAAGTAAATCGCATTATATCTGAAATCCGAACATCGTTTGAAAAGAGTTTCCTCTGCAATATTTCTTGACTTCGCCCAGGCATTTGATCGAGTATGGCTAGACGATCCAATGTATAAAATACAAATGTTACTCCCTCAGAGCACCCACAGACTCCTTAAGTCCTATCTGTATGATCGAAAGTTCACAGTTCGATGTAACACTGCCATCACTGAAGCTCATCTAATAGAAGCTGGAGTACCACAAGGCAGTGTTCTTCGATGCTCTACGTCTTATACACCTTGGATATTCCAACAAACGGCCGCCTGACAATGTCCACTTTTGCCGACGACACTACGATAATCAGCCGCTCCAAGTGTCCCCTGCAAGCATCTGCGCTCTTAGGTAATCATATGGAAGCTGTGGCTAATTGGCTTGCAAACTGGCGTATAAAGGTTAACGAACAAAAATCTAAGCAAGTTACATTTACATTTAAGTTGAAGACCAGTGCTCTACACTGGCTTATTTACTCTCGCTCACCCCTGAGTCTGGAGTATAAAGTGACTATATACAACACGGTTCTAAAACCCATTTGGACCTATGGATGTGAGCTATGGGGCAACGCGAGCAGCAGCGACTATGGGATGTAAATTATGTGGTTAGCATAAGATTTGCAAACTTGTTGTTAGGCTCCTTAGTTGAGCAGATTACATAAATAAAAGTCACAGTTAAAAAAAAAAAAAAAAATTATTTAGTGGAAGAGTTGCGACATGACCATATTTTCCGAAAAAAACAGGCGGCCATTTGCTTTCAGGTGTTGTGCCATCGTTTCACAGTGGCTAAGTGTGGTAATTCAACACCAAAAGTATAAGTAAGTTGATTGATGCACTCCTGTCTCGATTATCCACGTCGAAAATCGTAGTAAATCATCGCACAAAAATGTTCACGGGTTAATTCCGTTTTTAGGTAATATGAATTTTTAAACTCATTATAAATAGACACAAATAAACCAAACTTTGCGATACAAATATCTAATTACAGCTAATTACATGTAGTGTTGCGAAGCCGCACGAGAAAGAATTTTACATAAAACGCACAGGATGGTTCAATTTTTAAAAATAAAAAGGGATGGGAGGGCATGTATGTATGCCTTACGCCAGTGGTATCACAATGGGCTTCTTACAGCCTAAGTGTACCACCGTGCTCCTTTGTGGTTGCAGCCATTCTAACCTAATAAAAGACTAAATATTATCGCTTATCATTGCAATTAATATTCGTTATCTTCATGAACGGCTTAAAAGGGCTTGAGACTTGAGCAAACACGTTTTTTTTGTATTAATTTTTTTGTTTTACAATTCTTACTGTTGAAAATTAAAACTTGTAATAGAAGACTAAATAATATTTTATTTGATCGTAAAAAAAATTTAATATCACCAAAAAAATCAAAAAAAAAAAATGTTTTGAAAATCAAACGCATTGGCTTTTTTGATTATTTTAAATGGTAATTGGTAATTTAATATGAAAAAGTAGAAATAATAGTAATCAATCAATAAGAAGATTCTTAAAAAAATTTATCTAATCGTTGTAACAAAAAATTTGTTGTCAAAAATGGTACAATGCTCTGAAGTACGGGAACGCAACTTTTTCGGCATGCAATCTGTTCGTCATTGAATCCACAAGTGAAGTGTCCTAAACAATTTACGGAAGCGCCTCCAGAAGCGCCCCCTTCAATTAATTTTTGATGAATATTTTATATTAACTATTGTTGGTGCCCAAAATATCCCCATTGAACCAAGGCTGGACGATTCCTCACTTGTGTTTGGGTTGTTGTCTTGATAAAAACATAATTCTTCCCCTACGTCCATATTTTCTGCTTCCCGAGCAGTATGTTGAGATGAAATGTGTTTCTTTTTCATAATTTCTTCAATAAATTCAAAACCCGCCCTGTATCCGCGCCTTCCAGTATGTACATCGGATACTTAATTTTTCGTAAATTTGTACACATGTGTATGTATTGTATTGTATTTCAACAAATTTGTGTATTTTGGGTACAATTATCTCATCTCTTTCTCTTTTGCCAGTGCAGTTGGCCGCAAGCATTTCGACTGTGTAATTTTATTGGCCGACCTGCACGAACGACATTAGAACGAAATAAATTCGCCAAAGGAAAAGGAAGCGCACGTAACCCCGTGGAGAAATTTTATTTTTGGAATGAACAAAATATGAGCATAAATTGCGATTTACCTACTAAAACTCTGTTTCCCTACACGTATTTATATGCAAACCTACATGCATTGCTATTTCAAACCTGCTCAAAATCAATCGGTTAGCCAATTCAAAAACTATTATGGCGTTTTGAGCAATTACCAAACTTTTGAAAATTTACTATTATGGAGTTGACGTAAACAGCGATCGTACACGTACAAGTCAACAGGCAAAATTACGAAATTCGATGCAATCGTTTTCCTTTTTTCTCAGGTATAAGCTTGTTAGTGAGACGTTAAATAAATCAATTAACAGTAAATAGTACTGGGATGAAGTTCTTAAAGGTTAGTAATTACAAACCCATTAATCAAGCGCAGAACTATTCGGACTCAATTAATATTGTACATGGGTTTTAACAGGAGCGCAATTTTGAAGTGGAGTGTACTCTACATATGTAGTTTATTGTGAATCGATAAGCATTTGTACCTTTCCACAATTTATTGGACCATTGTACATACATACATTTGTGTAAATATGAGTATAGGATATGTCCATCATGATAAATTTGACCTCGTAGAAATTTTTGTTGGGATTCTCAGTACAACATGCAGCCATATATAAGTCGTTGAAAACTCATTAATCGTCCAACACTTGCTAGTCGCAGTGAAATGCTAAGCGTAGTATTTTTGGTCAAGTTACTGACTGGCTTGATCTATAGCCCATCTCTTCTTGGCGAAATAAAACTAAACGTTCTGCCTTTCATGACTCGGCGCAGCACATATAAAAAAGAAATAAAATAAAAATTAAAATTTTTTTGTATATGCCGTGCGTCATACGGATGCGCTCCTCGCGTCAGTCAGGCGAGTATGGAAGGATAAAACCGTTGGGATTATTATTATTAAAAAAATCGTCATGCCATTTGCAGATAGTACAGAAATATGGTCATCTAGTTTCACGGCGGCTATGATATCAAGACTCACACTGGCAGATATAGTATATAGTATTTATTTTCACCAGGGTTCGCAAATATATATA
Source organism: Philophylla caesio (assembly GCA_963971545.1). Lineage (NCBI taxonomy): Eukaryota > Metazoa > Arthropoda > Insecta > Diptera > Tephritidae > Philophylla > Philophylla caesio. The sequence continues at coordinate 133,460,955 of OZ020604.1, forward strand.
AGAACGTTCAGGTGCTTTCATTTATGAACGCGAACGTAACCGGTGTTTCAACGCCAAGTGAATCACGTGGTTCACTATTTGACTTACGAATAGCGAATCACACCGTTTACATGACTCATTCGTAAGTCGTTTGGCATATCTGTTGCTGTTGTAATAATTACATACATACTTTTGCGTCTTTATTCGCTCTAGGTTTGCCCAACAACCTCTGATTGTTTCCTTCACAAACTCAACGTTTGGAACCATTTAAGCATTTAATTGTTTCTTGTTTGTTTAATTTTTGTGTTGTTTTGATATTTATATATACTCGCTCACAAAAATTTGTATGGGGAATCATAGTATTAGGTAGAAAAGGTTTGTTATTGATCTCACGCGTATGTTAAGGGAAATACAACATCGCGCGTTCATAAATGAAGCTAAGCGTTGCACCGATCCGTCCACGAACGTTAATTTCTGTTGTTCGCATTCATATAGGAACGTAAAAGTTGCATCAAACATTCGCGCAAGATGTATGTGGTACACAAAGGATAGTTTTTTTTTTTTAGGTCTTACTTTTATTTAATGAATCTTCTCAACTACGGAGCCTAACAACAAGTTTGCAAATCTTATTCTAATCACATAGTTTACATCCCATAGTCGGGATGAGTATTTTTTATTAACTGGCCCTAAGAAATATTACGACTGGGCTGGAAAGTCATTCCTACATAATCTTGAGTTCCTGTTTACATGCAATAGATTTCTTGCTAACTGATTAGGGTGCGTTAAAAGCTTCGTTGTATATTTCGCCATCCGCTGCTCTATTTCAGTTCGTACTTCCGGGATTCTCTAGTCGTGGTGGATATTCTCGTTTTGGATATACCATGGTGCTCCGGTTATTGTTCGAAGGATTTGAGATTGCGCACGATGAAGGATATCGATGTTGCTGCTGCTTGCGTTGCCCCATAACTCACATCCATAGGTCCAAATGGGTTTTAGAACCGTCACTTTATACTCAAGACTCAGGGGTGAGCGAGAGTTAATAAGCCAGTGTAGAGAACTAGTCTTCAACTTAAGAGGAGTCCGTTTAGCCTCTATGTGGTTGCGCCAAGTAAGTCGCCTATCCAGGTGGACCCCTAGGTATGTGACATTATTGCTTTGTGGTATTTGGCCACAGCTTCCATATGATTACCTAAGAGCGCAGATGCTTGCAGGGGACACTTGGAGCGGCTGATTATCGCAGTGTCGTCGGCAAAAGTGGACATTGTCAGGCGGCCGTTTGTTGGAATATCCGAGGTGTATAAGACGTAGAGCATCGAAGAACACTGCCTTGTGGTACTCCAGCTTCTATTAGATGAGCTTCAGTGATGGCAGTGTTACATCGAACTGTGAACTTTCGATCATACAGATAGGACTTAAGGAGTCTGTGGGTGCTCTGAGGGAGTAACATTTGTATTTTATACATTGGATCGTCTAGCCATACTCGATCAAATGCCTGGGCGACGTCAAGAAATATTGCAGCACAATATTCCCTCTTTTCAAACGATGTACGGATTTCAGATGTAATGCGATTTACTTGTTCGATCGTACCATGTTTCTCCCTGAAGCCAAATTGGTGGGATGGTATTATGCTGTGGGCTTGAAGATGTGGGTGAATGCGCAGCATAAGAAGTCTTTCGAATAATTTAGATATGCACGGTAGTAGGCTGATAGGTCTATAGGAGGATGGTTGTGTTTTGTCTTTTCCGGGCTTTGGTATCATTACAATAGTTGACTTTTTCCATTGTTAAGGGAAATAACAATGTTTAGTAATTGCATTAGATAACATACAGATGCAAAGTACAGCACAATTTGGTAGCTCAATAATCATTTTTGCAGTAATCAAGTCTTGCCCAGGGCCCTTATTTGGTTTCAATTGTTCCTTAATTACTATTGAAATTTCTTCAGGTGCAAATTTCAGTGGCTCACATTCCGGCATTTTGGGAACGGGTGGTAGTGTTAACCCATTGGTTGCTCAGTTTGGTCTGAAAACATTTTGTAGATGAGCAGCAAAGGTGTACTGGCATTACAGTCTCCATTGGACCACTTAAGTTTTTATGTGCTTTCCACAGCGGGTACTTTGTGCTAGTCGGAGAAAGCTTTTGAATGTACCGGTACTGTGCGTGCTGTTCCTCGCTCTTGAGGGCTCTCGTTAGCGCATACGTAGCCGCCTTCAGCAGTTGTTTAGAAGCAGGTGACCTATGAGTCGGCCATATCCGTAGTAGGCGTCACTTTTCTAATAGCAGCATTTCAATTTTTCTATCGGTCGGATAATGTTTTTGTTTCCCATAAAACCTTGCTTTGGAGTGGAAATGATAGCGGCAGCTCTGATTGTAGATTCAACAGTTGCTACGGAGTTTTCAATGTCGTCAGGTGTATCTAAATTTGGGTGGAGTTCTATATGCGCACTGATATATTTTTTATACTTCAACCAGTATGTAGCCTTTGTCGTGAGCATGTAGAGTGACTCCTTTTCGTGCGGCTGATGCCACAAAGTGAAGAGTATAGGTGAGTGTTATGAAGAGAGGTCTGCACTTGATTTTGTACTAATAAGACTACGAGGAATTTTTCTTGTCACCGCGAAGTCAATCAAATCTGGCAGCTTTTGCGGATATGAAGGCCAATATGTGGGCTTTCCAGGAGAAGCGTAATCAAGTTTGTTTATTTTACATATAAGCGCGTTATATAATTGCATGCCTTTATGGTTGGACAAGCGTGAGCCCCAGTGAGGATGCTTCGCATTATAATCGCCTGCAGCAATGAAGCGCTCTCCCAGCAAACTGAAGAAATCCATAAATTGTTTTTCTGTTATCGTAAAACGTGGGGGGAAATAAACCGCGGACAGTGTAATATCTCCTTGCTTTGTTTGTAGGCATATTGATGTTGCTTGCAGATAATTCTTGGCAATTCCATTCGAGGGATGGTGCTTAATGCGATTTCGGACTAAAATACCAGTTCCGCCACGCGCCTTTCCATCTGGATGATTCGTGCAGTAAAAAGTATATCCCGAAATTTAGAAATTATATTTATTAGTTAGGTGTGTTTCAGCAAGGAGCATAACTTCAATTTCCTTGTCGTTAAGGAATTTTGACAGCTCTAGTTTGTGGCGGGGACTGCTGTTTGCATTCCAGAGGGCTATTTTAGTTGAGGTCATTATTTTTTTTGTTGAGTAGCAAGCAGTTTGAGCAGGGTGTTTTGATTTCGCATGAGATCTTGCATTGTGTTTTCCATGAAAGTTATGAAATTCATCATGCTTCTGCTCCTGTTCTTGTGGCGCAACTTGCGGTGCAGTTATTGTATGTGCAGGATTTACTAGGCCTGACTTTACGGCACTTGCAAATGAGTCACCATTGACGGTGTTTGATAAAGCCATTGGCGGCGTGGTTTTTTGGCAAAGAAAACGCTAGGATTTGTCTGTGGGGGTACAAAGGCATTCAATATGTTATCAGTGCGTTCAGAGGCCACACGTTGGTTGATCCGGTTTTTCAACTCCTTATAGACTGAACAACCCCTATAGTTTGCTGTGTGGTTTCCACCGCAGTTACCACACTTTTTTGCATTTGGGTCTTCTTTGTTTGAGGTGCAGGTGGCAGAGTCGTGTAGCTCAACACAAGCTACGCATACTGAGTGAATAGTGCAGTAAGGCCTGGTGTGACCATACTCCTGGCAGTTAGTGCATTGTACAGGGCCATTTCTCTTGTGTGGTTCTTCCACAGTTATCTTACGATGCAACAGGTATTGAAGTTTATAAATTGGATGCACAGCATTTTTCCCCAGTGGTTTGTTTTCAGGCTCAAGCTCAACTTTAAACATGGGCTGCGGAATTTTGTTTCTATTAAAAATATTTACTACAACTTTTGGGTTAAAGCCCTGTTCTTTAAGCGCTTGTAGAACTTCCACAGCTTCAACACTTGGCTCGATACCTTTAATTACAATTTGTAAGCCTTTTGCACTTTTAAACTGGTATGTATAGATAGAAAAGATAGCTGTCTTCTAAAATAATGTCAGTAGTCAGAAAAAAAGTTAATTATCGTTGGAGAAGGTGAACGACAAAGGACATTTTTAGACGTTCTCGTTCCAGAGTTCACAAATACCCCTCACTGAGGAATAAAATTTCCATCTTTCTGTTCATTGCTATTCAATCCATAATTTATTAATCTTGATTTTTACTTTTGTGAGTAAAAAAAGATAAGTTATCTGAAATATTTATATTTTTTTTCGATTGAATATTTTATCAGGCTGCCATTCCATTCAAAATATTACTGTTAAAAAAATAATTATTGTCGGATTTACTCATTCAGTTTTTATCACTCATAAGTTTCAATCGTTGATGAACTCAATTCAGCAGAAACGAGTGCTCATTCAAGTGCAATTTCAATTATCTACTAGGTAAAGTTAGAAAAATGTATGTTTAAATTTTGGGAATAATTTTTTTCTCAAATTAGATACAACTTAAAAATTTAATTAATTTTTTTTAGTAATTACATTATTTCAATGTGAACAATTCAACGGATTGTGTTTAATAAATTTTTTAAAACCATCAGGTCGGGTTAGTTTTATTCATTGGCATTCTTTTGGGTACGCATTTATAATCAAATAAGAAACAGTAACGTCTTAACATAATTACAGGGGGCAGGTGGTCTATTTAAATACCAACAAAACTTGAGATGTTAACATAATACTTTGTTTACTGGTTGGTAGGTCTGGGTTTATTTTTTATGTTTATTTAGCATATCCTGAAGTAATTTAAAATATTTCTGTTACTGTTTTGGCTATGTAACTATTTATATTATTAATTATTTTTGAGCTAAAGAGTTCCTAGTTTATATAAGATCTATATTTTCCATCAAATGGTTCGTACCAAAGCTGTATAGGAAAGAGCTATTCCTTCCCAGTGAGCCAACCGAGCGTGTCAAGATATATAATTTCTTCATGTTGCTACTAGGGATGCCCATTTTTGGCATTTTATTGACCCCGGGATCTTAGGATCAGGATAAGGAAGCTTTTGTTTGTTAAAAAATGTAAAATGGCTGTACTCGTCGTGGTATTCAAAATACCAATAATATAACAAAGAAAAAAATAAAATAAACATTAAATTTGACAAACATAAAAGCAGCAGCAAATGCATAACAGTAAACTTATTTTTAATTACTGTTTGTTATCAATTTTAAATATTGCTAATGTGCACTTATTAAAAATAGCAATAAATCAAGTTAAAACAAATTTTGAGCTAGGCAGAATAATTTGACCAAAACGCGATATTAAAGGGGTATCCCGATTTTTGTGGCTCAAACCGTTAGGTTTTTCAACATTTTTTTTATATCAAAACTCTAAATACATAATGTAAGTTCCAGGGTATCTATTCTACAATATTTAACGTTTACAAAAATGGTTTATTCATCAACAAATATGAAAAAATAAGCCTCCCTGATGGGTTCAAGGTGGAAGTTGTACAAACGACACCGCCTGTTTCTTGCCAAGATTGTATGATTTTCTCGTGTCTGAAATGCACAAATGAACGTAAACGACACTGAAGATGGCACAACGCCGAAACCGGTATGTCACAAAATCAAATTTAACAAGGGATAACGGAAAATCGTTCCAACATACATCAAACTTCCACCCTGTCGGAAAATCAGAAGAAAATCAAAATACATTTGAATTGCCCTGGTTGAGATTCGAACCTACATTTCTCTATATCCTTTACAACCTTAAAGTTATGCTATATTTTGATTCACTTTCACGTTACACAATTTTGGAAGTGTGTATAGGTGTTTGTGTGAGAAATCTGCGAAAATACCCAACTGATATAGTTGCGTCTCCTGCAAAGATTTGATCAGTGCCACGTTACAAGAAATCGCTGCCACATTACTCGTACATATTAGAACTAAACTTGCTTAGTAAGTTCATTGTAAACAGTGAATAAAATCTTTAAATTTTTGAGAATCACGAAAGCCATTCATATTTTCTTTTCATGACATAAAAATCATTAATTCTAAATGTTAAGGGTGATGGACTAGAACATTAACTGTATAAATATTTAAAATCCCAACCGTACGACATAGGTTATCAAGTTGAATCCTTGTTTGGATATATAAAAGGTTACTACGGTTTTGTTATCAAGTGTTTGTATTTGGTGGGCGCTGGATATATTTCGAATAGCTTTCGTTTTTGGGAATAGCTTAGCAAGTTTGAAATCAGAAATAATCAATTCGAATTGATTGTCTGTCATCTTGTCTACCATAATCACCTATTCGCTATTCTGTGTTTACATTAAAACCAAAATTGCATTAAATATTTATATTCACGTACAATTTTATCGCAATATGTTGAAATTCACTAAAAATAAATTGGTCTTTTTTACTCAGCCACCTATCATAAAATTTGCGACCCAAATCGTTTCAAGCAAACATGCACACAGAATGCAGTTTGCTTCTTAATAATAATAATTTAGCGCTTACACTATATAGCTCAGTGTTTGTCCGAGCTTATCCAACCAAATTATTATTATGTACATATTTATGTATGTACATATGTAGATCTAAAGCTAGTTTTACTTGACCTTAACCAATTTGACCTTTTACAAAATATTTTGTGGTTACTCAAAATATCAGCCATGTCAAGCAATTCATCGCAGGCATCACGTAATTCGAATAGCTACGACGTAAATTCGAAGTTTGTGCAGTGGCATTAACTCAACCCAAAAACGTTCATTTGTAGATTTTCACACCATTTTTCTACGACGTGATTTTACATCGGGGAGAAATAAAAAAACCGTTAATTAAAATAAGAATATGTAAGTTCACTATTAATTTAATTATGAAAACATTTAACATTTATATACACACTTAATACATACTTTAGTGTGTTGTTGGAACTTTTACAAAAGAAACCAGAAATTGCCCAGGGTTTCTCAAAATTCTCCAAGGAGGAGGTATGCGACGAGGGAGTTGAATAGATTGGGCCCATTAACTAAAGACGTGTCGATCTGGAAAAAAGTTATGAATTGCTGCATATGTTATACGTTCGTACAGCATATTTTTATTTCAGGTGTAGTTATATTGAAAGGCATATGTACATAAAGAGGAAAATATCTGAAAACAAGAAGGAGCAGGCAACAACAGGCGGAAGACGAAACAAACAGCACCATTTCATAACTTTTAAATTGAAGTAACAAGGCTTTTTTTAAATTCTGTTGACAGGTATTATTAACTAAAAACAAGTTTTGTTCCCCTATTAGTGTAATTCTGAATATATAAATTTTGCCATCACTCATAAGTTCTTTTTTTGACGTTTTGATTTAACATTGCCCGTTGACAGTTATTCTCAAGTCAACCTTATTCCGTTGCCCATATATTTTATTGTGAACTCTTTTTTTTTCGTTGCCTCGTTGCTCAGACTAAATTGTTTTCGATGCTCATAACTTATTTTTTCAATATTTTAGTTTTTTTCGTTGCCTGGTAAGTGTTATTCGCAATCCAAGTTTCTTTTCGTTGCAGGTTGGAGAAAAGTTCAAATGCCAGCAACAAACAACAGCTAACCATTATTTTACAATATCAACAAAGCAGCAGGGCAAATACAAAAGTTATTAATGCTGCAAATGCATCCATTCCAAACTCTGTGCGCCGTTACGTCCCTTGGGGGAACGCCAACCTAAACTTATTAAGGCAGCCAAAACATGACGCCTGGAGAAGTTATTATAGGTTAAGAATTGTAGAAAAAAGATTCTCCTGCTTTCGGGTGCATTCAAACCATTCGATATCAAAAATATTTTAGTAAACAACAACGAGACTAATACAGAAAACATCTGCTAAGCATTCGCCCATCATTATTCTTCCAATTCAGAGTAATCAAATTTTCCACTATAGTTCCAGGCAGAGAAAAATATATTCCTAAGCGCTCAAATAAATGTTTAACATAACAAAAACTCACTTTTTTTTGGAAAATCGTTTCACTACTAAGGCACTTAGGGCATGTTTAAGAAATTCTAAAGTTACGACGCCAGGCCATGATAAAATAACGTATTAAATGAAAGTTGTCCCCTTTGGACATTAAAAGACGAATACTTGCATTTATAACCAGTCCTTCCAACAAAATTTTTTTCTACAGAACTTTAAAATAGTGACAATCGTACCCATCCTAAATTTCAACAAAAATAACAATTACATCCAAAACTATATCTTTGCTGCCCTGCCTAGGAAAATTACATGAAAAAATTATAGCAAATAGATCAATGTGGTATATTGATTCCTCAAAATTGCAGTCCCTACATTAGTCCCACTTTCGCATGGAATTCCACAAGGCTCGGCTTTGTCCATTGTACTTTTTTTAATAGCTTTCGAAGATGTCGTTGAGCTCCTAACGAAACATAAAAACATAAAATTCTGTTTATACGCAAATGACCTTTATGTAATATGTGATAAAAAAAGAAACCAAAGAGATTCAATCAATTTTTCAAGACGTCCTAAAGAATATCCATACATGGGATTGGCGCTAAACTCTCCTTACAAAAATTTAAGCATTTTCACGCTGGCAGAAAGTTAAACTGTAGCATAGCATATATTAAAGTTAACAGTGTAACAATTGAAAATGAATGTACATAGATTGCAATTATATTAAGCAAGGTTTCGCTTCCAGGGTAAATGTATTAAAATATTTTTTATCAAACAAATGTCAAATCCATTCTAACCCTCTTCTTACCTTTACAATGCTTACCATCGTCTTAAAAATTTACTATGGATTACAAATTTATGGCAAGGCGCCTAAATCATTGCTTACACAAATTAATAGCATTTCTTAAGAAGGCCGTGTTAAACTCGTCAGGGCACGTTCTGTAAACATGTTAACTTGCAGCCAAAACTCAATTTTACGTAAAGAAATAAAGCTTTTAAAAACCAGAAAATGGGCAACCAAACATAATAAGAAATATTCCGCTCCGCCCTGGATGCTTTCTCTTGAATCATTTTTAAACAATCTCTCAGTATATACCAAATACTTAACCAGTTCACTGATTTACAGAAAAGTCTTTCAAGAAGCGGTAGCCCCACTGAAAAGTAGCAAAACTGTAATGGCACATTCTTTGCCGTAGTCTAGGAAAATGGTGATATAATATCACATGGTATTTAGGAAATGAGTTAGCAGATACAGGAGCCAAAACTGGTGCATCGGCTCCTCTCTAAGTATTTGTTCCTTTCCACTTTAAATAAATAAGAAATATGATAGTCCAGCAATTCCTCAGATGAATCCTAGACAAATGAGATAACGAAACACACCAATACAAACCGATAAACTCAAATAAATACTTAATAATACTGCCAACTAATACCACCACAGCAATAAACGAATGTTTCGTTAGATTACGCCCGGGTTACACGACTCTGACGCATCTTCACTTGAAGAAGGAGTCACAGCCAACGTGCCTTTTTTGTAATTTATCTGTACTAACAGTTTCTCATATTATCTCAGAATGCCCATCCCTAAACCCCTATCGGTCAACTTACTTCTCACAAGATCCATACATCATACTATCCGTCCCAAGCGAAAAAAATATAAAGAATTTATTCAACTTTTTAAAACGAATTAATATTTAAAAACTTATTTAATAATTGTATCCTAAACATCAAATGTAACCGATAGCCATAGTAGCTAGTGTTAAGATTTATTATAACTCAAATCGTAATGAACAATAAATAATAATAATAAGTTATCACCAACAAACAATTTTTTGTTTTGGGATTAAAACAGTTATTTTGAGTCCCTGACGGTAAGGGACTATCTATATCACTCAATACAGAGGGCCAAAGCCGGCATGGAATTGCGAAATTAACAATACAAAGAACCTTTCGAAGAATAAAATATGCTTTTTGTGAATTTAAGAGAAGCCTTCGACAAGGCGCATAGTGGAGCGGTGAGCATAGCGATGAGCAAAGCATCGAGCATCGCGTTGATTACAAACATGTTTCTATCAATGCGTAAGTGCATAGTGAAGACCATAGTGTCGATTTGTTTTCGCCGCTTTGCTCGATGCTCCTTATTTCAATTTGTCGCATCAACCGTCTAAGCGATTTTGGTCGCGGTCAAGAAAGCACGCCAGCTGTCCCTATCTTATGCTAACTGGCGCCAATTAGAACTCCCAAGTATAGCCAAGTCTTTTTCCACTTGGTATATTCCTGTACTACCACTAGCGGGTACGCTAAGACGCAAAGGTCCATAAATCTTTCGAATAATCTTTCTCTCGAACACTCCAAGAGCCCTTTCATCTGATGTTGTCATCGTCCATGCTTCTGCGCCATACAATAGGACGACATGATGAGAGACTTATAGAGTATGGATTTTGTCCGTCGAGAGAGGACTTTACTGTGCAATTTCCTACTCAGTCCGAAGTAGCACTTGTTGGCAAGAGAGATTCTGCGTTGGATTTCAAAGCTGACGCTGTTATTGGTGTTAATGCTGGTTCCTAAGTAAACTTTTTCAAAGTTATAACTGTCAACAGTGATGTTAGATCCCAGACGGCACGTCTATTTGATGACAGAAGATACTTCGTTTTGCCCTCGTTCACCGCCAGACCCATTCGCTTCGCTTCTCTATCCAGTTTGGAGAAGGCAGAACTAACGGCGCGGTTGTTAAGACTGATGATGTCAATGTCATCGGCGTACGCCAGCAATTGCACACTCTTATAAAAGATGGTGCCTGAGCGATTTAGTTATGCGGCTCGAACTATCTTCTCCAGCATCAGGTTAAAGAAAACGAATGACAAAGAGTCACCCTGTCTGAAACCTCGATTGGTATCAAACGGCTCTGAGAGGTCCTTCCCGATTCTGCCGGAGCTGGTGGTGCTGCTCAACGTAACCTTAGATAGCCGTATAAGTTTTGCCGGGATACCAAATTCAGACATTGCGGCATATACGAAACTTCTTGGCATGCTGTCAAAGGCGGATTTGGAGTCGACAAAAAGATGGTGTGTGTCGATTCTTCTTTTTATGGTCTTTGCCAAGATCTGGCGTATTGTGAATATCTAGTCGGTGGAAGATTTACTAGGTCTAAAGCCACACTGATAAGGTCCAATCAGTTCATTTATGGTGGGTTTTGGTCTTTCACACAATACACTCGACAGAACCTTATTCGCGATGTTTAGAAGACTAATCCCGCGAAAATTGGCGCAAACTGCAGGATCACCCTTTTTGTGGATTGGGTAGAGCACACTTAAGTTCCAATCAGTAGGCATGCGTTCTTCCGACCGTATTCTAGAAATGAGCTCGTGCATGCACTTTTGCACTTAACCAGCTCCTCTCCGCCTTACTTAAATAACTCAGCTCGTAACCCTTTGGCCCCGACGGCTTTGTTGTTTTTCAGCCGTGTTATCGCTTTCCGAATTTCGTCATAGTCGGGTGATGGTACATCGCGTTCATCACCATTGATTGGGGATTCGGATTCAACATCTTCTCCAAGGTTGTGCAGTTGCTTCTATTAAGTAATGTGGAGAAGTGCTCCTTCCATATCTTAAGTATGTTGTGGACATCAGTCATCAGGTCGGCGTTGTCATTTTTACAGGAATTCGCCCCGGTCTTGAAACCTTGTGTTAGCCGTCTTACTTTCTGAAAAAAAATTTCGGACGCTTTTTCTGTCGGCCAGTATCTCAAGCTTTTCGCACTCACGCATTTCGGCCTCTCTCTTTTTCTCATGAAAAATGCGTCTTTCTTTCTTCTTCAAATCACAATAACGCTCCCGCACAGCTCGCATTGCGCCCGATCGCAGTGTGGTCCTGTAGGCAGCGTCTTTACGTTCCGTAGCGGCGCGACATTCCTCGTCATACCACTTGTTTTTTCGGGCTTGCTGAAATCCGATGGATTCTTCAGAGGCGCTATGTAGACAGCGAGAAATATGGTTACATCGCTCGGAAATATCGTTCTGTTGATTATTGCTCTCAGAGAGCAGGAGTGCAAGTCGAGTGGCGAAGTGGGTGGCTGGTGGCCGGTTCCAAGCCCTGCGCACAACCCATTGGTGGGGGTGAAAATTTTGAGTTCGTTTATATAGCGAGCCGCTTGCTCCAAAACGGACGCACGCTTGTAGCTGCACCTCCTGGTGAACAGACGCTGCGGACTTCAGTGGACCCTTACACCGAATATGTCGGAGTGGCTCCACTAAAGCTCCCTCTCTATTAGCCGTGACCCAAGGCTCCACACGGGTTGGTTACCGTATCTCGCACATGGGTTGCTCACGTTGCCCCGGGTGCACGAACGTGGACGTTAGAGTAGGGATTGAGTACAGCCGTGCAACTGTAACTGCATACCCAGAAGCACCACTGCACCCCTGTAATTTAACAAAAATATATAAATATTAGAATTTTATTAGGGAATCAGAGGGATGTAACACACAGAGATATATACGCTTTGCTCGTCGCTATGCTCACCGCTCAACTGCACGCCATGCCGATGGCTTCTATTAAATTAACAAAGAGCATTTTTTATTATTCGAAAAGGTTTCTTGTATTGTATCTAATATTTTAATCCAAGCCTTAAGAAATTCTGGGTAGTCCAATTGATGCTAGTTTAATAAGGTGCAAGTTTTAAGTTGCTGAAAAGTCGTTATTATTTTTGAGAATTTTTTTGCGTGCCGAAAAAACGCTGTCATACGAGTACATGAACGAAGTCCAATCCATAAAGATGCATACCATAAATGGTAGGAGAAGCTTGGCCAAGCCGTAGTTGCTAGCCCAATTGTAAATATATAAGAGAAAAAACTATAACAATATGTTTGAAATGGTTTATTCTATAATTTGTAATCGATTTCCCTAATTTCTTTTGAGTTTTAATTAAACTGCGCTTGGCATACATCCTGCCCAGATTTTGTGTCCCAGCTCCGCGTTTTTTGATATTTGTCCCATTTTTTAATCACACGTTGTTTTGCACGTGTTCTTTATTAAAAAAATAGATTGTTTGGTTCATATGATATTACATAACTTAACTTTAATGAGAAACATATAATCAGTAACAATCATTCCATTTTTGTTGCATTTGCACGGAACTACACACTCAACGGGCGTGTAGAAATACCACTACAAAATCTAACTTTTTGGAGTGTTATACTAGAATGAGCTGAAGTGGTTCTTTTTTTTAATAATTTGTTAGAAATGGTAGATTTAACAGTCATGCCAATTAGCATATTTTTTGAAAATGTACCAACTGTATACAAAATTGATTAACATACAATAAAAGAGAGGTCACTTAGGGCTGGTGGTACAATGCAGTTTTAGTTAAATTTATGATAATGTTAGTTCCTGGGTAGAAATTCGTGTTGAAATCAGACAGTGACAGATAACGCATACAACGTCGAATTCCAATTCGACGAGCACACGACCGCTGCAAGCAGAAGCTTGCGTAAATCGAGAACAAATTTAAAACCAATGATTTGGTTTAAGTAGTAATGTAGCTGATATAAAGCTGCATACTTTTCGAATATGAATAATTGGTATGAAGCATTGATATTGGGTAACGGCTTGGGATTGTTTAGTTGTTGAGCATGCCGTAGTCTCCACATGGTATCCAGTCCCCATTTGTTTTAGCCATGTGCAATTGGCTGGCCCAAGGGCCCTTTTATAGTCTTGCGAGGACAAGATTAACCAAAAGCTGAAACTTTTCGATGACTATATCTACGACGTAGGTGGCGGACGCGCTGCACATACGGTGGCCAAGTGGTTGGGATGTAGTGTTTATAAGCATGCTTGGTTGTTTTATGAATAGATGGGTAGTATTGTCTAAAGCCCACTATGAGACAATGTTCATATAGTAGATCACCGAAGATGATTAGGTATGGCTTACGTGACACAAAAAAACCAACGGATAGGGCGATACTAAAAAGGAATATTTTCTCGCCATAAGTCACAATTTTGTTGTCATTAACAGCATGAAGTTGAAATTCTGTTAGGGTAGCTTTTGAGTTGCGTGAAGGTGAGGTAACCGACATATTTAATTATTATTATTACAATACAACAATTATAGGTTATATTTTAGTATTGAATATAAAATTAAAATGATTACACAATCAAACAATATTAAACCTTAAAGCTAAGAAATTTATAAATTAGATCACTATTACTATAAATCCCTACCACATTGAAACTTAAAACTAAGTAGAGATTTGAAATTAGAAATCGGAAATAAGAGATTTGAAGTTAGAAATTGAAAAGTTGGTAGGGGATAGAAATGCGTTATGCATAAAGGCTGGTTCCAAAGGCGAAACGACAAAACAAAAAATTTATGTTCAGATGTCATAGAGTTAAAATTTAAATGTAAGAGTTGATGTGAGCACGACGATCGAGTCGGTTGAAGGCGGCTTTTGAGAAGTGGGTGTTTTTCTGTGACCATGATTTTATGAAGCAGCGTCAGACCATTGAGTTTCAGCAGAAGATCGAACGGTATAAAGAATATCTTTAGAGCCCATAGAGAAACGCGGTCGCAACGTCTTTTACCAAATATATAATTCGCTATGTTATTGTAAGGTATGTTCAGTTTCTTAACACATGCGCTATCACAGTTTGCATACAGTGCACCACCATACAACAGTGTTGGCAGTAAGTAAGATTTTGCTAAAAGCAAGCTAGTTCTAACTGGTGTGAAGTATTGCGTAGTCCATAGAGATCTGAGCATGCCATACACTTTGCCAATTGCACTGTATATGTGATTATTCTACGTCAGCCTTCTGGTAAATATTACACCTAGGTTTCTCGCTGAATCGACGAAGGGTATCTCTGTTCCGTTTAAGATATATGTGCCTGTTTCGACCAGGTTTTTATTATGTATGTATGACTGTAGATAAAAGTCGGCTTTATTCCCAGTATTCGCCTTATCTACTATGGGGGCTCTCGAGTTTCCCTGGTTTCGAGCCCTAGCGCATGCTTGGGTGCATTTGTTAGCTTTGGCTCAAAATCGTCGACGTGGGAATGGTGTCAGACAACGGGGAATTTTGGTAGCTTATTTCTTTGGTCAAGTCTTGAATCAAATTTTAATTTGTTTTGCTAATTCGTACAGTGTTTTTGCATGGCGTCACTTGGTTTATGTGCGATAAGCTTTAAATATTTATTAATTTATTTGCTAATTGCGCAAGTTTCTGCGGTAATCGATCAAACCAGATAGTGCGAAGCAACGTCACCAAAAGTTCTGAAGATCGTCAGTCGCCTAGTCCTGGGCCCGAAAAAAATTATTTTCAGGCAATGTCACTCTGAAATTATTCACTAACATTTCCTTGGCATACTTATCTTATATACCTTGTTCAACAATGACGAGCGTTTCTTGTTCAAGACGAGCAACAGGCGAACATATTTAGTACTATAAACTAAAATAATGGGGTTTTCGATGTGCACGTATTTAAAACTAGCCGCAAATATACATATGTACATCTTTTGGTACGCATGGCGGTCAATATCAATTCTGTTAAGTGTCATTTGATTTGTTCAACTCACCGAGTGTTTTCCAAAGACATGATGCTTTGTGCAATTTTGAGTTAGTCTTGTATAAATGTAGAGATTATGAACTTATGTTAAATTAAAAAAAAAAAATTTGCCCAAATATAGAAAGCCAAAAAATTGTGCGGTGACCATCCAAAGTCGATGTTCTGAGCAAATTTTTATAGCCGAAAAATATTAAGCAGTTGTAGGGTTCCTTGTTTTATAATCGCCAAACCATTGACTGATTTGCCTGAGCAAGGTAAAAAGTTTGAAGTAGGCACCAAAGCAATTTCAGCATTTGAGACACTTAAGAAAGTATTGAGCAAAAATCCAATATTAGGCATATTCAATCAGCATTATGAAACCGAAGTTCATACTGACGCCTCTATCACGGCTATGATGCAGTGTTTTTTCAAAAATGTCCGGAAAACAACCAGTAAGAAGATTTCCGACGCAGAACAAAAGTACTCAAATTACGAACTAAAAATCTTAGCATTTATAGAAGCGCCGAAAAAGTGTTGAGTGTACTTGTTAGGCTTGCACTTTAATCTTGTTACTGATTGTAACGCTTTCACGAAAACGTTAGAGAAAAAACATTTTTGCATACTAGGGTAGCTCGATTGATATTATTCCTTCAGGAATATGATTACCAAAGAGAACATCGAAATTGTAAAAAAATTTATGAGAGCCATATGTTTTATTTATTTGATATTATTGATTTTGATTACTATATAATAGTCCTAATAATGTTTAATATTTGTGGAAAATTTCTAGTCTTTAGCTGATGAAATATAGGAATTTTGGCCGAAAATGCAATATCTGAACAATCGGTTGTATGGCAGCTATATGTTATATTTATCCGATTTTAATGATTTTCACTACTACATTAGTTCTCACTATAACATCTTCTCCAGCATCAGGTTAAAGAAAACGAATGACAAAGAGTCACCCTGTCTGAAACCTCGTTTGGTATCAAACGGCTCTGAGAGGTCTTTCCCGATTCTGCCATAGCTGGTGGTGTTGCTCAACGTTATCTTACATAGCCGTATAAGTTTTGCCGGGATACCAAATTCAGACATTGCGGCATATACGAAACTTCTTGTCATGCTGTCAAAGACGGATTTGGAGTCGACAAAAAGATGGTGTGTGTCGATTCTTCTTTTTCGGGTCTTCGCCAAGATCTGGCGTATTGTGAATATCTAGTTGGTGGAAGATTTACTAGGTCTAAAGCCACACTGATAAGGTCCAATCAGTTCATTTATGGTGGGTTTTGGTCTTTCACACAATACACTCGACAGAACCTTATACGCGATGTTTAGAAGACTAATCCCGCGAAAATTGGCGCAAACTGCAGGATCACCCTTTTTGTGGATTGGGTAGAGCACACTTAAGTTCCAATCAGTAGGCATGCGTTCTTCCGACCGTATTCTAGAAATGAGCTCGTGCATGCACTTTTGCACTTAACCAGCTCCTCTCCGCCTTACTTAAATAACTTAGCTGGTAACCCTTTGGCCCCGAGGGCTTTGTTGTTTTTCAGCCGGTTTATCGCTTTCCGAATTTCGTCATAGTCGGGTGATGGTACACCGCGTTCATCACCATTGATTGGGGATTCGGATTCAACATCTTCTCCAAGGTTGTGCAGTTGCTTCTATTAAGTAATGTGGAGAAGTGCTCCTTCCATATCTTAAGTATGTTGTGGACATCAGTCATCAGGTCGGCGTTGTCATTTTTACAGGAATTCGCCCCGGTCTTGAAGCCTTGTGTTAGCCGTCTTACTTTCTGAAAAAAAGTTTCGGACGCTTTTTCTGTCGGCCGCAAGCTTTTCGCACTCACGCATTTCGGCCTCTCTCTTTTTTTCATGAAAAATGCGTCTTTCTTCCTTCTTCAAATCACAATAACGCTCCCGCACAGCTCGCATTGCGCCCGATCGCAGTGTGGTCCTGTAGGCAGCGTCTTTATGTTACGTAGCGGCGCGGCATTCCTCGTCATACCAGTTGTTCTTTCGGGCTTGCTGAAATCCGATGGATTCTTCAGAGGCGCTATGTAGACAGCGAGAAATATGGTTACATCGCTCGGAAATATCGTT
Organism: Philophylla caesio; assembly: GCA_963971545.1. Taxonomy (NCBI): domain Eukaryota; kingdom Metazoa; phylum Arthropoda; class Insecta; order Diptera; family Tephritidae; genus Philophylla; species Philophylla caesio. The sequence goes on from OZ020604.1 coordinate 133,478,498, forward strand.
CTGTTGATTATTGCTCTCAGAGAGCAGGAGTGCAAGTCGAGTGGCGAAGTGGGTGGCTGGTGGCCGGTTCCAAGCCCTGCGCACAACCCATTGGTGGGGGTGAAAATTTTGAGTTCGTTTATATAGCGAGCCGCTTGCTCCAAAACGGACGCACGCTTGTAGCTGCACCTCCTGGTGAACAGACGCTGCGGACTTCAGTGGACCCTTACACCGAATATGTCGGAGTGGCTCCACTAAAGCTCCCTCTCTATTAGCCGTGACCCAAGGCTCCACACGGGTTGGTTACCGTATCTCGCACATGGGTTGCTCACGTTGCCCCGGGTGCACGAACGTGGACGTTAGAGTAGGGATTGAGTACAGCCGTGCAACTGTAACTGCATACCCAGAAGCACCACTGCACCCCATTGCACCCCTGTAATTTAACAAAAATATATAAATATTAGAATTTTATTAGGGAATCAGAGGGATGTAACACACAGAGATATATACGATTTGCTCGTCGCTATGCTCACCGCTCAACTGCACGCCATGCCGATGGCTTCTATTAAATTAACAAAGAGCATTTTTTATTATTCGAAAAGGTTTCTTGTATTGTATCTAATATTTTAATCCAAGCCTTAAGAAATTCTGGGTAGTCCAATTGATGCTAGTTTAATAAGGAGCAAGTTTTAAGTTGCTGAAAAGTCGTAATTATTTTTGAGAATTTTTTTGCGTGCCGAAAAAACGCTGTCATACGAGTACATGAACGAAGTCCAATCCATAAAGATGCATACCATAAATGGTAGGAGAAGCTTGGCCAAGCCGTAGTTGCTAGCCCAATTGTAAATATATAAGAGAAAAAACTATAACAATATGTTTGAAATGGTTTATTCTATAATTTGTAATCGATTTCCCTAATTTCTTTTGAGTTTTAATTAAGCTGCGCTTGGCATACATCCTGCCCAGATTTTGTGTCCCAGCTCCGCGTTTTTTGATATTTGTCCCATTTTTTAATCACACGTTGTTTTGCACGTGTTCTTGATTAAAAAAATAGATTGTTTGGTTCATATGATATTACATAACTTAACTTTAATGAGAAACATATAATCAGTAACAATCATTCCATTTTTGTTGCATTTGCACGGAACTACACACTCAACGGGCGTGTAGAAATACCACTACAAAATCTAACTTTTTGGAGTGTTATACTAGAATGAGCTGAAGTGGTTCTTTTTTTTAATAATTTGTTAGAAATGGTAGATTTAACAGTCATGCCAATTAGCATATTTTTTGAAAATGTACCAACTGTATACAAAATTGATTAACATACAATAAAAGAGAGGTCGCTTAGGGCTGGTGGTACAATGCAGTTTTAGTTAAATTTATGATAATGTTAGTTCCTGGGTAGAAATTCGTGTTGAAATCAGACAGTGACAGATAACGCATACAACGTCGAATTCCAATTCGACGAGCACACGACCGCTGCAAGCAGAAGCTTGCGTAAATCGAGAACAAATTTAAAACCAATGATTTGGTTTAAGTAGTAATGTAGCTGATATAAAGCTGCATACTTTTCGAATATGAATAATTGGTATGAAGCATTGATATTGGGTAACGGCTTGGGATTGTTTAGTTGTTGAGCATGCCGTAGTCTCCACATGGTATCCAGTCCCCATTTGTTTTAGCCATGTGCAATTGGCTGGCCCAAGGGCCCTTTTATAGTCTTGCGAGGACAAGATTAACCAAAAGCTGAAACTTTTCGATGACTATATCTAGGACGTAGGTGGCGGACGCGCTGCACATACGGTGGCCAAGTGGTTGGGATGTAGTGTTTATAAGCATGCTTGGTTGTTTTATGAATAGATGGATAGTATTGTCTAGAGCCCACTATGAGACAATGTTCATATAGTAGATCACCGAAGATGATTAGGTATGGCTTACGTGACACAAAAAAACCAACGGATAGGGCGATACTAAAAAGGAATATTTTCTCGCCATAAGTCACAATTTTGTTGTCATTAACAGCATGAAGTTGAAATTCTGTTAGGGTACCTTTTGAGTTGCGTGAAGGTGAGGTAACCGACATATTTAATTATTATTATTACAATACAACAATTATAGGTTATATTTTAGTATTGAATATAAAATTAAAATGATTACACAATCAAACAATATTAAACCTTAAAGCTAAGAAATTTATAAATTAGATCACTATTACTATAAATCCCTACCACATTGAAACTTAAAACTAAGTAGAGATTTGAAATTAGAAATCGGAAATAAGAGATTTGAAGTTAGAGATTGAAAAGTTGGTAGGGGATAGAAATGCGTTATGCATAAAGGCTGGTTCCAAAGGCGAAACGACAAAACAAAAAATTTATGTTCAGATGTCATAGAGTTAAAATTTAAATGTAAGAGTTGATGTGAGCACGACGATCGAGTCGGTTGAAGGCGGCTTTTGAGAAGTGGGTGTTTTTCTGTGACCATGATTTTATGAAGCAGCGTCAGACCATTGAGTTTCAGCAGAAGATCGAACGGTATAAAGAATATCTTTAGAGCCCATAGAGAAACGCGGTCGCAACGTCTTTTACCAAATATATAATTCGCTATGTTATTGTAAGGTATGTTCAGTTTCTTAACACATGCGCTATCACAGTTTGCATACAGTGCACCACCATACAACAGTGTTGGCAGTAAGTAAGATTTTGCTAAAAGCAAGCTAGTTCTAACTGGTGTGAAGTATTGCGTAGTCCATAGAGATCTGAGCATGCCATACACTTTGCCAATTGCACTGTATATGTGATTATTCTACGTCAGCCTTCTGGTAAATATTACACCTATGTTTCTCGCTGAATCGACGAAGGGTATCTCTGTTCCGTTTAAGATATATGTGCCTGTTTCGACCAGGTTTTTATTATGTATATATGACTGTAGATAAAAGTCGGCTTTATTCCCAGTATTCGCCTTATCTACTATGGGGGCTCTCGAGTTTCCCTGGTTTCGAGCCCTAGCGCATGCTTGGGTGCATTTGTTAGCTTTGGCTCAAAATCGTCGACGTGGGAATGGTGTCAGACAACGGGGAATTTTGGTAGCTTATTTTTTTGGTCAAGTCTTAAATCAAATTTTCATTTGTTTTGCTAATTCGTACAGTGTTTTTGCATGGCGTCACTTGGTTTATGTGCGATAAGCTTTAAATATTTATTAATTTATTTGCTAATTGCGCAAGTTTCTGCGGTAATCGATCAAACCAGATAGTGCGAAGCAACGTCACCAAAAGTTCTGAAGATCGTCAGTCGCCTAGTCCTGGGCCCGAAAAAAATTATTTTCAGGTAATGTCACTCTGAAATTATTCACTAACATTTTCTTGGCATACTTATCTTATATACCTTGTTCAACAATGACGAGCGTTTCTTGTTCAAGACGAGCAACAGGCGAACATATTTAGTACTATAAACTAAAATAATGGGGTTTTCGATGTGCACGTATTTAAAACTAGCCGCAAATATACATATGTACATCTTTTGGTACGCATGGCGGTCAATATCAATTCTGTTAAGTGTCATTTGATTTGTTCAACTCACCGAGTGTTTTCCAAAGACATGATGCTTTGTGCAATTTTGAGTTAGTCTTGTATAAATGTAGAGATTATGAACTTATGTTAAATTAAAAAAAAAAAATTTGCCCAAATATAGAAAGCCAAAAAATTGTGCGGTGACCATCCAAAGTCGATGTTCTGAGCAAATTTTTATAGCCGAAAAATATTAAGCAGTTGTAGGGTTCCTTGTTTTATAATCGCCAAACCATTGACTGATTTGCCTGAGCAAGGTAAAAAGTTTGAAGTAGGCACCAAAGCAATTTCAGCATTTGAGACACTTAAGAAAGTATTGAGCAAAAATCCAATATTAGGCATATTCAATCAGCATTATGAAACCGAAGTTCATACTGACGCCTCTATCACGGCTATGATGCAGTGTTTTTTCAAAAATGTCCGGAAAACAACCAGTAAGAAGATTTCCGACGCAGAACAAAAGTACTCAAATTACGAACTAAAAATCTTAGCATTTATAGAAGCGCCGAAAAAGTGTTGAGTGTACTTGTTAGGCTTGCACTTTAATCTTGTTACTGATTGTAACGCTTTCACGAAAACGTTAGAGAAAAAACATTTTTGCATACTAGGGTAGCTCGATTGATATTATTCCTTCAGGAATATGATTACCAAAGAGAACATCGAAATTGTAAAAAAATGTATGAGAGCCATATGTTTTATTTATTTGATATTATTGATTTTGATTACTATATAATAGTCCCAATAATGTTTAATATTTGTGGAAAATTTCTAGTCTTTAGCTGATGAAATATAGGAATTTTGGCCGAAAATGCAATATCTGAACAATCGGTTGTATGGCAGCTATATGTTATATTTATCCGATTTTAATGATTTTCACTACTACATTAGTTCTCACTATAACATCTTCTCCAGCATCAGGTTAAAGAAAACGAATGACAAAGAGTCACCCTGTCTGAAATCTCGTTTGGTATCAAACGGCTCTGAGAGGTCTTTCCCGATTCTGCCATAGCTGGTGGTGTTGCTCAACGTTATCTTACATAGCCGTATAAGTTTTGCCGGGATACCAAATTCAGACATTGCGGCATATACGAAACTTCTTGTCATGCTGTCAAAGGCGGATTTGGAGTCGACAAAAAGATGGTGTGTGTCGATTCTTCTTTTTTGGGTCTTCGCCAAGATCTGGCGTATTGTGAATATCTAGTCGGTGGAAGATTTACTAGGTCTAAAGCCACACTGATAAGGTCCAATCAGTTCATTTATGGTGGGTTTTGGTCTTTCACACAATACACTCGACAGAACCTTATACGCGATGTTTAGAAGACTAATCCCGCGAAAATTGTCGCAAACTGCAGGATCACCCTTTTTGTGGATTGGGTAGAGTACACTTAAGTTCCAATCAGTAGGCATGCGTTCTTCCGACCGTATTCTAGAAATGAGCTCGTGCATGCACTTTTGCACTTAACCAGCTCCTCTCCGCCTTACTTAAATAACTCAGCTCGTAACCCTTTGGCCCCGAGGGCTTTTGTTTTTCAGCCGTGTTATCGCTTTCCGAATTTCGTCATAGTCGGGTGATGGTACATCGCGTTCATCACCATTGATTGGGGATTCGGATTCAACATCTTCTCCAAGGTTGTGCAGTTGCTTCTATTAAGTAATGTGGAGAAGTGCTCCTTCCATATCTTAAGTATGTTGTGGACATCAGTCATCAGGTCGGCGTTGTCATTTTTACAGGAATTCGCCCCGGTCTTGAAACCTTGTGTTAGCCGTCTTACTTTCTGAAAAAAAATTTCGGACGCTTTTTCTGTCGGCCAGTACCTCAAGCTTTTCGCACTCACGCATTTCGGCCTCTCTCTTTTTCTCATGAAAAATGCGTCTTTCTTCCTTCTTCAAATCACAATAACGCTTCCGCACAGCTCGAATTGCGCCCGATCGCAGTGTGGTCCTGTAGGCAGCGTCTTTACGTTCCGTAGCGGCGCGACATTCCTCGTCATACCTGTTGTTCTTTCGGGCTTGCTGAAATCTGATGGATTCTTCAGAGGCGCTATGTAGACAGCGAGAAATATGGTTACATCGCTCGGAAATATCGTTCTGTTGATTATTGCTCTCAGAGAGCAGGAGTGCAAGTCGAGTGGCGAAGTGGGTGGCTGGTGGCCGGTTCCAAGCCCTGCGCACAACCCATTGGTGGGGGTGAAAATTTTGAGTTCGTTTATATAGCGAGCCGCTTGCTCCAAAACGGACGCACGCTTGTAGCTGCACCTCCTGGTGAACAGACGCTGCGGACTTCAGTGGACCCATACACCGAATATGTCGGAGTGGCTCCACTAAAGCTCCCTCTCTATTAGCCGTGACCCAAGGCTCCACACGGGTTGGTTACCGTATCTCGCACATGGGTTGCTCACGTTGCCCCGGGTGCACGAACGTGGACGTTAGAGTAGGGATTGAGTAAAGCCGTGCAACTGTAACTGCATACCCAGAAGCACCACTGCACCCCATTGCACCCCTGTAATTTAACAAAAAATATATAAATATTAGAATTTTATTAGGGAATCAGAGGGATGTAACACACAGAGATATATACGCTTTGCTCGTCGCTATGCTCACCGCTCAACTGCACGCCATGCCGATGGCTTCTATTTAATTAACAAAGAGCATTGTTTATTATTCGAAAAGGTTTCTTGTATTGTATCTAATATTTTAATCCAAGCCTTAAGAAATTCTGGGTATGTACCTTTGTAGTCCAATTGATGCTAGTTTAATAAGGTGCAAGTTTTAAGTTTCTGAAAAGTCGTTATTATTTTTGAGAATTTTTTTGCGTGCCGAAAAAACGCTGTCATACGAGTACATGAACGAAGTCTAATCCATAAAGATGCATACCATAAATGGTAGGAGAAGCTTGGCCAAGCCGTAGTTGCTAGCCCAATTGTAAATATATAAGAGAAAAAACTATAACAATAGGTTTGAAATGGTTTATTCTATAATTTGTAATCGATTTCCCTAATTTCTTTTGATTTTTAATTAAACTGCGCTTGGCATACATCCTGCCCAGATTTTGTGTCCCAGCTCCGCGTTTTTTGATATTTGTCCCATTTTATAATCACACGTTGTTTTGCACGTGTTCTTGATTAAAAAAATAGATTGTTTGGTTCATATGATATTATATAACTTAACTTTAATGAGAAACATATAATCAGTAACAATCATTCCATTTTTGTTGCATTTGCACGGAACTACACACTCAACGGGCGTGTAGAAATACCACTACAAAATCTAACTTTTTGGAGTGTTATACTAGAACGAGCTGAAGTGGTTCTTTTTTTTAATAATTTGTTAGAAATGGTAGATTTAACAGTCATGCCAATTAGCATATTTTTTTAAAATGTACCAACTGTATACAAAATTGATTAACATACAATAAAAGAGAGGTCACTTAGGGCTGGTGGTACAATGCAGTTTTAGTTAAATTTATGATAATGTTAGTTCCTGGGTAGAAATTCGTGTTGAAATCAGACAGTGCCAGATAACGCATACAACGTCGAATTCCAATTCGACGAGCACACGACCGCTGCAAGCAGAAGCTTGCGTAAATCGAGAACAAATTTAAAACCAATGATTTGGTTTAAGTAACGGTTTAGTAATGTAGCTGATATAAAGCTGCATATTTTTCGAATATGAATAATTGGTATGAAGCATTGATATTGGGTAACGGCTTGGGATTGTTTAGTTGTTGAGCATGCCGTAGTCTCCACATGTTATCCAGTCCCCATTTGTTTTAGCCATGTGCAATTGGCTGGCCCAAGGGCCCTTTTATAGTTTTGCGAGGACAAGATCAACCAAAAGCTGAAACTTTTCGATGACTATATCTAGGACGTAGGTGGCGGACGCGCTGCACATACGGTGGCCAAGTGGTTGGGATGTAGTGTTTATAAGCATGCTTGGTTGTTTTATGAATAGATGGGTAGTCTAAAGCCCACTATGAGACAATGTTCATATAGTAGATCACCGAAGATGATTAGGTATGGCTTACGTGACACAAAAAAACCAACGGATAGGGCGATACTAAAAAGGAATATTTTCTCGCCATAAGTCACAATTTTGTTGTCATTAACAGCATGAAGTTGAAATTCTGTTAGGGTACCTTTTGAGTTGCGTGAAGGTGAGGTAACCGACATATTTAAATATTATTATTAAAATACAACAATTATAGGTTATATTTTAGTATTGAATATAAAATTAAAATGATTACACAATCAAACAATGTTAAACCTTAAAGCTAAGAAATTTATAAATTAGATCACTATTACTATAAATCCCTACCACATTGAAACTTAAAACTAAGTAGAGATTTGAAATTAGAAATCGGAAATAAGAGATTTGAAGTTAGAGATTGAAAAGTTGGTAGGGGATAGAAATGCGTTATGCATAAAGGCTGGTTCCAAAGGCGAAACGACAAAACAAAAAATTTATGTTCAGATGTCATAGAGTTAAAATTAAATGTAAGAGTTGATGTGAGCACGACGATCGAGTCGGTTGAAGGCGGCTTTTGAGAAGTGGGTGTTTTTCTGTGACCATGATTTTATGAAGCAACGTCAGACCATTGAGTTTCAGCAGAAGATCGAACGGTATAAAGAATATCTTTAGAGCCCATAGAGAAACGCGGTCCCAACGTCATTTACCAAATATATAATTCGCTATGTTATTGTAAGGTATATTCAGTTTCTTAACACATGCGCTATCACAGTTTGCATACAGTGCACCACCATACAACAGTGTTGGCAGTAAGTAAGATTTTGCTAAAAGCAAGCTAGTTCTAACTGGTGTGAAGTATTGCGTAGTCCATAGAGATCTGAGCATGCCATACACTTTGGCAATTGCACTGTATATGTGATTATTCTACGTCTGCCTTCTGGTAAATATTACACCTATGTTTCTCGCTGAATCGACGAAGGGTATCTCTGTTCCGTTTAAGATATATGTGCCTGTTTCGACCAGGTTTTTATTATGTATATATGACTGTAGATAAAAGTCGGCTTTATTCCCAGTATTCGCCTTATCTACTATGGGGGCTCTCGAGTTTCCCTGGTTTCGAGCCCTAGCGCATGCTTGGGTGCATTTGTTAGCTTTGGCTCAAAATCGTCGACGTGGGAATGGTGTCAGACAACGGGGAATTTTGGTAGCTTATTTCTTTGGTCAAGTCTTAAATCAAATTTTCATTTGCTTTGCTAATTCGTACAGTGTTTTTGCATGGCGTCACTTGGTTTATGTGCGATAAGCTTTAAATATTTATTAATTTATTTGCTAATTGCGCAAGTTTCTGCGGTAATCGATCAAACCAGATAGTGCGAAGAAACGTCACCAAAAGTTCTGAAGATCGTCAGTCGCCTAGTCCTGGGCCCGAAAAAAAATATTTTCATTCAATGTCACTCTGAAATTATTCACTAACATTTCCTTGGCATACTTATCTTATATACCTTGTTCAACAATGACGAGCGTTTCTTGTTCAAGACGAGCAACAGGCGAACATATTTAGTACTATAAACTAAAATAATGGGGTTTTCGATGTGCACGTATTTAAAACTAGCCGCAAATATACATATGTACATCTTTTGGTACGCATGGCGGTCAATATCAATTCTGTTAAGTGTCATTTGATTTGTTCAACTCACCGAGTGTTTTCCAAAAACAAATGATGCTTTGTGCAATTTTGAGTTAGTCTTGTATAAATGTAGAGATTATGAACTTATGTTAAATTTAAAAAAAAAAAATTGGCCAAATATAGAAAGCCAAAAAATTGTGCGGTGACCATCCAAAGTCGATGTTCTGAGCAAGTTTTCATAGCCGAAAAATATTAAGCAGTTGTAGGGTTCCTTGTTTTATAATCGCCAAACCATTGACTGATTTGCCTAAGCAAGGTAAAAAGTTTGAAGTAGGCACCAAAGCAATTTCAGCATTTGAGACACTTAAGAAAGTATTGAGCAAAAATCCAATATTAGGCATATTCAATCAGCATTATGAAACCGAAGTTCATACTGACGCCTCTATTACGGTTATGGTGCAGTGTTTTTTCAAAAATGTCCGGATAACAACCAGTAAGAAGATTTCCGACGCAGAACAAAAGTACTCAAATTACGAACTAAAAATCTTAGCATTTATAGAAGCGCCGAAAAAGTGTTGAGTGTACTTGTTAGGCTTGCACTTTAATCTTGTTACTGATTGTAACGCTTTCACGAAAACGTTAGAGAAAAAACATTTTTGCATACTAGGGTAGCTCGATTGATATTATTCCTTCAGGAATATGATTACCAAAGAGAACATCGAAATTGTAAAAAAATTTATGAGAGCCATATGTTTTATTTATTTGATATTATTGATTTTGATTGCTATATAATAGTCCCAATAATGTTTAATATTTGTGGAAAATTTCTAGTCTTTAGCTGATGAAATATAGGAATTTTGGCCGAAAATGCAATATCTGAACAATCGGTTGTATGGCAGCTATATGTTATATTTATCCGATTTTAATGATTTTCACTACTACATTAGTTCTCACTATACCTATTCTTTGTGCAAAATTTCAAAACTTTAGCTTTTTAAATGGAGCGGTTTTCGTACTAATTGCAATATCTAAACAATCGTTTGTATGGCAGCTATATGTTATATTTATCCGATTTTATTGATTTTCACAGCTAAAGCAGTTTTCCTAATAGAAATTACTTTTGCAAAATTTCAAGACTATAGCTGATAAAATGAAGGAGTTTTGCCCGAAAATGCAATATCTTAACAATCAGTTGTATGGAAGCAATATGTTCTATTTATCCGATTTTAATGATTTTCACTGCTAAAATAGTTCTCACTATAGTTATTCTTTGTTCGAAATCTCAAGACTTTAGCTGCTTAAACGGAGGGGTTTTCGTAGTAATTGCAATATCTGAACAATCGGTTGTATGGCAGCTGTATGTTATATGTATCCGATTTTTAAGATTTTCACTAATACATTATTTCTCACTATACATATTCTTTGTGCAAAAATTCCTTAGCTGCTTAAATGGGGGGATATCGTGCTTAATGAAATATCTAAATAATCAGTTATTTTGGAGCTATTCGCTATATATCTTTTATCTATAAGATTTTCACTGGTCTTATAGAACTAAGCATAGCGGACCTTCTTAGTATAGCAGACCTCTAGCTTTTTAAATGAAGAAGTTATGAAGCAAAATATGATATCTGAACCATCTGCTCCTATATACGTTAAAATCGTCCGATCTGGACGGTGCCGACAATTGTCTAATGAAAAGTAAAAAGACATCTGACTGCCAAGTTTCATTAAAATAGCTTAAAAACTAAGGGACTAGTTTGCGTTCAAACAGACGGACAGACACACAGACAGACGGACATGGCTAAATCGATTCAGCTCGTCATTGTGATCATATCGGTATACTTTTTGATGGGTCTAACTCTTTTCGTTCTGGTACTTACAAACATCGGACCAAAGTTAATATAACATTTCCATGAAAGATATAATGGGGAACGGATACGCTTTTAGTCGTTACCCAGTTTTTATAGTAACATAAAATTCTAGATGAAGATCTAGAAGCTATTTCTGAAATTATGAAAGAAAAGCAGACATACGGCGATTACTTAGAGAAAAGGGTCACTCTTCATAAGAATAAATATTGAAGAAAAAATACAAACGCATAAAGATAAAGCCGAACAATGTTTACGACGTTAGATAAGCTAGCAAGTGTAAAGGCCTAAGAAGAACGATGCATTCGAGGGCGAATATGCAGCAGGATGACCGAATTGTGTGATTGAGGAAACCCCAATATAGGTGGAAACACTTACATTAAATTCGAACATTAAATACTACAATGGTATGAAAGTACATTGTTACGAAATAAAAGCTACATCGACGACTGCAAAGGAGAAGACGACTCTTCATATAATCGCGAAGCCGATTAGATGTTTGACGAGAAGCCGAGAATTTAAAATCATTTATATATAATATAATATAATTTTGGCGCGTACACTATATAGCTCAGTGTTTGGCCGAGCTTCTCCTACCATTTGTGGTGTGCGTCTTTATATTATACCACAAATGGAGGGACCTACAGTTTTGTGCCGACTCCGAACGGCAGATGTATTTAATGAGAAGCTTTTTCATGGCAGAAATACCCTCGGAGGTTTGCCATTGCCTGCCGAGGGGTGACCGCTATTAGAAAAAACTTTTTTTATTATTAAGATTTTGCTTGCCCTGACTGAGATTCGAACCTCGAACTCACCGGCATATCGAGTTATAGCACGCACCGCTACCAACTCGACCACAGCGGTCAAAAATCATTAACTTTCTTTTTAAACACAAAATTAATTTGTCGAACTTTTAAAATTACTTGTATCTGCAAATATAAGTTTGTATAAATGTTAAACTGTTTGTAAAATTAAAAACTAAATGAAAAATACATAAGTTGACAAAAAGTCCTACATGTATTAAGAGGCTAAAATACATAAGCTTGGCCACAAGAGGTAATGTTAAGGGAAACGAAACCCGATGGCTTTGTTACGAACAATTTGAAAATATTTTCTTTGAAGATAAAGCTGATGATTGCGATTTCAGTGTTGATCAATCCACCGAAATTGATTGGAAGACACTTAAAAGTACAAGGCGGATTGCCTCGACAAAGTTTAAAGAGCCGTGCTCAAGGCCTGGTTTGAATTTCTAAATAAGGTGGAAGAACTGTATACAGTATTTTTCTTAAAGCAGGTAGGTCCGTTTAGAAAAAGACCAAACAAGTCTATGGAAAATAAATAAAGCAATTAAAAAAATTGAAATGTATCAATAAGTCAACCGAAACATTTTTGGTAATTCAATTAACTATTTATTTATTGGTAATTTGGGGTTTTATTAATTTTTAATAAGCTTTGAAAAATTTTATACATATTTTCAATATACAAATATCTCTAAGTCTACTATGTGAACATAAAAGCGCACAATATTCACTATTTAATCCCAAAACGGCCTGTTTGCCCACTTATCTCGTATATCGAAAATACGACGTTGAGCTAAGGCAGAGTCAAAATAAACTGTCACAGTCAGGTGACTTTTTATGAATTATAAGACATTTAACGGTATCGGTCAGATCGGACGTCTATATCGTATATGCTAGAGGATTGAAATTTTACAAGATAGTTTGCTGTTATTAGCCCTATATAAGCAGTGAAAATCATTAAGATCAAAGCTCCTACATACATATATAGCCGATTCTTCAGATATTGCACTAAGCACGAAAACCCCTCCATTTAAACAGTGGAAGACTTGTAGAAATATCAGTTATTATTAGGACTATAAAGTCAGTAAAAATCATAAAGATCGAAGAAATATAACTACACCAACACCCCTCCCCTTAAGCAGCTACAGACTTGAAATTTTGCATAAATATCAGTCATTGTTAAATAAATATTAAAACTGAATATCATAGAGATCAGAGAAATAAAACATATAGCTTCCATATAACCGATTTTTCAGATATTGCATTCTACACCTTAACTCCTTCAATTTATCAGCAAAAGGCTTGATTTTGAACAGATATCAGTTATTGTTAGCAATATATTACCAGTGGGAATCATAAAGATCAGATCGGTATAGCCGAAGACAGCCTTGGTTTACTTGTTTTAAATGCGTTTCACTTTTTATTGTTAATAAGGCGAAGATAGTACATCGTCAAACCGATTTGTCTACAGACCAAACCTGATAAGCGATGACGGAAATCGATCCAATATACAAACCATCTATTATTCTTGTTCTATATCTATCGACAGCAAATTCATATTTCCATATAGTACATACATACATATATGTTGATACGGGCGCGTACGCGGGTGGGTAATAGCGCAGTTATCCACCGACGTGTACGTAGCGTAGCGTAGACGGCGGTAAAATCTAATTTTTGCAAAAACTCATTACCGTAGCCTTAGCGTAGAAATCAGCTGTTCTCTCATGTTTTGTTTCTCTTTGCCTTCTGTTTTTACTTCAAATCATTTTTTTAAACAACAGCGGTATCGTAATGGAAGCAGAAAATATTGAGATTGACAATTTATTTTTAAATTTGTGTGAATTATACACATTGTATAAAAAGAATAAAAATAAAAAAAGGAGGCAGAGAAAGTATGGAGTTCGGCCAATAAATAAAAATTGGGTAACTAGTGGCTATCAGTTGCAAGTGTTCCGGCGAATTAAAGATATGGATGCAGAACAGCTATTTCTGCACACAAGAATGCCACCGCCGGTATTCGATCTACTCTTAAAGTTGATTGGTAGTTCCTTACGGAAACCAAAACAGCGCATCTTCCCCGAAGAAAGACTTTCTCTGGTGTTACTGTAAGTAAATTATAATTTGTCAGCGTTTTGTAAAATACCTTCAAGAATCCGTTTTTCACTTGTAGATATTTGTCACAAGGAGTTTCCGTGCAGAGCATCGCTTGGAGCTACAAGCTGGGCAAAACAACTGTACGTAAAATAATACTGGAAGTGTGCGAAGTAATCTGGCGATTACTTTCTCCAATCTATGTAAGCGAACCGACAGAATCGCAGTACAAAGACATCGCTCAGGAATTTTATAATTTATGGAATATTCCTAACTGCGTTGGAGCAATTGATGGCAAGCACATTGCTATAAAGTGCCCAGCCAATTCAAGCTCGCTTTTTTACAATTATAAAAAGTTTTTTAGTATCGTTTTGATGGCCACATGTGACGCCAGATATACTTTTACAGCTGTCAGCATCGGAAGTTATGGCAGTCAAAGCGATGGAGGCAATAAATGCAGATTTATTTACAAACCGGAAACATACATATGTATACTAACCCAATCTTTTAATTTACAGGAATTTTTCAGCTTTCTCCCTTTGGGCAAGCTCTAATGCAAAATTCTTTACCATTACCTCCAGCTGTACCGTTGTCAAGAGAGTCACTTGACCCTTTCCCCAACTTTTTTGTGGGCGATGCTGCGTTTCCTTTAAGAACAAATTTAATGCGTCCATATCCCGGTTTCAATTTGAGTAGAACGAAGCGAATATTTAATTATCGACTATCAAGGGCGCGTAGAGTCATCGAAAACAGCTTTGGCATTTTAACTGCTAGGTGGCGGATACTGAAAACCACTATAGAATGTAACCCAGAAAATTGCGAGACAATTGTGATGGCTTGCATTGCTTTGCATAACTTTATAATGCTTAACGATCAGAGCCGCTGGTATTGTCCAGACAGATACATCGATCGAGTGGAGAATGGCAACGTCGTACATGCTGGAGACTGGCGGAACGAAATAAATGATCAACACTCCTTACCGCCCTTGCGATCATCAGTACGTAGAGGCCCTGCAATTGCATTTAGTCTGCGAGATAAGCTCGCAAATTACTTTATTAATGAAGGATCTGTGCCATTTCAGGAGAATATAGACTTAGAAATAGGTGGTCCGTACTTGTAGACTTGTCACTATGTACAAAACAACATTTTGCTTAAAATAAAAATCACATACATACATAAGTTCAATCCAATTCATTTATTATAAATTACTTATTTTAATAAAACTAGATATGTATGTACATACAAATAATGGTACATACAAATATGTACATACAAACAATGGTGGTTTCAAAACCAAATAAAGCAATGCATACATATGTATGTATGTATAAAAATAAAAATAAAAACTAATCCTCGTTACTCAGGCTCCTGCTGCACTTGAAATGCTACTTCCATAATTTTTTGCATTGCCCGGGTTTGCTTTGCTGCACTCATTTTGGACAATATTGAAACCATCATTGTTCCAAAAGAGTTTATGGTTGGGTTTGAGCTTTGATCTTCCCTTGCTGCGCATCTATTTTTAAATACTTCGATGGCTTCGATCATGGCCTGGTCTACGTCAGTATTGTTCCGACGTTTCGTCCCTCTTGCGCGCTCTGATAGTGCAGGTGCTGGAGACAGCGGCGGCGACGTCGTTATATCGATTACTGATGGTGATAGTGGAAGGAGTGGTACTATTACTGGAGGCGACGGCGATGGTAGCTGCGTGAAAATAGGCGGTGATGGCGATGGCAGTGATACCATTGTTGGAGTTGACGGCGAAGGTAGCTGCGCGAAGGTAGGCGGTGATAGCGATTGCAGGGAAGCTGTTGTTGGAGGTGACGGCGATGGCAGCTGCACAAAGGTAGGTGGCGATGGTGACGGAAGTTGCACTGTTGTCGGAGACAATGGCAATGGCGATGTTTCGGATGCTACCGGGCAAATGTTTGTTGAGCAACGTATTCTGGAAATTGGTTTGAATTTTAATAACACAAGCATACATATATGAATGTACATATGTACATATGTATATATATATAAGTGAACATATACTTATATGAGCCGTTGAGTGCATACACGAATGTGTACATATAGATACGTAAATATGTTTGTATCTTATTTCAATTTCCTGTAAGTACACTTTAATGCTACATATGTATATGCACAAACAACTTTCTTAGGAATTTGTATTATTTTCACGCCGGCAGAACTGCATCCACTTCTCGGCAAGACTTGCGTCCATAGGAAACACTCGCTGTTGCAATTCGCTACTGCGCACTTCATTTTTTATAAATAATTACATTTTTGCCATAAATCACTTTACATATAATATCACTGAACGGCTCATATATGTACATATATACATATATATATATATATATATGTGTTAGCAACTTACGGTCGCGGTAATACGTGCGGCTTCAGAAACTGCAATGTCTCCAACAAATACCACGGCCTCTGGTATTGGAAGGCACTGCCTGATGGCGCTTTAAACTTTCTGATTTCCCTCGCGTATCGATCACGAAGAGCTGTCCACCTTCGCATGCACACCTCAGCTAGAAAAGTATTATTGTAAGTAAATAAAAAAGGAATATTGCTTGCTTTAATTGATTTATTTACATACCTGTAGTATTCAGCTCTTTGGCTATTTGCTCCCATATCATTCTCTTCCTGCCAGCCAATTTATAGAAAGGGTTGGACTTGTCGTACAACTCCTTTCTATTTTGTATCAAATTTATTAATTTTTCGTCATCCATTTGATGTTTTTATTGTGCACCAACTCGCTTCTTTTTGGTTATTTTGTTTTGTTCGCTCACTTCTATACAATGTTGCCATAGATTTATATATACATATGTTTTTGCATAAAATTACAATTATAGGTTACATTTTTATAATGTAAATGATGAAATCGTAGTGCTGACCTATTTAAATAATATATTATGCTATAATCTGCTATATTCGGTAGTAGTTTTCTAATAATTTAAGAATATTTCAAGTATTTGGAAACTAACATTTTAATGATTTCAAAAAGTACGCGGTGGCAACCTGGTATGAGAATGATGAGAGAGAGAACTATCAGCTGATACGTTTCTACGGAAAAAATCAAATTCGTTTGGATTTCCTACGTAAGTTCTCCGTCAACACGAAAATTCTACGGTGGTGAGTTTTTATTAACAAGGCGCTCTCATAAGATAGGTCGTGTCAGCTGACACGTTTGGCCCTCTCTACGTCGGTGGGTAACTGCGCTATAACTGTGCCAATAGTCAATGCGATTCCGGAGTTGAACTGTTGCCCCATGTACCACGTAAAATAATAAGCTTCAGATATGTAGATATACATACATACGCACATCAAACGTGCAGATATTTAAATACATTTATAATTTGGTATGTATGTATATATGTATATGTTTATATATGTACATTTATGCAAGGGTATGCGGACGTTATCATTAAAAATTTATAAAGTTTAGGAATAACAATAGTGATATTTGTCTAAGACGAGGTAACAGTCATAGGAATCTACAAATGTAGTCACCAATATTTTCAAGTGATATCGGTGCTGATACTGATCTGCGAGTATAATGAATTATTCAAAACTGAATATTTTAATTTTTGAATGGATTTGTGTGATCAATGCAGTGCATACAGGAATAATTTTGCGAGTGGATCCCTTAGGTAAGCATACTCTCATTCTCACTTACTCTGTTTATATTTATTTATACACATGTGTATATACATAAGTATATTAGTGCAATTTACAACATGCCTGTATTTACATGCCTCAAGTTTTCGGCCGCACTATTCCACTCGAGATAAGAGTCGGGCAATCCGGTAAAATTTAGTACTGCTGCTGCTGACCACGCATACGACAATGATAGTATGTACATACATACATTTGTGGATGAATACTACAATTACTGTTTAACTTTAAATTCCATGTATATTTCGAAATTGCTTATAAATTGACTTTTATTTCATAAATATTGGTAATGATGATAAATATCTTAATTCTCACACTCAAAACTTTAATCCAAGTCATATATGTATTTGAGTAAATGAAAAAGACCCCAAACCATAAGTAGCTACTGTTTTGTGGACGATAAGCTCTTTTACCGACAAAGTTCAATCGTATGTAAATCCTAAACATTATCCAAAAGGTGAATCAATGACACAACGACGGTTGATTACAATATCTTCTTTATTGCAACTCTCAATATGTAATGAATAACTCCATTTAACACTTTTCCTTAAATACATAGCTTTTAACATATTACAATGGGTATTTGTACGTCAGTGTGGGACTTTAACCAGCACTAAACCTCCTACTGTCATGTACCGAACCCCCCGGTACTACCGTCAGGTATTCCGTCAGGAGGTAGTTTGAGCACTAACCTCGATCGTAATTTGTTAGTCTATTGTAATCTGTCTTGGGCCGCAGCCTCGTCCCCTTTAAGCTATTTAATATAAATAAGGCATCGATGTACTTACATATGCATGCGACGAGTGATGCCATGTAGGTAAACGTATTAGTTGAAAGTTACCAACGGGAAGATGACCAGGTTTGCGTCGTAGCTCTTGACGGTTGGATCGCCCTGGGTTCCAATCCGCCCCAGATTCTTCAATCCTTTGCTGCGTCTATGACTGAAAAATAATTGTATATTACTGTATGAAATATAATATTTCCTTCGTTGGGAGCTTTGGCGGTTGGAACGCACTAGGTTCCAATCCGCGTCGACGCCTGAGTGTGCGTGTTTCGGCAGAAATGCCTTGAGCAGTCGGAAAGTCCGAGATTCCGATCCGCTCGTTTATTGGGTAAAGCGGACGTTGAGGATGCTCTACTTGGCGGTTGGAACGGCCTGGGTTCCAATCCGCTGTGATGCATTAATTCCTATGCTGCATTTATGTATGAAAAACACTTTTATATTATTAAATTATTTATTTTTGTTATTATGTTTTATTTTTCCTCGTTGCGTAGTTTGACGGTTGGAACGCCCTAGGTTCCAATCCGCATCCGTGCCCGAGTTTGTGTTTCTACAGAAGGCCTTAAGCAGCTGGAAAGTCCGAGATTCCAATCAGCTGGTACATTGGGCCGAACGGACGATTTGGATACACCACTTGGCGGTTGCAACGGCCTTGTTTCCAATCTGCTGTGATGCATTAGGGCACACAAAACCTCTTACCACGTCTTATATGGTAGTGGAACTTCTGCGTCTGTTTCTTTCTTCACCTTCACCTAAAACCTTCATCGTTGATGAAATAAAGCCGTTGGCCAAATTCCATTCATCTTTGCCCATCGGCATGTAATTTACGATCGCTTGTGGTGAAAGGTTTTCTCGAACTGCTGATTTCAGTATGCTCCTCTCGTGGATAAAGCGCGGGCACATTAGGAAAACATGTTCCGCGTTGTCTACTACTCCGATACCACAGAATTCACAGTAAGGGTCGACCTCATGACCGATTAGAAATTTGGTCGTGTAAAAATCTAATTCGCCGTGGCTTCTTTGAATCCAGCGCTTTATATTCGGTATACATCGGTGTGTCTTGTGTATTTTGCCACTCCGCTAGGCTTATGTCTTTGGCTTCCACGCAAGTGCGGCTTCATTTGCTACCCTCGTCCTTGTGAATATAGTATATGCAGACTCTTTAGCTAGTATGTCGATTGGGTACATACCTGCAATTACCAGAGCTGCTTCATCGCACACAGGCGATAAGTTGACTTTAGTAAGATAGCCCCTGTTGGTCGAGCCATGCCTTTATTTTCTTCACTGCTGTGATGCCTGTGTCTGATATCTGTTGAAGGTGTTTGGCAGATATCACCACAGCGATGTCATCGGCGAAGCCGATCACCTTCACACCCTGTGGTAGCCGCAGCCGAAGAATGCCGTCGTACATGATATTCCACAGTATTGGGCCGAGGACTGACCCTTGTGGTACGCCGCCGGTAATATCCATCGTCTTCCTTCCTTGCTCTGTGTCATACCAGAGTATGCGATCGTGGAAGTAACTCCTCATT
Source organism: Philophylla caesio (assembly GCA_963971545.1). Lineage (NCBI taxonomy): Eukaryota > Metazoa > Arthropoda > Insecta > Diptera > Tephritidae > Philophylla > Philophylla caesio. The sequence goes on from OZ020604.1 coordinate 133,498,394, forward strand.
ATCCGTCGCAGGTAGTATGATACTCCTATGCGTTCCAATGTGTCTAAGATTTTTGCCCAGTTGGCCGAGTTGAAGGCGTTCTTCACGTCAAGTGTTACAATCAAACAGTACTGTTGGGCTCCCCCTAGCCATCGAGACCCACTGCTTGCTTGTCTCGCGAGCTGTATTACTTCGGTAACAGCATGCACGGTAGATCTTCCCCTTCTAAAGCCGTATTGATCATGCGATACACCACCCAGTGCCTCAATATCTACCTCCAACCTGCTGGGGATAATGCGCTCAAAAAGTTTACCCGTAGAGTCTAGCAGGCAAATCGGTCAGTAACTCGATGGGTTCTCCCTGGGTTTTCCAGGCTTGAGAAGTAGCACGAGCTTTTATTGTTTCCAAATCGATGGAAAACAACCTTCTGCAAAACATGCGTTGAAGACTGAGACGAACGACAACATTTTGTGATCGATGGCCCCTTTTAGGTCTTTGTTTGGCACGCAATCTGGTCCAGGCGCTTTCTTTACGTCCATTCTTTTTGTTGCTTGTATGACTTCTTCTCCAGTTACTTTTCAAATAAATGTAGATTTACATCATGCACCGGCGAACAAGCCGTCTCTGTTGAAGAACAGTGGGCAAGTTGGAACTACCGCTTTGGGGGCTTTGAGCCTCCTCATTACAATCGTGTATGCTTTTTTGAGCAAGTTACGTGCTGCCTTATATATTATTTGACTTTCTATAAAGTTTATTCTTCCTCTTGCGCGAGGAAAAATTCTCCTAGCCTGCAAGCAGCTCTTCCTCAGCGCTTCCATTTGATCATTCCACAAATAAACGGCACTTCGATTTTTGCGAGAGGAGCAACTTTTCATTGACGCATCGCAAGCAGCTCGGATGTCTGTCATAAGTTTCCTTGCCATGGTTTCTGCTGGCCCCTGGTATTGTCACACGGGATACGCTTCAACAAATAAGTCAGCATCGAAGGATGATAGCTTCCAGCCCCGGAAGCTTCCTGCTCGATGAACCCGTTGGAATTTTGCAATATCACATTTTTATAGCAGATTATTGCGGAGTGATCGCTTTGGGTGTAGCAGTCACTCACTACCCAATCTGCTTTTCTATACAAGCTTCTGCTTACTAAGGTGAGGTCGATAATTGACCGAAATCCATTTCGGTTAAAGGAGTGCTGAGCACCCGTGCTTAGCAAAGCTACGTCTAGGCATGCCAAGGCCTCTAAACGGGCTTTTCCTTTTGGGATACGTTCTAGGGCAACCCCATTCTTGTGCGCAAGCTTTAAAGTCGCCAGCTATTACGACATCACTTTTATCGCTGGCATCCCTACTGATGCAGAACACAATGCTTTCAAACGCAGCAATCGGCATGCTGGGTGGAATGTAGCAGCTTTATATGTAAATATTTTCTACTTTTGCGCACACGAAGCCTGTTTCTGAGGAGACACATTGCATATTTTTTGGTTCGTTGCCGCACATCCGTAGTGAAGCCTTGCCGTCAGTGGATCGGAGCCATGTGGCCCCGTCCTTTTGTTTGTAGGGCTCACTGATGATTGCATCTATCTTCTGATAACTCACAGTTTGTGCAAGCAGGTCTTGGGCAGACTGGCAATGGTTTAAATTAAGCTGAAGTAATCTCATAGCTTTCTCATTTTTCGGATGGCTTCTTGACAAATTGGGCATTTGGCGACCGCGACCATTGACTGATTTGCCTAAGCAAGGTAAAAAGTTTGAAGTAGGCACCAAACCAATTTCAGCATTTGAGACACTTAAGAAAGTATTGAGCAAAAATCCAGTATTAGGCATATTCAATCAGCATTATGAAACCGAAGTTCATACTGACGCCTCTATCACGGTTATGGTGCAGTGTTTTTTCAAAAATGTCCGGATAACAACCAGTAAGAAGATTTCCGACGCAGAACAAAAGTACTCAAATTACGAACTAAAAATCTTAGCATTTGTAGAAGCGCCAAAAAAGTGTTGAGTGTACTTGTTAGGCTTGCACTTTAATCTTGTTACTGATTGTAACGCTTTCACGAAAACGTTAGAGAAAAAACATTTTTGCATACTAGGGTAGCTCGATTGATATTATTCCTTCAGGAATTTGATTGCCAAAGAGAACATCGAAATTGTAAAAAAATTTATGAGAGCCATATGTTTTATTTATTTGATATTATTGATTTTGATTGCTATATAATAGTCCCAATAATGTTTAATATTTGTGGAAAATTTCTAGTCTTTAGCTGATGAAATATAGGAATTTTGGCCGAAAATGCAATATCTGAACAATCGGTTGTATGGCAGCTATATGTTATATTTATCCGATTTTTAAGATTTTCACTAATACATTATTTCTCACTATACATATTCTTTGTGCAAAATTTCCTTAGCTGCTTAAATGGGGGGATTTCGTGCTTAATAAAATATCTAAATAATCAGTTATTTTGGAGCTATACGTTATATATCTTTGATCTATAAGATTTTCACTGGTCTTATAGAACTAAGCATAGCGGACCTTCTTAGTATAGCAGACCTCTAGCTTTTTAAATGAAGAAGTTATGAAGCAAAATATGATATCTGAACCATCTGCTCCTATATACGTTAAAATCGTCCGATCTGGACGGTGCCGACAATTGTCTAATGAAAAGTAAAAAGACTGCCAAGTTTCATTAAAATAGCTTAAAAACTAAGGGACTAGTTTGCGTTCAAACAGACGGACAGACACACAGACAGACGGACATGGCTAAATCGATTCAGCTCGTCATTGTGATCATATCGGTATACTTTTTGATGGGTCTAACTCTTCTCGTTCTGGTACTTACAAACATCGGACGAAAGTTAATATAACATTTCCATGAAAGATATAATCAGGAACGGATACGCTTTTAGTCGTTACCCAGTTTTTATAGTAACATACAATTCTAGATGATGATCTAGAAGCTATTTCTGAAATTATCAAAGAAAAGCAGACATACGGCGATTACTTAGAGAAAAGGGTCACTCTTCATAAGAATAAATATTGAAGAAAAAATACAAACGCATAAAGATAAAGCCGAACAATGTTTACGACGTTAGATAAGCTAGCAAGTGTAAAGACCTAAGAAGAACTTGAACTTGCGCCAAATTCATGAAGCCGTGGGTAAATTATTCGGATGACCGAATTGTGTGATTGAGGAAACCCCAATATAGGTGGAAACCCTTACATTTAATTCGAACATTAAATACTACAATGCCATGAAAGTACATTGTTACGAAATAAAAGCTACATCGACGACTGCAAAGGAGAAGACGACTCTTCATATATACGCGGTACGCGAGGTTAATAATTTAAACAAATTAACATTAAATAATAAAATCCGGTAATCCGAAATAAAAAGGCAATAAACCTATAAATAAATATAATTCAAATAAAGCAAAACAGTAAAACTAATTAAAATAAAAAAATAAAAATAAAATAAAAAAAATAAAAAATAATAATAATAATAATAAATAAAATAAAATAACAATAATAATAATAATAAATAAAATATTAACAAACATTATAAATCAAAATATAAATTAAATTAAAAAAGCAAAGAAAATAAAAATTGACCAATTTAAAAAGAAAAAATAAAGAAATAACTGTCTAATCTGAATAGACTTCTCTAAACAGGGAGCTAATACAAAAAACAAAAAAAATCTACAGTCGTACCGAGGGGGACTAGCGCAGCACGTCAACTCGCCTTGCGGTGGTTGGGTGCGTTCCGACTGCGCAAAAAAAAAAAGGAGGAACTATGCCGTTAAATTCGGAGTCGGAGTCTCCTTTTATGAGGAGCTCAAGGACACTGAGGTCACCAGAGCGCCTCGCTTCCTCCACGCAGGAAGCTCGTAAAATTGCAAGAGTGACAGTCGCTTCTCGAGACGGGGACGATGCACATCCTGCAAACGCACATGAAGCACATCCTGCAAACGCACCGCCAGCAGAGGCCGGATGCGCGGTCGCAAATTGCCTTAGCCAACGGGTCCAGAAAACTAGCGACTCGTATAGCGAAAGGTGTGAATGCAAAAAGCAGCGTTGGCGATGTATAAAAAAATTGAGGAGCTAAAACGGATGATGGACGGGCAGACCAACGTCAATCAACAAATGAAAAACGTCTTAGCAAGCATAGGAAAACTCTGATATGTACTAAGGAACACCTCAAGGTAGACTCGAATATAGAAAAAGCAAGAGTTACAAAAAAACCGGCAGAAAACCTGTGCGTAAAGGGCCATGAACAGTAGTTAACACAGGTCGTGAAGCAAAAGCGCCAAAAGAGCAAGTCCGCCCGTCCCGATGCAATTGTGGTTAAAAGCACGGGAGAATGCTCATACTGATATACCTAGGATTGTAAAGACGGAAGAGAGCCTAGTAAGCCGTCCGAAAAATTAGGAAAATGCGAGCGGCGATCTGATTTTCCAGTTAAGAAAGGCATCCGACACAAACACTGGCAAATTGCAGGCGGCTGTCGAAAAATTGCTGACTGGTAAAGCCGAGGTAAAGGTCCTAACTGAGCAAGTACGCAACGTTCGCTCTCTGCGAAGGGCATATGGAGGCACGCAAATCGCTACGCTCCTTCTCCCAACTGATACGGCAAAGACCTTGCTCGAAAAGGGGAATGTTCGAATTGGCTGGGCAGAGATCTTTTCATCGCGCAAGAGGAAGAATAAACTTTATAGAAAGTCAAATAATATATAAGGCAGCACGTAACTTGCTCAAAAAAGCATACACGATGAAGAGGCTCAAAGCCCCCAAAGCGGTAGTTCCAACTTGCCCACTGTTCCTCAACAGAGACGGCTTGTCTCGCCGGTGCATGATGTAAATCTACATTTATTTGAAAAGTAACTGGAGAAGAAGTCATACAAGCAACAAAAAGAATGGACGTAAAGAAAGCGCCTGGACCAGATTGCGTGCCAAACAAAGACCTAAAAGGGGCCATCGATCACAAAATGTTGTCGTTCGTCTCAGTCTTCAACGCATGTTTTGCAGAAGGTTGTTTTCCATCGATTTGGAAACAATAAAAGCTCGTGCTACTTCTCAAGCCTGGAAAACCCAGGGAGAACCCATCGAGTTACTGACCGATTTGCCTGCTAGACTCTACGGGTAAACTTTTTGAGCGCATTATCCCCAGCAGGTTGGGGGTAGATATTGGGTGGTGTATCGCATGATCAATACGGCTTTAGAAGGGGAAGATCTACCGTGCATGCTGTTACCGAAGTAATACAGCTCGCGAGACAAGCAAGCAGTGGGTCTCGATGGCTAGGGGGAGCCAAACAGTACTGTTTGATTGTAACACTTGACGTGAAGAACGCCTTCAACTCGGCCAACTGGGCAAAAATCTTAGACACATTGGAACGCATAGGAGTATCATACTACCTGCGACGGATAATGAGGAGTTACTTCCACGATCGCATACTCTGGTATGACACAGAGCAAGGAAGGAAGACGATGGATATTACCGGCGGCGTACCACAAGGGTCAGTCCTCGGCCCAATACTGTGGAATATCATGTACGACGGCATTCTTCGGCTGCGGCTACCACAGGGTGTGAAGGTGATCGGCTTCGCCGATGACATCGCTGTGGTGATATCTGCCAAACACCTTCAACAGATATCTGACACAGGCACCACAGCAGTCAAGAAAATAAAGGCATGGCTCGACCAACAGGGGCTATCTTACTAAAGTCAACTTATCGCCTGTGTGCGATGAAGCAGCTCTGGTAATTGCAGGTATGTACCCAATCGACGTACTAGCTAAAGAGTCTGCATATACTATATTCACAAGGACGAGGGTAGCAAATGAAGCCGCACGCAAGGAAGCCAAAGACATAAGCCTAGCGGAGTGGCAAAATAAATGGGATCGCGCGCCAAACGGGCGATGGACACACCGATGTATACCGAATATAGAGCGCAGGATTCAAAGAAGCCACGGCGAATTAGATTTTTACACGATCAAATTTCTAAGCGGTCATGGATGCTTTAAGTCGTATCTACACATATTCAAACACGAGGTCGACCCTTACTGTGATTTCTGTGGTATCGGAGTAGTAGACAACGCGGAAAATGTTTTCCTAATATGCCCGCGCTTTATCCACGAGAGGAGCATACTGAAATCAGCAGTTCGAGAAAACCTTTCACCACAAGCGATCGTAAATTACATGCCGATGGGCAAAGATGAATGGAATTTGGCCAACAGCTTTATTTCATCAACGATGAAGGTTTTAAGAAGTGAAGAACGAAAAAGACGCAGAAGTTCCACTACCATATAAGACTGGGTAAGAGGTTTTGTGTGCCCTAATGCATCACAGCAGATTGGAACCAAGGCCGTTGCAACCGCCAAGTGGTGTATCCAAATCGTCCGTTCGTCCCAATGTACCAGCAGATTGGAATCTCGGACTTTCCGACTGCTTAAGGCCTTCTGTATAAACACAAACTCGGGCGTGGATGCGGATTGGAACCTAGGGCGTTCCAACCGTCAAACTACGCAAGGAGGAAAAATAAAAGATAATAACAAACATAAATAATTTAATAATATAAAAGTGTTTTTAATACAGCGCATTCCAACCGCCAAAGCTCCCAACGGGGGAAATATTATATTCCATACAGTAATATACAATTATTTTTCAGTCATAGACGCAGCAAATTATTGAAGAATCTGGGGCGGATTGGAACCCAGGGCGTTCCAACCGTCAAGAGCTACGACACAAACCTGGTCATCTTCCCGTTGGTAACTTTCAACTAATACGTTTACCTACATGGAATCACTCGTCGCATGCATATGTAAGTACATCGATGCCTTATTTATATTAAATAGCTTAAAGGGGACGAGGCTGCGGCCCAATACAGATTACAATAGACTTAGAGCGTACGATCGCGATTAGTGCTCAAACCACCTCCCGACGGAATACCTGACGGTGGTACCGGGGGGTTCGGTACATGAAAGTAGGAGGTTTAGTGCTGGTTAAAGTCCCATACTGACGGGGTGCAGGCTTTCGATGCTTCCTCCTCGTAAAAAAAAAAAAAATTTATGTATGTACATCAACAATAATTGCTTGGGTTGGTGGCCTGATTTATGTAACGGCAGCGCCAACAAAAGTTGTACTCATATCACCTGATTTAGCGGCAGTATAAATATTAACTATACAAATGCAAGCACATATAAGTAGTAAATAATATGTGTACATGTATGTGTATTGATAAACAATAGATAAATATACAAGCGCATGCACATAGTGTACGTTTTTTATGAATGATTATGAGTAATACATGAAGAGTGTTTTCTGTGATGTTACTCGGTGGATGACTTATGCTGATGATATTAGGGTTGACCTTAATTGAACAGCTACTTTAATGCATTTTTTATTATTTAACTACCATTTATTTTGCATTGAATTTTAGTATTTACAAGTTAAATTACTTAATTAATTAACAATAGTAATAAATACTAATTCTGTTAATTAATATGTTTGTAATACAACTATATATTAATATATTACGTTAAACATACCGTTTAACAATTGGTATATAGGGTATTGGACATATGTTGCATTTTAATAGTCCATACAAATCAGCAGCGTTTTATACGAAACATCTTTAATTATAGCATTAATTAATTAAACTTAATAATAAAAAAACACTTACATAGACGTAAAAACGTACCTCCAATAAGTGGGCACATTGTGTAACTTGGGAGGTAATGTTTAGCAGACGCACGATATTAAAATCCTGAATCTGATCAAATAAACCAAGCGTTACAACTCTAATTCAAAATTACCTCTTAACACTTCCCATATTCACTACGTGAGAAAACTTTCTTACATTTCTAATTTAAAATTAACTTTTAACTCTTCCAATATTCACTACGTAAGCAAACCTTTCTGCTTCTTTTTCCTGATTATGGAATCGAAAAAAAAAGTTCTCTACCGCCGCATCCACAACGCACTTTCTTATTATGTAATTAATATTGAACTTAACACTTAACACAATGTTAAAATCACATTTACCCGAATTTGCATCCAATTTCTCGTAATATTTTATAATTTTAATAAGCTCGCATGAAATATACTCACATTCCAGCTTTCGATGAGGGAGAGATTGGCTGTGTTGCCAGTCTCAAAAACAAGGGTGAGAGACTTTCGTCTCATATCATCTTTGCAGTTGAATCTAAATCCGTTCGACATAGGCATTGTTTTCCAAGGGCCGAGGTCAATTACCAATTGTGTTTAAAAATGAACGAATTTAAACACGCAAAGAAAACCACAAGAAAATTCTGTTAATTCTATGTTAGGATTTATTAATATTGCTGGCCACAATGTGTATGCGTACACGTAGAATAGTTGAAAGGTAATAAACTTACCGAGCTGCAATAATAACTAGCGCAGCGTAAAAGACTACGTAGCAGAAGCTGCTTACATGCGAGTGTGAAATGAATTGTTGTTGTTTTACGGTACAGCAGGAATTGTGCCGTTTGTATGTGGGTACAATAAGCGCAAATGCCAAATACATTTTAGGTTGCTTATGTACAAATGCAATGCGAAAAATTGTTGTTGATGTACGATACAATGGCATGATCTACACCGGTACCATTGCATCGCCTGATACGGTGACCAACCGTGTACGATGGCCATGCGTACTCTCAAACATCCTGCCCGGCTGAACCGTCACGGTTCAGGTCCTACTGCTGGGGTTTCAACAAGACGACATATCTTCTGTACCGGGCGTTGACACCTGTGTTTAGTGAAGAGTCCCTCGGGTGTTTTCTTGTCACTGTTGTACTCAATGGTTACTGTGCGCACCAGCCCGTCACTACCTGGATGCACGTCAATAATGCGACCGATACGCCAATAAGTGGGTGGCAAATTTTCGTTCTGAATAAGAACAACGTCCCCCTTCTGCATATTTGGAGACGGCTTGGTCCACTTGTTGCGCGCCTGTAAAGTAGTTAAATACTCGCGCTGCCAGCGCTTCCAGAAGTGCTCGAACATATGCTGCAACTGTTGCTTATACAGCAGCCGGTTTTGCGGAACTTCAGGAACAGGGGCTTCTGGTCGCGTATTGAGTGAGCGACCGATCAGGAAATCAGACGGTGTGATGGCTAGATAGCCATCTGGATCATCACGGAGCGGAACCAGTGGCCGGTAATTGAGGATTGCTTCAATCCGGACCAAAAGAGTACTGAGCTGATTGAATCGCAGCGTTTGTCGGCCAATTGTACGGTAGAGATGTTTTTTCGCGGAGCGTACCGCAGCTTCCCAAAGACCTCCATGATGAGGCGCAGCTGGAGTAATAAACTTCCACCGGGTACCAGTAGCTGCAATGTGCTGCTGTGCTCGGACATTTACCCAGTTTTCTAGATCTTGTTTCATCTTCCGACTAGCGCCTACAAACTGCGTACCGTTATCGCTGTACATAATTGAACTTATACCTCGTCGACTGATGAAACGGTCGAATATATCCAAAAATGACTGAGTAGATAAATCCTCTGCTAGTTCAATGTGAACGGCTTTGGTGGCCATACAAATAAAAATAGCTGCATAAGACTTGGTTGTTGTGGATGCCCGCTTCCCGCCAACTCGTACATTAAATGGACCACAGTAGTCCAGGCCTGTATGTGTAAAGGGTGGGGATACCAACACACGAGATTTCGGTAGAGATGCCATCTGCTGTTGTTGCGTTATTCTCTGATACCGGCGACACACTACGCACCTGTGTATATAGGACTTAACTATTGTACGGCTGTGGATAATCCAAAATTTGCGGCGTAGGAACTGCAGCATTGCCTGTATTCCACCATGCAAGCAGTGTATATGCGCGTCATGAATGAGCAATGCTGCTAAAGCGCAACCTCGCGCTAGAATTATAGGGTGCCGCTGTTCAAATGGCAAATCAGAATGAGTCAGTCGGCCACCCACCCGAAGAATACCTTGACCATCCAGAAATGGATTGAGCGGCAAGAGTTTGCTCGGAGCGTCTATTCTGGAACGAAACTTGAGGGAATTAATGTCTGATATGAAATCGTTACCTTGCGACTGTCGAATATGCACTTCAAGAGCCCACTCTTTCTCCTCAGCTGTGACAACCTCATTCCTTCGATTGCCCCGGAAACGTGGAAGCAGCCTTCGAACACGTGCAGTTGTGTTAAGAAGTCTTGTCAACCGACTGAATTTAAGCACCAGAGGAATTCGCAGATTCTTGAAAGTCGTCATCAGAAATTGCGCCTTGACGTGAACACCGAGAAGAGCATTGACCTTCCGAGCTTCGTCCGCGCATACCAGTTGCTGTTCAGTAGACATGCTTGGCAGTTCGGATGCGACTTCATCACAGGAGTGAATGATGGTTGGCCCTGTCCACCATAGCGTGTTGGTTTCGAGTACAGCCGGGGTAACGCCGCGGCTCGCACAATCGGCGGGATTATATTCTGAGCGCACATGTCTCCAAACCGTAGTGTCTGAATTGGTTTGAATATATGATACACGGTTTGCTACATACTGCTTAAATGTGGATGGAGGTTTCCGAATCCAATTTAGAACAATCGTGGAGTCGCTCCACAAGGTGTAAGGTACACCCTCAAGATGCAAAGCCCGCCGAACACTGTTTATGGTAACGGTTAGCAGCTGCGCCCCGCACAGCTCCAACCGTGGAATGGTCTGCTTCTTAAGAGGAGCAACCTTGGTCTTAGCTGCAACCAGTGTCACCTTGGAGTCTCCATTGGTATATACACATCGAATGTAAACCGCTGCGGCATACGCGCTCATGCTCGCATCACAAAAGCCGTGCAGGCTGATGGTTGCATCACATTTGATACCAAGCCATCGAGGTATTCGGATTCTCTCTAAAGCTGGGAGATTGTTTCGGAATTCCAACCATGTTTCACGCAGTTCGGCTGGCAATGGTGCGTCCCATTTCAACTGACTCTTCCAGAGCGTCTGAATGAACATCTTCGCTAACACGATCACTGGAGCAAGCATGCCAGTTGGGTCATATAGCCGTGCTGTGTCGCTCAAAACTACACGTTTTGTTATAAGCAACTGTTTTTCACAAATCTGGGTTCTGAAGAATAAGTTGTCGGTAACTGGGCTCCAATGTGTACCCAGTACCATCGTATAACGATCGCCAAAATCAATTTCCACATCAGCTGCAACAGATCCACTTATAGTCGCTAGCGCCTGTGAACAGTTGGAGTTCCACTTATCCAATTCGAATCCGCCGAGTTGAAGAATGGCGCCAACGTCTTGTGCGCGAGTGACGGACATGTCTGTGGTGTCGACGCTATCCAAATAATCGTCAACATAAAAGCATTGAAGTATGCTGTTGCGCGCTGCGGCTGCCCGGCTGGCGTCAGCGATGACTTCGTCATTATCAAATGCGCATTGGATAAGAGCGCGAATCGCATTGTATGGGCTGCATGCCATACCATACGTGACTGTGTTCAGCTGAAACGTACGCAGGGTTTCGTTAGGCGACTCTCTCCAAAGAATTTGTTGCCATTTACGATGCCTTTGGTCAACCCAAACTTGGCGAAACATCTTTTTTATGTCCGCGGTGATAGCTATTGCGTAGCGTCGAAATCGGTGGAGTATATCCACCAAATTGTCCTGCAGCTGCTGGCCAGAAAAGTGGGTGTCATTAGGCGATACACCGTTTGTTGTTTTACATGAAGCGTTAAAAACAACCCGAAATTTTCCGGTGACAGCATGATGTGGAATGTAGTAGCATTGCGTGAAATTAGTTGGATTGGCCTCGATCGCTGTCATGTGACCCAGTGCCACATACTCACGCATAAACTGCACATATCTTTCACGTAAAGATACATCTGCGGCGAGCTTCCTTTCAAGTTGCAAAAATTGGCGAAGGGCCGCTTGATGTGAGTTACCAAGTGGTGGTGCATCCGGCCGAAATGGTATTTGGACGCAATAATGCCCATCCGGCGACCGCGTCACAGTGTCCACAAAAATGGTTTCACACTCATCTACTTGTGAGATAACTTCCGCTCCGGGCTCCTCCACCTCCCAAAAATTACGCAGCAACTCATCAAGGCTTTCGTCGTCATTTGTGTTGGATGCGAATAGTGTTTGATACAATGTGGAACGGCAGTCGATGGTTGTTGCCGGGCCAAATACAATCCAGCCCAATCGCGTTTCCAGGGCGCATGGCATATTATTGGGCCCAGTTCTAACACCAGTCAACATCAGAGCGGGCAAAATATCAGCGCCAATAAGAAGGTCTATGGTGCCTGGGGTCCCCAACGTGGGGTCCGCTAATTGAAGCCCTTGCAGATGGCTCCATAAGGATACGTCAATTGATGAAGCAGGAGTTGTGGATGTAATAGAATCTAGTATGTATGCGCGAAAATTGAGCGTGAATGATTCATCAACCAAGGAATGCATGCAAGTTGCAACGATTCCCTTCGTATGAGCGGAGAGGCTTGAATCAACGCCTTCGACACGAAGGTAGCCAGGATTTCTAGGAAGATTCAACACAGTTAGCAATGATTCTTTTATAAAGCTCACCTGAGAACCCATGTCACAGAGAGCTCGACATTCCCGCATCCTTCCACTGCGACCGCTCAGGAGCCCCTTAGCTGTCGCCAGTAGAACAGTCCGGTCACCTTGCAGGAGTAGTGACTGGACGTGGCCAAACCGTCATTGATGTCGGGTGTACACATGTGGCGACGTGACCGGGGTATCGGTGCTACGGCGAACCACTGTAGGCAGACTGGCTGATGAGGTTTCAGGTTCTGCTAACGATGTAGTATTTTCGGCTCTGCGGCACAGAAGATTGTTGTGTTTTTGTTGACATTTCGAGCATACACCCGAAGGACAGTCTCGTGTGCCATGGCCAGGCCTGAGGCAATTAAAGCAGAGGAGCCATCCCTTAACTTTGTTCCATCGCTCCTCCACTGAGAGGTGCCTGAATCGGGGGCATTTCATCAGGCGGTGAGAATCAGCACAGTGAGGACAGGCGACGCCGCGGTATTTCCCTGGGCATGCTTGTAAAGACTGTGTTGCGTCCGTAGCAATATGTGCCCGCAGTGCTCTTGATGAATACCGTGCAATTGAGCCAGCTGTATTTGAATTGGAAGTACTAGGCAGGTTGTTTGCGCGACGTTCAACAAAAACCAGCAGGCTCTCCAGTTCAGGTATTGCATTTGTAGACAGGCTCATACCCCACCCGGTGCGAGTCGTAATGGGCAACTTGGGTAAGAGAATTGGAACCGCTATGGCATCCCAATGGTTCACGGGTACCTTCATCACTGTCAGAGCTCTAAATGAGTTCCGTACACAGTCAACGATGTTACACAATACCTTCTGCGACTCATGTGGTTGGTTTGGCAGATCCAACAGGCGTTGGACATGCGTTTCCGACAGTATGCGAGGGTTGTCGAAACGACGCTTGAGTTCTGCCCACACTTCGTCGTATCCGCCTGTGTACAGGCCGCCAATTAGCGGAACGCTTTCAAACTTCACGTATTGTCGGAGCTTGCCAAGTTTGTAGGCTGGAACCAGGTCTCCACGGTTATGAACGAGGGTCTCAAACATGTCCTTGAAGACCAGCCAGTTCGCGTGTGACCCATCGAAAATCGGTATCGAGATCGGTTCTAACCTCATATCTGCCGCATGATAGTGCGAAGCGACTGGTTCTGGAATCTTCTGCTCCTTTAACATCTTCCGGTTTAAGGTTATGCAGATGTTATTGAAAGTTTCCTCCGTTGCTGCAAGGAGCTCATCGTGGTCGTGGATTTCCTCACCTTGAGCCACCCCAACCAATGCCAGGTGATTTTCCACAAACCGGTTGAAGTGTTGGAGCGACGTAGATAGCAACTGGTCCACTTCTAGCCGATCTGGTTCGTAGTCCATTGTCTCCACCCGACTCCAAATCCGCTGGATAGATGTTCGCGCCGAAGTTCGCAAATTTAGCGACGCCATTTCGTTAAAATACTCGGAAATATTACCGAAATCAATCCTCACAGGAGGCACCAAAAAATGTTTAAAAATGAACGAATTTAAACACGCAAAGAAAACCACAAGAAAATTCTGTTAATTCTATGTTAGGATTTATTAATATTGCTGGCCACAATGTGTATGCGTACACGTAGAATAGTTGAAAGGTAATAAACTTACCGAGCTGCAATAATAACTAGTGCAGCGTAAAAGACTACGTAGCAGAAGCTGCTTACATGCGAGTGTGAAATTAATTGTTGTTGTTTTACGGTACAGCAGGAATTGTGCCGTTTGTATGTAAGTACAATAAGCGCAAATGCCAAATACAATTTAGGTTGCTTATGTACAAATGCAATGCGAATAATTGTTGTTGATGTACGGTACAATGGCATGATCTACACCGGTACCATTGCATCGCCTGATACGATGACCAGCCGTGTACGATGGCCATGCGTACTCTCAAACAAATTGCATTTTGCATTTCAATTGCCTCCCTTAATTTTTTGTTAATTGCCACAAGGTACTTTATTTAGCTCTCTGTTACTGCTAGACCAACTTCTTTTGCTTTCTGCACATTTATACGTCAATATCATCCGCGAAGGCCAGCAGCATCATCGTTTTTTATGCTTTGTGCCACTGCGATTCAGATTGGCAGCTCAGCCACTATACCGTCTGCTCTAGGCTTTCTGTTGTTCTTAAACCTCCTTAGTGCTGTCCTCACCTTACCTTGGTCGTGTGGAGGGTTTTGTTGCTCATCCATTTAGGCTGTTCCGGGCACCCTTTCTTGACCCAAAATTCATAATCAGTAGCGTTGGAAAGTGATACTTCTTAAAAAGACATCTCACTTCCCTCCTCTTCTTCCGATATTGTTCGGTTGTTGCACGCGTAGCTATTGTCTGCAGGGTTACTTTGTATGCTGCGTATTATTTTGCAGCTGCGACGCGGCACTCTTCGTGGCTCGAACTGTTCTCTCTGGCTCCCTCCGGAAGCTGAAATTTCCGATTGTTCGACCTTCTTTGCCCACCTAGTCGTTAAAAACGTCCATCACAATTTTTACATCGTTGAGGGGTGGTGTTCGTGGGCTTCCTCTAGTCGCTCGAAGAACTCATTATTGATCCCATAATCCTTCTCGTAACAATTCGTTCGTTGATGGGAGTGAACGTGGAGGTAAGATCTCGAAGTCTTCGCCGAATCACAAATCCGACATCAAATTTGTGCGCAGTTGCTTGGCAGCTCTAAATGACGTCGCGGATGCATATTTTTTGCAATCATGCCCCGGGCATCTGAAGTTTAGTGACGTAAGCTTTATATTCGTGAAAGACATCCAGCGCAAGGATTCCAGGTGTATATCGGTAAATTGTAGTCCTTGTTTCAATTGAGGCGGTCTGCAATGTGTGGGGTTTCTAAGTATTTTCATTGGAGTTTTTGTTTTAATTGGCTTGTCCCAAACCCACTGCTCAACTCATTGTTGAGGGCTAAAAATGTTTGAGTTCGTTTATATAGAGAGCCGCTTGATTTAAGACAGTGGACCTTGTACCGAATATGTCGGAGTGGCCTTACTAAAGCTCCCTCTGTATTAGCCGTGGCCCAAAGCTCCACACGGATTGATAACCGAATCTCGTACATGGGTTGTTCACGTTGCTCAGGACGCGCGATCATGGACGTAAGAGTCGGGACTGTTACCGCATACCAAGAAGCACCACTGTACACTATTACACAGTAGTATCAATATCCATCAAAAAAAAGTTTAATACTTGTTGTTTTAGGGGCAAAAATTAGCGTTGAAAGGCCAACAACTCGATGAAAATTAATCAATCCCACCACTAATTCAGTGCTCATGAAACGCTTGTAATATACCTACGGTGATGGACCGACACTAGAGGGGCTCAGAGCGGGTGTGCATGCTTGCGTTATCCAGTCTCAGTAAGTCGGGGTCCTTGCTCCGTTGCACTCCACCCTAGTTGGCATATACACTAAAGAAAATCATCAATTTCTGGACGAAGCCATTGATTGACCTTTATTCCAAGGTAATAAACGTAATTATTTGCAATCAAGGTTCATACTTCTGCATTTACGGACGGACGTTTGTTAATTTTCTTTATAAATAGCACAGAAATAAAATTACCGGGCAACCTGCGGACAAAAGAACGACTGTGAACTGCTAATAAAATAATTGTTGATCTCTCATTATCATTTCTATAACCTAGTGTGCCTTATTATGCTTGCGAAAACAAAACAAACAACACGATACCTATAAGTGCGAGGTGTTGGCTGACATTTTGCCTCTATCTCTCCTCTCTGTCCCTGCCCTACCATTGTATTAAGAGCTTAATTTTGACCTCTCCCATACCCTACCAAAGAGAACCCCCCCACTACATAACTAACTCACAACACTCAAAACTAAGTTCTTTATGCTTTATTCATCTTTTTAATTATGAATGAAAGAAAATTACTACACTAAAACTTCATTAAAAGAGAGCGATTTTATTTGGTCATATTTACTTTCCCTCTATGCATATATGTTCAAATGTGCATACTTATGTTTAATGCGTACTTATAAATGTATATGTAAATCCATTTATGCTTATGCGAAAAGAGTAAGAAGAAGTATTAAAATTAATTAATGATATGTATAAAGAAGGGCAAAATCAACGTAGAAGAATATAAACAAACAAAAAAAATATAATTCCGGGCTACCAATAACATCTACATGGCAGGAGACAAGAAGTAAAAGTTTTTAGACACATTTTTCGCACATCTTTTTTTTGTGTCTTTTTCTTTCTTTGGTGGTTATTTGGTTAAAGTTTTTTTTTTTTTTTCATATACTTATTTGGAATTTGCTGATTACATAGTAGGAAGCTATATCGATAGGCTCACCCTTGGAAGTGGGCTGTTTCTTTGTTGGCTACTCCAATAGGTTATATGCACACAATTATGTAGCTATATACAGTAAAGGACAAAACTGTTCACGAAAATAACAATATTTTTCTTAAAGCTTAGAAATTTTATTAGGCACCGTACACATTGATAATTATAAATACATTTTAAAGAGCAGTAAATTTGCTTACAAAACCAATGGCTTCATTCCATAATTTAAACATAACGTATTAAAAATACTTAATTTTAACAAGATATAAGTGTGAACACTTTTGTCCATTGACTCAAAAATTCGGTCAATATTTTATGTAACCACCACGCGATTTTTTTAACGTTTGAATCCTTTTTGGCATACTATTTACGAGGTTGTCTAAAATACTTGGGCTTATAATTTGCCATACTTGGAGGGCCCGCTCCCACAATTAATTAACCGTTTTTGGAATGTCCTTTTCAGCAAAAATTTTTCTTTTTGAAATCGCCCAAAGGTGCTCAATGGGGACTGGGGTGGCCAATCGAGCAGTTTTATCCCATTATCCACAAACCACGATTTGGTAACTTTTGCGGTATGTTTCGGATCGTTATCCTGCATGAAAATATCTCCTTGTCCACGTTCGAGTCCGAATATATCTAGACTTGGAAGATATGAGTCCTCCAGAATATCAATATAATCCGTGGCACGCATTATGCCATGGATCCGCCGAAGTACAGCCAGCTCATTTCCACGAAAACATCCCCAAGCCATCAGTGATCCACCTCCAAATTTCATTGTTTGGCATATGTTGCGCTCCTGAACACTAATCTGCTTGTCAATCCATGTCCATGCACGCCCATCTGATCCTATTCGATTTATTTTAGTTTCGTCAGACCAAGAAACCTTCTTCCAATCATCGATTGTGAAGTGTTCATACTTTTTGGCGAACTCTAATCGAGCCTTGCGGTGTTTGTCACTTAAGAACGGTTGTTTTACCATCGCTCTAGCCTTGAGCCCGTGGTTTTTTAGGCATCTTCTTACTGTCTTGTCACTGACATTGACTCCATGGACCTCTCTAATGATTTTATTAGTTTCCACAGCGGTATTTGTTGCTCCTGTAACAATAAGGCGCCTGTCAATTTGTGCAACAACTGGGGATAACTTCTTCGGACGGCCTCCACTCTTTCGTGGCACTGTTAAATAATTTTGCTTTTTTATTTTATTGATTAATCTTAGAGAAATTTTATATTTTTTCCCGATTTCTCGGTAAGAGACACAATTTAATGTGTTTCAGCACGTTTTTCTTCAAAGCAGAATTTACAGCTTTTCCCATCATAAAGCAACTGAAAAGTTATTTTTTATGATTTAACTATTAAATATATTTTTTTAAATAACAAGTATACTCTACCTTTCCGTATTAAAATAAAACTTGGAACTCAATTGTGCACAAAATCATATTGCGGTCAAAACTGTACACACGCTCCCTATGTTTTCTTCGACTCAAAGAAATAGTAAAAGTCCCGTTAGTTTAAAAAAAAGTGCTACCGGCTGGTTATTAATGTAACGCTTGAGAATTTATAACAGAAAAATTTTGCCAGAGTGATGTCAAATTTATGAAATAACAAGCGAAGTCAAATTTCATATATTCGTGAACACTTTTTTCCCGTACTGTATGTATGTATGTGCGTATGTGGGTAGGGTGCTCCATGTGGCATCCAGGCCTTGCCTTTGAAGATAGTACGTGGTGTTGCCTAAAATCTAGCGGAGAATTCGCTAAGGGTGCTATGTAAGGATTGTATGTAAATATTACGGCCTTACCAGTGGTTGTATTTTCAAAAATAGTATTTTTTTCCTCCCGTAGTGTAGGTACTATAAAGGGCGTCTGAAAGCCAGCAGCAGTTGCGTGGCTAGCGCAGGACTTTATTGGGACCACGAAATCCGCGTGGATGCTCCCGGTTAAGCTCTCGCACGTGGACTATGGATCGCTTATGGCTTTGAAAATATACAAGTTTTCCCGAAATAACATCACTGACGCACTGCTAACTTTATATAAGATTATAAGGGTTCTAATTATTGTGGTCGCTGTGGTCGAGTTGGTAGCGGTGCGTGCTATAACTCGATATACCGGTGCGTTCGAGGATCGAATCTTAGTCAGGGCAAGCAAAATCTTAATCATAGAAAAAGTTTTTTCTAATAGCGGTCACCCCTCGGCAGGAAATGGCAAACCTCCGAGGCATTTCTGCCATGAAAAAGCTTCTCATTAAATACATCTGCCGTTCGGAGTCAGCACAAAACTGTAGGTCCCTCCATTTGAGGTATAATATAAAGACGCAAACTGTAGGTCCCTCCATTTGTGGTATAATATAAAGACGCGCACACCACAAATGGTAGGAGAAGCTCGGCCAAACACTGAGATACTTATATAGTGTAAGCGCCAAAATTATTTTTATTATTATTAATTATTTTTAACTCCTTTCTCTCAGGAAATGGAAGAGGAAGAGTTTATGACAGAAAATGAAATGTCTAACTCATTTTTCTCATCAGTGTCACCAGTGTTGGGTAACAAACAAATTATGTAAAATTTAATGATTTACTAGTGGTAAGTTTAATGCTGAGCATACTATCCTCCAAGGGTGTTTACTACTGCGACAATATTTTATTTTACTATTATTTTTCATTGGCCAGAATGGAAAAAAGGCAAAAGTAGCAAGTAAGAAAAGCTAAATTCGGGCGAAACCGATATTTATATACCCTAGCGATGTATTTTTGTATGGGCAGTGCCCATAATTTCATAAAGACCCCGTTTCTTTGTTTCAAATCGCTGCTAGTATTAAACTTTACTCAATTTGTTCCAATAAATACTGAAAAACGAAGTTTTTTGCATTTTTCACAATTTCCGTTACATGGAAGCTTAGCGTGCTTATGGTCCGATTTCAAAAATTATTGACGGTGATGCTAGTGATATCAAGGACAATATGTTCACCAAATTTTGTGACGATAGCTTACATCGTTATTGAGATACCTGCAGACGTTTTTTTTATTAGTGAAGTAACGCTCCAAATACCGAATTTCACTCACTTTGTTTGAATAGATACCGAAAAAATATATATGTCTACAACCGTTATGCGAACAAAGTTATAATACCCTTGTGTACAAATACGCTCGGGTATAAAATTATGTACTCAAAAATCGTAACGCATATGACGTTGATGGGTAATTTTTTTGAATATAATTCAAGTTTTAAAACAGTTTAATCAATTAATAAGTATCAGAACAATTTATGCAAGAGCAATATATATATATAGATTTTTAAGTTTTAAGAACAATTAGTGCACGTTATCGTTGCCTTCGAGTGACCTTTACAAATGAATTTTTGGCTGCTGGAACTTTTGCTACTATATTTTGTGCTGTTGGATCGATTTGGACACATGAAACAACGTCCGCGTCTTACAGATGTCGAATGTGGAATTATTTGATTTGTTTCTGCAATATTTTGATAATTTGCAACAACGGCTTTGGCGGACTGCTACGAGGAAGGGTAATTCTTCGCGATATTCCTCCGAAACAAGGTCACTTCCTAGCTCTTCTAGAAATATACAACGTCTATTGTAGGCGTTAATAATATGCTGGACATATTGTAAAATAAAGCTTTTAGCCACCAAGTGTATATCCTGATTACTTGATCTAGTGTATCAACACCTGACTTAGTCTTGTTGTAAATGTCGATGACTTCAGACTTACTTGTTTTGGCACTCATATCAACATGATTGTGAAATGTGCTGAGTAAATATACGGCGCAATTTTTTTTAGACACATATGCACCGATTGTCGTTTTATTTTTGTTGTCAAAAAATAAGTGTGTGCAACACGACGTCATTTTTTTCAAGTTAACAATTCCGATCTCTGTCTGTATATATAACGACCACGTAAAACTTATTCAGCTGTCGCAAAATGACAGCTTCGATGGGATGTTTGAATGGGCAACGTCCACGAAATGTTAGCAATTGCTCATCAACTGTGAAGCACTCATCAGGATCGTATATTCGATACATCACTTATTGGATCGCCAGCTTGCTTTTTTCTAATTCTAAAAATTGTACTTTCTGTTTCTAAGATGATTCTCTCTAATTATGTAATTTCGCAAACAATCAGACAGTTTAACGTCTTCTTTCAACTTCACAACAATACGCTCAAGGACTGATATCGGTAGCTTGCAACAAGAACAAATATGAACTCTTCACATTTCTGTTCACGTACCTATGTACAGTGGCTCACAAAAGTATTTTGCGTATGAACAAAATAAAGCAAACGATTATATTTTTGCATTTGTTCCTGTTTTATTTATAAATTATGCAGTCAATTCAATAACATATCAACTCATTACTTCGCTGAGACTTCCTTAACACGTAAAAAGGTATACAGAAAAATAATTAAAATAATTTAGGATTTGTAACTCGCAAAAGTATTTTGCACCGTTGGGTAACTCACAAAAGTATTTTGCATTTGACTAGAAGTGATAAATAAATTAATGTGAAATGTACCTAGTATTTCGTATGATAACCGTCGCTTTTAGGGACAGCTTCCAAGCGTTTTGGCATCGATTCTAGCAACATTTGACAAAAGTTAGGTGGTACTTTTTCCCGTTTCCTTGCGGCTATTTTTTGATGAAATTTTGTGTTCACGCACTCTCTCTTCAAGGTAGGCCCAACGATTTTCTATAGGGTTTATGTTCGGGATTTGTTTTGTTTTGTGTTGAAAAGTATCCATATTTTAATGTCCTGCGCCATATATTTCGTGTCGTTTTCTTGCTGAAACAAAACTCCGTTTATTGGGAAACCGTTTTTGCCTGCACTGGAATTAAAATTTTTTTAAAGATGGACAAATATAAACATATTGTGCTTGCTGTCTATAAAAACAAGATTTTCAACTCCCTGCGCCGCCATACACCTTCACACCATCACTGAACCTCCACCGTGTTTCACGGTTCATTTCAGGTTTTTTATTTGCAGCTCTTAATTTGGTCTCGTCGCTAAATACTACAGTTTTCTAAAGCTCGAAACTTTAACTTTTGTAGGTGTTGGCGAATAAAGGTCGATTTTCTTTGTTAACATTTGAAATAGGTGGTTTTTACGAGCCACGCGACCATGCATATTATTACTCCTGAGCACATTGCGCACTATCTCATCAGAAACTTGGGTGTGTAGGCCTGCTTTAAGTTTGTCGTTAAGCTTTGGTGCTGATAAATGTGGATTTTCGCGATTTGATTTGAGTATATAGCGTTCCTCTCTCGTGGTTAGCATCTCTCGTCGACCACAATGGTTGAATTTCTAGACTGACACGCGCCTCACTTTTTTATTACATTTTCTATCGAGTGACGACATCGGCTGAACATATTACAAATGTATTTTGTGGATTTTATATAATTGGGAATGTATAAAATAATTTTTTTTCACATGTTGGTACTTCTTTGCCTTTTGGCTTTTTCACAATTACACACAAAATGATTTAACTTATGGCAATCTCAATAGAAATACGCACCAGTAACCATAAATTCAACTAAAAGTTACAACAAGTAAACAAAACTTCACAAAATAACTGATATACGTATAAAAAACAAGCAAAATACTTTTGTGAGTTGCCCAACGATCCAAAATACTTTTGCGAGTTAGAAATTCTGAATTTTTTACAGTTTGTTCCCATGTACATACCATAATTGTTTAAGTGTTATGTTATGGAATTAACTACATAATCTATAAATAAATCAGAAACAAATGCCTAAATATTGCTTTATTTTCTTCATATGCAAACTACTTTTGTGAGTCACGGTACATACCTACACATAAAGGAGCCGAATTTTCACTCTCTAGAGCTTCCACGAACCTGCGCTATAAATAAAATGTGTACCTATGCACATCGTTGTTACCCTATTGAGCAAGTTTGACCCACAAATGCATTGTACATAACTACCGTTGCTCAGCGGAACCAAGGAAAGATAAAAACCGAAATAAATGTTTTTCAAATTTAGTTTTATAAAATAATAAAAGTAAATAATTTCGTCAGATTATATAAAAAATTTAAAAATTATTCAATGTTGAAAGTCGTTTCGACAATTTTGACCCATGAATGCTGGATAACTGTTAAAGAGACTATTCCGGGATAAGGCTCTATCGGGTACAATTGGGCATTAATTAGTCGCGAGAAGTCTCAAAAGGGTATAATTGTGGATAAGTCCTGTATTCATCTCTTTCGGGTATGATAAACGATGCATGGGTATTTGATCGTACTTAGACAACGAAATTTCATGCGCGTCGTTGACATGTAAGCAGAGCATTCGCTTAGCAAACCTCGAGCAGCGGGATCGATTCTCACTCGAAGCTATAATTTTTATTTTGGTTTTTATAAATAGACTGGTCCTCATTTATACAAGTAATCACGGGGGGCGCAGTCAAGTCCTCAACAGACAGAAAATGTTGCGCGTGCCCTGAGTCAGCAGGTTGGACGTAACAGCTAGCGCGGACAAAAGCTAAACGAACAAACAACTCTAAAGCTACATCCAAGTGTTGCGCGGGGCCTGAGTCAGCAAATAGCTGTGTTCGCACGATTAGCTACTGCAAAGCACCGGAACTGCTAGCATTGCGTCGGCAGCGTCGTCGGCGGCGTTCACAACAGCGGATAGCTTCGACATCGCTGCAGGATTGCATCGTTGGATTACACCGTTGGACATTTTATAAACCCGATTTGTTCGCAACAAATTCAAGTACAAGTGTCGGAACGACCATTGTTAAACCTTAAGTGATTAGAGATACGATTATATGGAATTAATGTAAGTTGAGTTACTCGATTTTCGGAATTTTTAAATAAAAGTCAATTTCCAACATTGAAAAATTTTAAATCTAAGTGCTAAATGGTGTTTAAAAAAATTACTTGGTTCCCCGGTATATGAATCACACCAACGAGCACACGACAGATCTCTCTGACTTAATTTATATTTTTAATAATATCGACCTATCAGAGCGGACAGACATGAACGAGGCACAGCTTTCGCAGGTGGTATATGCGGCCGTCTCTGCCTCTTTAGGAATGCAGAGATGGGAGTTTGAGGATAGCCTTAGGGTCATGCAGGAACAAATTTATCGCAGAAGCCTGTAGCGGTCAAATATGAAAAAATTAGGATTGTGTCGGGCAAATTCTGTGAGGAATCGCTAGACGTGGTAAAGTCCTTGCCCGAATTTTCAGGACAACCTGAATGTTATGTGTCCTGGCGTGAGGCGGCACATAACGCATATGAAATTTTTAAGTGCTACGATGGTAGCTCACGGCACTATCAAGCCGTTACCATTATAAGGAATAAAATCCGGGGAGCTGCCGATGCGCTTCTATCATCTTTTAGTACGGTCTTAAATTTTGAGGCTATTATAGCCCGCCTTGATTTCACATATGCCGATACGCGGCCAATTTACTTAGTGGAAGAGGAGCTTTCTACGCTTAGACAGGGCTCTTCTAGCGTACTAGAATTTTATAATGAAGTAGAAAGAAAGTTATCCTTGCTAGCTAACAAAACGAAAATGTCATATAAAACGAATATAGCAAATGCTATGAATGAAAAATATCGTGAAAATGCGCTTAGAGTATTTATTTCTGGGCTCAGAAAACCACTATGTGATATCCTGTTCGCATCGAAACCGCTATATTTTCGCGGCAAGCTTCGCGAATAGATCAACCGACATCTTGAGAAAAACTGAAATCGGTCAAAGAAATAATCAAAACACATACTATAGGGCAAATGCTGATAGCCAAAGAAAACCCTCATTTTGTTAGGCAGCATAGAGATTTAACCAACGTAACAGCCAGTTCCGTCAAAGGAACGGAAATGGAAATAATCACAACCCTGAGTTGAATCAGAACCGGCAGGGCGGGAATCGGGGTCCGGAACCTAGGCAGGAACCAATGGATGTAGACCCATAGTCATCTTGCCTACGACAAAATGCGAATTTCACAGGTAATAGGAATGGGCACGTTCAAAAGCGCCAGGCTTCCTCTGACCGACGTACAACACCAAAATTTCAAAGAGTGAACAATTCGAACCAGAAATATGGTAACGAACCTAGCTCAGAATCATATGGAAGAATTATCGAAGCCAGTTGTCGAAGATCTGGAAGCAGAATAGGTGAATTTTTTAGAGAAAGGTCTCTCCTGAAATTACACAGTTACTGAAAAATTATATAATACGATTTTCTAGGTCGCCATACAACAACCCCATATGAGTTGTCGATAAAAAAGGTTTCGACGAAAACGGGGTGAAAAAGAAAACAATGGTATGGCTTTCAGAAAACTTAATGAAAAGACAATTGAGGATTCATATCCTTTCACAACGTGGGTGTTATTTTATCAAATCTTGGGAAATCCCAACTATTTACAACCCTGGACCTTAAGTCCGGGTTCCACCAAATTGAACTCGCCAAACGAGATCGGGAGAAAACCGCATATATGTAATGTATGTTCTGCCGTCTTCCCTTTGGCCTAAAGAATGCATCTGGCATTTTTCAAAGGGCAATTGATGACGTCCTTAGGGGGCATATTGGCAAATACTGCTTTGTTTATATTGATGACGTCATCATTTTGTCTCAAGATAAATCAGACCATTTGACACATGTAGAGGCTATATTAAAAACTTTGCTTGAAGCTAATATGAGGGTTTCTGTGGAAAAATCGAATTTTTTTAAGACAGAACTGGAGTATCTTGGATTTCATATATCGAAAGGGGGGATAAAGACCTGCCCGCAGAAAATCGAGGCAATACAAAACTTCCCACAACCAAGAACATTAAGGGGCGTTCGGTACTTTTGAGGAATAGCGGGGTACTATAGATATTTTGTTCGTGACTATGCAAAAATTGCAAAACCTATAACCAGTATCCTCAGAGCCGAGTTTGGTAAGGTGTCTGCCTCCCAATCAAAGAAAACAAAAATTGTTTTCGATGAAGACCACACCAATGCATTTAACAAATTGAAGAATATACTGACGTCAGAAGACGTGATGTTGGTTTATCCAGACTTCAGGAAGGCTTTCGATTTAACTACAGATTCTTCTTCGCACGCCCTTGGCGCGGTCCTCTCCCAGAAGGGCAGACCAATTACTATGATTTCGAGGACAATCGACAAAAAAGAAGAGCATTTTGCCAAAAATGACCGAGAGCTATTGGCCATTGTTTGGGCTCTTAAAAACCTTACACATTATTTATACGGCGTAGGGATTTCAACATTTACACCGATCATCAACCGCTAACCTTTGCAGTGTCTGATCGCAACCCAATCTCAAAAATAAAAAGATGGAAGGCTTTTATTGAAGGATATAATGCCAAACTCCATTACAAGCCAGGTAAAGATAATTTAGTATCCGATGCTTTATCACGGCAGTTTATAAACTCTTTACAGCTGGAAACTGAATCAGATGCCGCCACTATTCATAGCGAGCAATCTCTTACCTATACGGTGGAAACAGTTTCAAAGCCGGTGAATGTCTATATAAATCAACTAATAGGAGCACAATAGAGCTCACCGTGCATCACAAGAAAATGTAAAGCAAATTCTGGAGGATTATTTTTTCCAAGAATGGAGAAAAAAGCTAGGGAGGTAGCATCAAACTGTAAAATTTGCGTAAAAGCTAAGTATGTTAGGCACCCAGTAAAGCACCCCATAGGAAGAACACCCGTTCCTACCTTTCCTGGGGAAATCCTCCACGTCGATATTTACTCTACCAACGCGACCTATTTTCTTACTTGCGTGGATAAGCTATCAAAACTTGCGGTAGTACAACCCTTCCCTCGCGAACCATAGTCGATATAAAACCGCGCCTGCTGCAATTGATCAACCTGTTCGCAGGAACCAGAACTACTATATTCTGCGATAATAAAAAACCGCTAAATTAAAATACAATAAGAGCTTGTCCAGAGACTTTTTCAACATCGAAATCGTAAACACCCCACCCCTGCATAGTACTTCTAATGGGCAGGTGGAAAAATTTCACAGCACCATAGGAGAAATTGTTAGATGCTTAAAACTAGAAAAGGGAGTTGAGGACACTACGGATCTAATCTTACTTGCAACAATCGAGTATAACAAGAGCATTCACTCGGTAACAGGCAAAAAACCTTAAGATATCTTTCATTCACGGGTAGGAAAAATCGGAGGAGCTCAAAAGAGAATTGAAAGGGCTCAGGAAGCAGCGCTAAAAACGCATAATAAAAACAAGGCAGCAAGAACATTTTCGGTAGGAGAAACAGTGCACATTTAGTCGAATAAACGTCTAGGCAACTAACTCACTCCTTTGTAGAGGGTGTGGTTCTGGAAGATGAAGGTTCATCGATCAGGATAAATGGTAGGATAGTTCATAAGGATAATATTCGTTAGCTAAATTGAAGGTCAGTAACCTAGACCTTTTCCTTCTTTTTCCTTTTTCTCATCTTCTAGACCTCTGACCTTAACCCTGCTCATAACTTCAACTCCGATAAATAGTAAAGTTGTGGATTACTCTCATGCAGACTACATACCGATTACGGATGGCAACGTAGTTCTATTGGACACTTACGGTTACATCAGACATACAACTAATTTTACTGCCTATGCGGAGCTAACGCTCTACCCCTTCACTAAAATTATACCCACGCAGTCACATGACGAAGCTGATGACAGCTGACCTGGAACGAATCGATCAGCTTATTCGAACAGTAACTGGACCAACGAGACATACGCGTAGCCTAATCATCTTGGGAACTGCTCTCAAGGTGTTGGCGGGCACGCCGGACTTAAACGACTTTCAAACGGTCACGATAGAACTAGATAAACTTAGCAACAATAACAATCGGCAAATCACAGTAAATCCGCAATTACAAAAACAATTTATCGATTTAACTAATACAGTAAATAATATTCTGAATGTAGAAAAGTTAGAACAGATAGATACCGAGCACCTGTATGAAATTCTATTGGCCAGAAATAGAGCTATTATCACTGACTTAGATATTATTATATTATCAATTGCCCTTGCGCACTAGGATTATTGAATCCCGTTATTTTGGATAACGTCGAAATCGATTCAATTCTGAAGAACGAGTCCCTCAACAATCTAACTGTAACCGATTTGTTATTAGTTTCTAAGTTCAAAGTATTTCATGTTAATAATCTCTTGCTCGGGCGAGGCTAGCGTGAATGGAACGATATTCTTTAATCGAAACGCCCTACAAATAAGAACGGCGGAAACTCCTTGGGCTACGCAAATAAATATAACTGGGCATGATGATATGATGAGCATACCTTACTTGCGGCATCGTGAAATAGAAAATCGCCAGTTGATGAAACACCTAAGCATTGGTTATAATACAGGATTGACTGCAACATCACTGATTCTAATAACATTGGCAATCGGCGTCGACAGTCTGCAATAGTAAGAGTGGTAGAAAACATCGCACAAGGATCAACAAGAAGGTCCGAGGACGTCCCTACCTTAGAGGGGAAGAGTTATCACGGGCGGCGCAGTCAAGTTTTCAACAGACAGAAAATGTTGCGCGTGGCCTGAGTCAGCAGGTTGGACGTAACAGCTAGCGCGGACAAAAGCTAAACGAACAAACAACTCTAAAGTTACATCCAAGTGTTGCGCGTGGCCTGAGTCAGCAAATAGCTGTGTTCGCACGATTAGCTACTGAAAAGCACCGAAACTGCTAGCACTGCGTCGGCAGCGTCGTCGGCGGCGTTCACAACAGCGGATAGCTTGAGGGTAGTATAAGTATTGCATTTTTTGTATTTAGCTTTAGTCACGTACGGGTACTCATGAGACTACAGCCAAATGCTGTAGAAATAAATAAATGTTAACCGATAAATAAACTTTTTATTTTACATCTTCGTAGGACATACTCTAACAAAAAGGAACAGTTCATTCCATATAAAGAGATCAGAAGTTGTATTAGTCGCTGTTAAGTAAACTAGTAGTATTATTAGTACAATTAATGATATTGCTATATCTTTATTAAACGCGGTGTATAAATGTATATCTCGCGTACAGGAATTTTATTAGTCTACGAATGTATATAAAAAGAAAAAAGCTGTTGTTTTTAGTTAGCTTTATGTCAAGCGTAACCAGAGTAGAGAAAATAGTTCACATATTCGAATTTTTGTTGAATTTGAGCAGTCGCATGCTCCCTAGCGTATATTCCCCGACTCATCCTAGACTAATCGCATATTTTGCAGGGTCAATCTTATGTACTTTTACTAATACAAGTACATATATATGCATGATAAAAGCGCATGGCCAAAGTCAATCTATGTAATAGCAAATTTGCACGTTTCTATGCATGTAAGTACATACATATGTATTATGTGTATGTGGGCATGAGCAGATGCCCTTACCGAAAATAACTAAGAAATGATCAGCAATAATATGCCGAAGGCTTTATATCTTTCATGTATGGAAGAATTGTATGGGAGCCATATGTTATATTTATTCGATATTAATAATTTTGACTGCTATAATAATCCCAATAATAATTAATATTTGTGCGAAATTTCAAGTCTTAAGCTGATTTAATGAAGGGATTATGGCCCAAAATGCAATATCTGAACTATCGGTTGTATGGCAGCTATATGTTTTATTTATCCGATCTTAATGATTTTCACTGCTAAAATATTTCTTATAACAACTATTATTTGTGAAATATTTCAAGACTTTAGCTGCTTAAATGGAGGGGTTTCCTAAATGGAATATCTGAACAATCGGTTGTATGGGACCTATATGCTATATTTCTTTGATCTATATCACTGCTTATATAGAGCTAACAATAGCGGACCTTCTGCAAAATTTCAAACTTCGCGATGCTTAAGTGGATTAGTTATATGTGATTTGTGAACAATCGGCATCTATATACGTTATACTAGTCCGATCTGGCCGGTTCCGCCAAATTTCTTTAGCAATATTTTTCTTTAAATTATAAAAAGGCACCTGAATGCTGAGTTTCATTCAAATTGCTCAAAAACTGAGGGAAAAGTTTGCTTTGCAACAGACGAACATGGCTTAATCGATTGGGCATCATCCTGAACATTTCGGTATACTTTTTGACGGGTCTTACTCTTATCCATATGCAACAACTTTTAAATCACAACAGACTTTGAGAGAAGATTATCTGTACTTAATTCTGTCAAGTACTAACTTCATATTTCATAAGTTTCTTTCATATAAGCAGCATGGGCCAGTGAATCAGAAATAAGTACATATATTTTCGTTATGCAGTAAAACTGCTTTTAGACTTAAACAAACGCCACAGCTAGGTAAAAAAATCACTTTATAAAATCTTCGTAATAATTGGAAGTATTCCTTCATGTATTCATAAGAGTGGGAGCAAGACGTCCAAAATTTTAGGTAAACCTAAACTTTTCAAAAAACTTGTTTATGATAGGATTATTTATGGCATTTGAAGGAGTATGGAGTATATGAGGAGATTAGGACTCTTTCTAGTTATATTTTACGTCTTCTACGCAAAGGTGCTATAAGTGAGACGCCCCAGTAAAGAATTTTAACTAATTGATAAAATGATCAAAAAGGATGTAAAAATAGAGATTTTACAATTTGGATTATCAACATTTCATGGCTGGATAAGGTTTTTTCAATGCCTTCTCCGCTGGCCATATAAGATACCCTTAAAGAAATGGCAAGCCAGATCAGGAAATGATAAGAAAATCGTGAATGAAAATAAAACACGAATAATAAGGGAGTTTAGGGAAAAAGCTGAATTCATTATTGATGAACCAAAACCCGGATCCGGAAATAGTAATGGCCAGACGTTTATATAAAAATTCGAAACTATCTGCAAATATATGTATATAAAATTTACTTAAAACTGATAAAAGAAATGTATACATGATTGGTAGGGCTTTCTTCGGACTATGGATAATATGTAGATAAGTTTCGTGCTTCTTCACAAAATACTGCCAGAAACTTTGAGCAATGTGATCCATGGTGTAACATTGTGGTCGCGGGTTAGTCAAAAAAGCAGGAATAAAGCGAGATTTCTTATAAATGTAATTCTTTGTACACCGTATATTTGCGAATATTTATCAGCGAGAGAACTTGCGAGCGGACTTAACTACCAAGTAAACGTCAACGAAAAGCGATAAGTACAATACCAGAAAAATCAAATAATAAATGTCAAAAAGCAATAACTGTTAATTCTTAAGCGAGTACGTAAGGGTTTAAACTTCGCACTACGGCTAAATACTCAAAACTTAAGGAATTACAAATTCAAGAAAGATTTTAAAAAATACAGAGAGTATTTTTTTCGCCAGGCAAGATATTTATTGCAATACAAAATGCTGCAAAAAAGGGGGTTATTATAAAAGTATAAATTGCGGACCTTACGTGATCTTGCTTGGATGTCTCTTCACAGAGTCGGTAGACGAAAGCAGGGTGTTCGCAGATGGAGAAACTCATTGTCCAATAAGGGTAACAGATTTGAGAAAGAGGAGACAAAGTTACGAGTCCATGTTCTGGTTTAGTTGCAAACGAAATCTTCATGATTCACAGTAGTAATGACCTTAAGGTTGTTGCTATAGACATGTTCTCAGTACTTCAACAGAAAATTTTTTTCGTTTTGTTATTGAAAACAAGTAAGAAAATTATAATTGTTTATTATAGTGGTGAGAACACCAATTTCGAGTATCTCGGCACTTATAGCTTTTTTTTAAGTTTCTACAGCATATAGTACATATGTATATGAATAAGAAGTTTTCATTACATTTTAATCAAATTTTAATTTAAAGATAACTTTTGTCCAATGTATCAAAAATGTTTTTTTTTTAGAAAAAATTCCTTAGGTACGAGTATAACAAGAATACTTGCCCGTCTTTAAATTTTTTTTTTTTAATTACAAAATGTATCAAATATGTGGGAAATGACGTACGCAACGTTGAACGGACCGCACTGAACATACACTAATATTTTGTAATAGTATTAACAATTGTGTTAAGTGTATTTTAAAATAAACGCTATATAAGTTAAGTTATTTACTAATTAAACTTATTTTTAAAATGGCGGTGGACCGTTGTTTATTCAATGACTTTCGACTAAAAAGTAAATACAATAGTTTTCTTAACTCTAAATTACTCCTATTATTGGCCATCAGTCACGTTGCACTTGCATGTGCATTGATTGATGAATTGCTGAGTTTCTGTTGCAATTGCCCAATTGCTGAATGAACACCGCGAATTGATTGATACGGGGTCAGCAGTTATTCGAATACGCGTGCAGAGTTATTGACCGTTGGTGAGGGTCATTTCTGCAGAGCTGTTATAAGCTGTTGTAAGCTGTTAACTCCTTTAAATATGATCGAGCTCGATCATTTATAGAATGGTAAGTTATTGAAATATACATATGTTGGAGTATTATTGGTTTCGTTTGGCGGTGAACTTCCTGGCTCGTGCTGGACTTCGTTTTCCTTTTTCCCCATATTGGATTTTCACGGATCGCTTCCTTAGGAAGAGTACAAGTATTATAATTACCAATCAGAGAATGTTGCGTTTTTGAAAGAAAATATATTCGATGTGTGTTGTTGATATGCAAATCTTTCAAAGCTTCTAAGGAAAGCAGTTCTATATGGTCCTCTTCTAATGGGAATGGTAGTATTGCAGGAATTGTTTCAACGGGTCCCGCTTGAATAATACTGAATGTTTGACTGTGGATTTTAATTGTTGAATTGTAAAATATGATGACATGTGTTCCATTTATTTCTTGAGGTGTCGCGTCAGCTTCCAATTTGCTGTCGAATTGGTTTAGCAATATGACTCCTGGTTTTATTTCTTCTAGCGTGATTGCCATTAGTTGTCGAACATGTTGAGTTTAAGCTATTCATTATCCTAGTTACACATGAATCCTTACTTTAATCTACCAAGTTAATTTTTTTGCAAATTGTTAAATCATTATAAGATTCGCATTCATTTTTCATTCCAAACAATGAATATTTTCCTTTCAAAATTTCATTATACCCTATTTTAATAATAACATTGTTTATTCTCTTTACTGGTCGTATAATTATTCTTTTAAATGTTTCTTTTAATGTTAGAGGTATTTTAACCATGTATAAAATTTTCATATCTTTGTTTAATACATTTACTTTCGATAATTCTAATGCTTCCTCGGCATTTTTACAGGGTACTTTTTCTTCGCTTAATTTACTGATTGACAATTATATTTCTTCTTTGCTTAACATTATTGAATAAACAATATTATTTTTTGTCAATTGAACGGCATATCTTATATTAATTAGTTCTTCTTTAATTAGTCTGATTATATTTTCAAATTTATTAAAATTTCTGTTAAGATACCGTCATCTTTTCTTATTGTGTTTAACATTTTGTTTACTATACTAGTTATGTTATTTATGCGTTTTTCAAATAATTGGTTAATTACTACTTGGTTATTATTATTTTCATTAAGGTTATTTTAATTATTATTTATTATATTTAAATCTTCATAATCAGGAGAACCGGATAGGCATTTCCATGCCGTTCCCAATATGTCATGATCTTTTCATCTTATTATTGTTATAGGGTTTTAAGGTATTTAAGATTTCAAAGGTTTGTAAGGTTTCATGTTTTAGGATAGGATATAGGAAGTGGTTCTTAGGTATTTTTGCATAAATTACTTCCCCTGGGGAGTTATCTTTAATTCCAGACCTTTTCCAATTATGGTAAGATAGGTCTAGTTCCTGTTTTCTTTTACGAAGGGCAATATTTTCTAGTCTCTGTCGTTCTAAATGTTGCGGATCAGAAAGAATTCTATTTCCAAAGAATGTGTCTATTGATTTTTTTTTGGTTGTTGAGTGAATTGATGAATTATATTCCTGCACTGACTTGAATAATAATTCTTCGAATGTTATTCCTATGCAATTTGCTTTTAGAAATCTTATTATTTCGGAAAGTGTACTATGGAATCTTTCCACTTGTCCATTGCTTGCGCTACTATAGGGTGGTGTGGTAAAAACATTGATTGACATTTGGTCTTTGAGTAAGGACGATATGCTAGCAGAGTTAAGAGATTTTTCGTTATATATTATCACGAGTTTTGGTATTCCGAAGGCAATCATTAGCTCTCTATTCGGATCTGGATTGTATTACTTTTACATGGGCGTATTTCGAGAATTTGCCAATGGCTGTGAGGATTAACTTTTTCTCTCTTGAATAGATGTCAGTGTGAACGATTTTCCTTGAAGTTGGGGGATGGAGGTTTCTTGTATCTGTGGTTTTGAAGGATGCGTGTCGTATTTGTGTTCCCGGCATGTGGAGCATTGTTTTACCGTTTTTTCGATTTTTGAATGCATGCTTGGAAAGTAAAATTTCTGTCAGATTTGTGCCATTATGTGTTCCGGTTTCTTTTCAGATACGATGTCCCTAAGCAGAGTTTGCGTAAAACCGATTTTAATATTTGCGAAGTGAAGTGGATATATCTCCTGAATTTTGCCCATCAGGCTTTCTGTTGTGTAGAGTCCGTTGAGTAGTGCTGGGTCAAGATGTCCTTTGAATATGAAAGTTTGGCGAATTTTGGGAGAAAGTTGTGGGCGCTGTTGGGGAGAGACATTCTGTAAAAATGTATGTGGTCTAGGAATATAAGCTAATTGTGGGTAAAATTCGTTCTTCATTGGTCTGGGTGGAAGAGGTGGCCGAAAATCTTGAACCTTTTTAGATTGGCCACGAAGTGAACTCTCCTGGTTTACCAGAGAATTCCCGTAGGCACCGCACTACATCTGGAATTTTATCCAGCTCTGTATTGCTATTCGCCAAGTTAGAATCTATAGTCACGTCGGGTATGGTTGCGAAATTTGCGTTAGTGTTAAGAGCGTTCTGAACTAAGTTTCGCCCTTCCTGTTTAAATATGTTGTTAACTACTGTCGTAATTATGGCTGTCAGTTGGTCTAGGTTTAATTCGTTATCTGCGGGAGGTGCGTTCAGCACTGAGCGTGGGACGGGATTGCTTGGTTCGTAAGGATAATTTTTTTTTTTTTATAGATTCTTTATATTATAAGAACCGGAGGGTCCCCCGTTAGGTGGTGGATCGCGGCTCTTTTTTGTTTTTTATGTTAAATACTTTTAAAGTCTTGTTTGTTATTATTATTTTTTAAATTTATAATTATCTGGAGGGTCCTTTGAGTGGTGAATCGCAGAGAATTTTATTTAATATAAGCTGGAGGGTTCCGCCGAAGGTGGTGAATCGCAGTTTTGGATTTTATTTAGTTATTCGCTGTCCAAGCGTTATTAAAGTATTTGGGAAACAGAAAAAAAAATGTAACTTATTCTACTAATGTTAGTTAATTCGATATATTAGATACTTAAGTTTACTCTTTTATTTCCTTGAATTAAAATTTAATTTTTTTTTAGATGCTTTTGTTTGCACTTTCTATTGCTTTGAATTAATATTTTATTTTATTTTCACTTTATTATATTCTAATTTTTAATTTAAGTCTTACTATAATATCACCTCCTGGCGACGGGGCGTTATCGATTTCACGGCTTACTAAGGTACCCACGGTGCGCACGAATAAAAGTGTGCGTTCTTTTCCTATAGGTATTCAACGCTGTTAGTTGTTCTTGTCCTGGACCAGTGTCGCGCTGGTGTTCTCCTTCCGGTTTCCACGTTGGTTTTTTGATTCACCACTTATTAAGGAAATTGCTTCCTTTTAATGCAATCGCTACGTATTTCGGAAGTCACTACTTTTAATAGACCGAACGGGAATTTGAACTGGTCCCTGCTCGGGCGCCAGTTAAGTTATTCACTAATTAAACTTATTTTTAAAGGCAGTGGACTTGTGTCCACGGTTGTTTATTCAATGACTTTCGACTAAAAAGTAAATGCAATAGTTTTCTTAACACTAAACTACACCTATTATTGCTGAGTTTCTATTCCACTTGCCCAATTGCTGAGTTGCTATTCTAATTGCCCAATTGCTGAATGAACACCGCGAATTGGTTGATGCGGTGTCAGCAGTTATTCGAATACGCGTGCAGAGTTATTGACAGTTGGTGAGGGTCAATTCTGCAGAGCTGACATAAGCTGTTGTAAGCTGTTGCGTTAACTTATATAACCAAACCGGTGTTTAATTTAATGAAGATAGTACAAGTGGTGTCTTAAGTGGCATACGATTCACAGCCGGAATAGCGTGTCAAAATTAAAAAGTAAATTTGTGACTAAACGTATGTACATGCATACGCGTGCCAATTAACATGATGACCATGCAACGTAGTGGCTTGATTTTTAAGGAAATATTTTTCAGCATGTCAAATCAGACTGTATCGGCACTTATTGATACAGGGTCAGAACTGTGTCTAATGCGGCACGATACCTTGTTGATGTTGCAGTTAGACGTCGAGCTAAGCAGAGACAAACAGCGACTGATGGGTAATAGCAATGGCGCAAAGACAACAATGGGCAGTTTGCCGATACCAATGCACATCGACGGTATTTTGCTCGATATAACATTTAATGTAGTGCGAGAGCGTGATCTAAGCTGCTCGGTGGTGATGGACAACGATGTCCTCAAACATGTTGACCTTATCGTTACGGAAGACGGGAGCCGTGATCAAGGAGAAGGGTTACAGTGGTTGCACCTATGCACTCAATCATAAGACGGTGGAAGGTGATGACAGTAAACGTGATAAAGGAGACGCACGAGATGATTCAGCGGCACATAGGGCGGATGCCCGTGAGCGCGTGAACGAAGACCCAGAAGTATTTCTGGCTGAAGATTTGGACTTCTTCTGCAAGGCGATAAGAGATGCAGCTAGGATACTCAGAGAGAGCGCTAGTCATCAGAGAAGCGGGACGCGAGAAAATGTCAGTGGACAGAGACAGACGATCATCACGTACTCTGGATACTGCGAGTAGTATGGACGTGTGCAAGCGCTGTGCGGAATTGGCAGAATTTCGCGTTGGAAGACCTTCAAGTCAGATAAGCGAGGTGCAGGAAGAGTTCGGTAACATATGTATGTTAGCAGAGACGAAGAAAGAAGTAATAACCGAGGCAGACCTGTGCCACTTGATAAGGCACAAGCGGGCAAGGTTCGAAGTTTGATACAGGCGCACCAGCGAGATGCGCATGCAGGGTATTCCGCAGTTGCAAGAGCTGTTGAAAGAGGAGCACACTGATGAATTGAGTGCAGAAAGAGAAGAGATGCGACGTCAAGCGCGTGATCCGAATTATCGCACATGATGGCCGAATGTGGGAAATGACGTACGCAACCTACTACGTGTTCACGCGGACGAATTGGACAGTGAGAATAGGACTAAGACTGATCGGCGAATACTACTTTGACAGGAGTCGAACGGACCGCCCTGAACATACCCAACGATAGACTTTGAAAAAAACTAACGAAAGGTAAGACGGCACAGTCTTTAAGAAACCGCCATCAATCGAAGTTAGACTTTGTAATAGTATTAACAAATGTGTTAAGTGTATTTTAAAATAAACGCTAAATATAACCAAACCGGTGTTTAGTTTAATGAAAATACTACATACATAAACATTGCACTTTTACAACAATAGAACCACGCGCCAAGTTAAAAATAATTGTGAATCATAACTAATTCTAAATTTATATTATATAAATATATGTATATCAATTTATAGGAAAATGTATTAAAATTTGTACTGAACCAAAATAAAAAGTATCCTGCGTTGTTTAAGGCTAAAATGTGTCCATTTGAATACATTTCAAAACGGCAACACTGACGTGGATGCTTTTATGCAAGGCGAATTCATTCAAGTTGGTATACTCCCCATATATGTAAGTAAAAAATTGTGTTAAGTTTGCGGTGAAAATGTCAGAAAAAATTAACGAATGGGTAGAATCCCAAAATTGACAAAAAAAGCAAACGTACTGAGGATTTATAGAAAAAATAAACAAACGAATTTATTTAAAATTTCATGTTCTCCTCGTTTTACAAATGGAATTTTCGATAACGAACGTAAATAAAAGTTTAAAATGTAAACAAAAATACAATTTTGACTCATTCACCGTAAATAGAACAAACAATCAGCTGATGGGAATATACGAGTACCACCTTCTATGAATTCGCCCTGTATGTATGTATTAAAACCGCCAGAATTACGCAACATATTCACCAAGGCGAATTCAACAAGGTGGTGATAAGGAGCCAACTGGATTTTTTTCGCTTTTTCCGCTTTGCTGGACTGAATGTTAAAGGGCTTCGTTCAGATTGGCTGGCGATGTAAATCACCTACAGAAATTTGACATTCAGTCCAGCAAATCAAAAACAAAATACATGGACGCCTATTACTTACATATACATATACGCTCACCACCACCTTGATAAATTCGCTTTGATATTCACTTCGATGTCATCTAGGGGTGGGTAACTCAGCTAATTTTCGCGAGTTGACTCAATGACTCTCGCTCAATTTAGGGAGTCAGCTCAGTGAGGTAGCACAATTGAGTTATGACTCATTGGATAAGTGATTCCCACTGTGCAACTATGGCGGACCAGTATTTAAAAATTAGGGCCGTTTGCAGAATGCGTCAGATAAGCGCTGAATAGTCAGCTGAATTAAATTCAAACAAAGTTGATCAAACGGCTCATAAATGACAGCGAAATAATTATACATCGGCCAGTGCTTCTTTAAACAGAAACTGAAATATTAATCAACATTTTTGAAAAGTTGTGTATCTAAAAGTAATTTTTTTTCCCGGAATTTCGTTCTTATAAACATTTTTTATGTTTTTCAGTAACGTTCCGAGAAGTTGAGATATATCCTATTTTTTCGTTCACCCGCATTCATATTTTCATTCATTTGGCTGCTTTCCATGTGCAGTGGCTTGCGATTGCATCAACGTTTTTCAACTTTGCAAAGTTTCAAGTGCAGCCGTCAAAAATATAACGCAATCGCGGTTTTATTCAACATTTTTTAGCTTTATTGTGCCAGGAGCACCAGTCTGCTTTTCAACGAAGCCTAAATTTCTTGCAGTACTTCCACTAAAGCTATTTTTATTATTCTATTAGATACTTATTTTAATTTTTTTATACATCTTAGTGGACTTACTTTCGTACAACGTCAAACCCGTTATAATTTTTGACGGCTTTGTTACCAATTCACCTTTTTAAAAACGCCAGTTTTCCAGTAGCAAATTTTATTTTTCAAATTTGATATTTACCTTTATCTTAAATTTTGGAAAATTGTCTCGAAAAAAAGCGACGTATGGCTGCATTTCTCTGAGGAGAAAGAAAATAAAGTAAAATGTTTACTATGCGCTCAGCAGCTTTCTGTGTAAAACAAATCAACCTACAACCTTTTGCGTAATTTGAATACAAAGCACCCAACACAGAAAATTTTACGGTATATGTGCAGAAGAAAATATAACTGCTGAACCCGAGCTACAATAATAATAATAATAATAATAATAAACCCAACGATAACAACCCTTCTTTTCCGCCCAACCGGCATGAGGGACGCATCCGCATGACGCACGGATTTTTTATTATTTTTTTTTTTTCGTTGAACCCCGTTGCTCAACAATAACTCATTATTTTAATAAATAATTTTAATGTACCTTATTTTTTATTATAAAACTGAAACAGTTTTCGCATCCACGTTTGGTTCCTATGTATATTACATATATATATACATATATATACATATATGTATGCTCTACGATAAATTACATGACAAGATAATTTAACTTAAGAATATTAATATGTAACACCAATATGGATAAATAGTTTTCAGAACTTTAAAATCCGCTGTGTTTTACCATAAACCACTGTAGGGCTGCAAAGTATTTTCGGTAACCGCTCAAAATATTGCTTTTTTCTAATAGCGCAGTTACCCACGAACGTGTACGTTGCATAGCGTATACGGCGGCAGAATCTAATCCGTAGCCTTAGCCCTTAGACGGGCAAAACAGAAATAACAGGGTTTTTGTTTTGGTATTTTTTGTTTTAGGATGACTTTAGTGCGGGGAACTCATATTTGAAAACCATTTTCCAAAATTTTCATTGGTTGGGACGCCAGGTGCAAACAATTAAAGACCGTCTGTAAACGGTCTTGCCCGACAAAGGGTAAGAAATAAACAAGGTGTATTTTAAAGGCAAACTATGAAAGAAACCAGTTTTATTCCAACAAATTGTTTCATAAAGACAGGTAAAAGTATACATTTTTTGTTTTTAATTACTCATTCGAATGATAGGCTTTGAAGCAGTTTTTAGTACTTGAAAAACATAAATGTAGCTTACATTTTGTACAAAAAGTGTGTGTATCAGACTTCTTACAAAGTTTACACGACTTCTTTGAACCCCACTCAGGAAGATGGTTGAGCTGATCATACCTTATTTCTTCTACGGGGTGCACTGCTCGTTTACCAATAGTGTTATTGCTAAGAAGTGACTGCGATCCGCTTGATAGACGTCCAACCGTTGGTTTGTCGGTGGAAGCACACAGCGATTTTGCTAATTGTAAACGAAACTGGTATAGCGTCAAATCTTTTTCTTTTCTTTCTTCCTCTGCAAGCGATGATTTATTTCGACGGTACAGAATGAAGGCATTGGTAACAGCCATGTCTAGTAGATGATAAAATATGCGAGTCATAGTATCCATGGTTTTTATATGCAAGCCGTTTCTGCCCATATATGAATCCATGAGATCTACACCGCCCATGTGAGAGTTGTACTCACGAATGATTTGTGGGCAATCTATTTCAACGTATTCTTTCTTTTTTCTGTTATATCTATGAATTTTCGATGGCTGGATGGCAGCATTCGTTTTTGCAAATGGTTCGACACCTACATAAGTTGAGCATAGCCGAACATTTTTGGTGTCTTTCCAGAGAACCGTAGTCATGTCAATTCCATACGCAGTAGCAGAAAACTCAACTGCGAAACCTCTATCTACTTTTCTCAGCTCCGTATCTGAATCGGACGGTAGCTTACAATTTGATATTCTGTTGGCTCTAATGGTACCTAAAGCAAATATACCACGAGCTCGTACATGTCTAAATCCAAATTCACTCCAGTGAGCTTCTATGTTTGGATACCGAAAAATAGACATAAACATCAAAACGTCGAGATATTTTCGAACCTGCGAAGCATTAGTTATGAACTGGGTATTTATATCTATTGAACGCGCTGCTCGGTTGGTTTCCTGAACAATTATAGCTATGAGTTGATCAGTCAAAAAATAATTTAAAAACTCAATCGGGTTCTTAAGCTTTCTGACGGCATAAGGTAACCCAGAATCTCCACGGAACGCTATTTCATTTACATGCATTCTCATAGATCTTTGTCGCCATAAGATGTTTGAGAACTCAGTCGAACTCTTGTCAATGGCACCCAAGCTTGAGCCTGTAAATCCGCCTGATGATGGTATGCCTTCTCCGTGGTTTATTCGCTTTTTTGGTGGTGGTTGCAGCCACTCCATCTGTTCTAGTTGTCGATGTATATGGAATCGGTTCTAGTGGCGAAGTTATTAATTGAGATACTGCTGCTGATGAGACATCACTAAGTGTGCTAAAATTCAACGATAGCCCAACTTCGTTGCCTACAACGCTGTTGTCCATTTCACATAAAACGTCGGCTATGATTTGGTCTTCCTCAGGTGATATCTTATCAACAACATACGCTGGGTCAGCTACACTGTCGTCATCATCTTCGTACTCAGATTCTTCATCAGACAAAAGAGTTGAGTTCATCAATTGCTCGATTTCTTCATCTGTCATTGCAGATAAATTAAATTGCTTCCTTTTATCTACTTCTGTGAACTCATGTGGCTTTTTCGCACAATTTTTTCTTTTCTTCTGAGGTCGGAACTCTTCCATTTTCTGAACAAAAAAATTAGAAATATATATAAACAACCTTTTTCAATTTAAAAAGCAAGTGAAAAGTGAACACCGTACATTGGTTATACGCTGACCGATTCAGCCACGGAAATGTATTTTTTCCCCTTACCAGGGCAAGACCGTCCAGAGACGGTTTTCACTATATTCTTAAAATCTTCGGAAATTTATATTCCGTTGTTAAATGTCAATTAAATTATAAAAAAAAGCAATATGACTACTTACCTGAAAAATTCCCAACTCGATTCGGCCACCGGAAACGATTTTTTTTTCATTTTTGTAATGGGATAAATTTTCACTATAATTTTGGGGTCACTTTTCACTTTCGGTGTCACTGGAATTCACAAAATTTTCAAACTATACCGTTGAAATCGTTTTCTGATTAATATTTGTGTGTATTCAGTTAAAAACTAAAGAACTAGAGACCGATATCACACGACAACTATGCTGTTTGAGTTTAAATTCAGATAATCTAAAGACCGTCTGCAGACGGTCTTGCCCGGCAAAGGGTTAGCGTAGAAGTCAGCTGTTCTTTCATTGCATACCAACTCGCTTCTTTTTGGTTATTTTGTTTTTTTCGCTCA
Organism: Philophylla caesio; assembly: GCA_963971545.1. Classification (NCBI taxonomy): domain Eukaryota; kingdom Metazoa; phylum Arthropoda; class Insecta; order Diptera; family Tephritidae; genus Philophylla; species Philophylla caesio. Next base: position 133,540,649 of record OZ020604.1, read on the forward strand.
CTTTTATACAGTCTTTGCATAAAATTACAATTTTAGTGAACATTTTTATAATGTAAATGATCGAATCGAAATGCTGACCTATTTAAATAACATATTATGCTACAATCTGCTATATTCGGTAGTATTTTTCCAATAATTTAAGAATATTTCAATTATTTGTAAACTAACTTTCTAGTGATTTCAAAAGGTACGCGGTGGCCACCTTGTACGAGAATGATGAGAGAGAGAACAATCAGGTGATACGTTTCTACGGAAAAAATCAAATTCGCTTGGATTTCCTACGTAAGTACCCCGTCAATACGAAAATTCTACGGTGGTGAGTTTTCATTTACAAGGCGCTCCCATAAGATAGGCCATGTCAGCTGACCCGTTTGACAGGCTCTATATCGGTGGGTAACTGCGCTATTAAACTCTCTATTACTTTTGACGTAAATATATCCACACTTGTTCGATTGCCTTTTGCACTCAGAAATAATGTTTACATGATCTCACAACAAGCCACGTTGATGATATTCTTTTTTCCAGTTAGAACCTGCAGATTATAATCGTTATGAGAGTTGAGTGTCAACTGAAAACATCGAACTTCCTTTTTATAATCGGCACTAATGCAATTAAGCGAGTGATGATAACTTCCAATGAATTGTTGAAATATCTTTAGTTCCTGATCCCGCACTAGTTAGCGCTCAGCAGTAACTCTGCCGCCTCTTCGGAAATAACAATACCAAACCAAATTTTGTAGAACTTGTCTTGCCACAATTCTAACCGAATTATCCCATCTTATACATTTTCCAAAATTTGGCATAATTCTTTAGAGTTGGTGTCTAAAAATGAGTCGGCTTGAGCAGATGCAAACTATAAAGCACCTGATTCTATTCAATCGCCACGCAATGAAGCGGCTGCAAAGGAAAATTAATATGTATCAATTCAAATTGTTATATTAATGAAATTTCAATAAAGCCTCGATTATAATAAATAAAGATAATATTAAAGCACCATTATACTTTGTAAATTGTAAAATGTTTCCATTTTCTTTGTCGTTTGTTCACCAATCCACTGTTTTCCTCCAGTTTCTCTGCAATGATATAAACATAATTATGAACTTGTGCTTACTTATATACTTTATACTTTTCACTTTATGTACCTTGTGTTTTTAATATAATTAGGCGTTTATTTAACACTATTACATACATATATGGACGGCCAACTTTCCGTATCTTCTTATTTTTAATTTTTTGGTAGGAGAATTGTCAGATTTTGACATTTACAACAAAGGCGAATTCAGATTTTGACATAACATCATGTTTGATTCTCAGTGCTGACACACTCGTCGACTCGCCGCTCAGTAAAATGGCTGAAATTTATAACTGAGCTACTGAGTGATAATGTGTTTGGGAAGTGAGTCTGAGCATGCGGCTCATCGCTAAGAGTCTGCTCAGTAACTTAACTCAGGGCTGAGTTACCCACCTCTAATGTCAGCAGTCAAGTGAGCAAGTTGATGCCGATATTCGCAGCAAGTAAATTAAAAGCGGCTAAGCTCAATTGTAATTCAAATCGGAAGTAAAGACATGTTTATTATTTTGACATTTAGTTGTGAGGGTTGCATTAAAAGTATGAAGAAAGGTCATTCATTATTCAAATTCACAACACTTTTTCTGAATGACCATTCCTTTTAATTTGTAAATAAATTAAACATGTTTAGATTTATGATTTACTTAAGTAAGGCCAAGGGCTTCGGAAAGATGAGTGTGCTTGTCCTTGGCTAAGCCTTTGGTCAAAATATCGGCAGCCAAGTCATTCGTAGGAATATAGTGGAGATTGACTCTGCCACTGTTTAAATGTTGTTGAATAAACTGGTGCTTAATATCTACATGTTTGGTTCGGGGTGAGTACGAATTGTTTGTTGCTATTTGAATTGCGCTTTTGGTATCGCAATGCAATATGAGATATTTCATTACCCCCGCTTCCAATTCATTGTAAAATCGTTGCAACCATAATGCTTCTTGAACTGCTGAAGTAATCGCCATAAATTCTGCTTCGGTCGAGGAAAAAGCTACGGTGCGTTGTCTACGTGTGCCCCATGAAATAGCACAACCTTGATATTTGAACATATACCCCGTGGTCGATCGCCTTTCATCGAGATCACTACCCCAGTCAGCGTCGCAGAATCCAGTTATGTCACTCGATTCTTTGGTGAAAACTAGTCCTTTGTCAATAGTACCCTTTAGGTATCTCATAACACGCTTCACTTCTACCCAGTGTGCCTTTCCTGGGTTCAAAAAAAATCTACTAAGCAAGTTTACAGCAAAGCAAATGTCTGGACGCGTTATTTGTGACGCAAAAAGCTGACAACCGAATGCTTGCATATAAGGAATTTCTGACATTTCTTTCATTTCATCTTCAGTGGAAGGAGACATTTTCGAACTTATTTGTTGGTTTAAATCAATTGGGGTTGAGACTGGGTTGCACTCAACTATATCAAATCGTTGCAATAAATCAGTTATGTACTGAGATTGGTCTATCTTTATAGTCCCTTTATCACCATTTCTTGTTATGCGCATACCTAATATGATGATGCTTCGCCGAGGTCTTTCATTTTAAACCTCGGCGACAGCTCTTGTTTTAACTTTAGTATTGATTCCATATTGTTGGAAAGGAAAAGCACATCATCGACGTATACAGCAACAAACATTATTTCGTTATCGTTGGCGCGATAATACACACATTGGTCGATGTTACTCCGAGTTAAATCAAGGCTCAACAAGGCATCGTTGAACTTTTCATTCCAAAGTCTGCTCGACTGCTTCAGCCCATAAAGGGATTTTTGAAGCTTGCATACACGCGATGACATTTCTTCGTTTGCAGCTATAATCCAATCTTCGGCGTTGGCACCAGAAATCGCGTCGTTTAGGGTTTCAGGATCTCCCAGTACGTATTCAGTAGCAACAAAATTAAAATTACCTTTATTGGCTGCTATTCTTTTGAAACGCCTCAAAGTAGTTTTCTCAGAACCTGAGTCAGAATCAGCACTTTTAAAACTTGATGAACCTGTGCGCGCATCTTCGTCCAATGTCTCTTCAAACTTTACATTTGGTTCTTCTTTAACGTTCGAAAATTTACCACCCGTTTCTGCCCCTGCATTGAGAACGTCATTGGTGTCGGATAAATCAAAAACAAATTTGCTATTATCTGCTTTTAACTCTTGCTTTTCAATGAAAACAACGTCACGACTTGTGATAATCTTACGTGTTTTTGGTTCAAATAACCGATATGCTTTTGACGTTTTACAGTAGCCAACCATTACACACTCCACAGATTTTATATCTAGTGAAAGTATTTTTTATTTTTCTTAAATTTTCGTTACAAATATGACCCATTCTGCGATGCCATAAATTATAGTCACTATTTGCACTTATAGTCACTTTGTTTTCACGAATATTTAAACGATATAAATCATTAACTACGGTCGCCGTAGCAATCAGGTTGCCCTCATTATCAAAAATTCGCCACAATTTTATCAAATTTCGCTTCTTGCAATAGAAGATTTTTTATATTGTCAATTGTAAGTTTTTCTTTGGAATTCTCAATGGCTAAAACCAAAGCTCGAAATTCATCTGGTAAACCTGCCAATATTAATGATGCAATGACTTCATCATTAATGTTTAAACCAGCATTTTTCACTTTCAATGACGTCATCACCAAGGAATTCAAATACTCCTGCATTGAAGCGAAATCTGAAAGTTTGCATTGAACGAGTTGTTTCAGTAACTTAACTTTGCGGGTTAGTCCGGAATCTTCATATGCCGATATCAACGCGTCCCAAGCCTCCTTCGATGACTTTGCTGTCGCGATATGAGAAAAATTAATAGGCTGAATCATCAATATGATTTCAGCAATATGATCAATATGATTTCCGCTCATCTGTTTGCACTGCTTTCTCTGATGAATTTGCTTGTAGTCCCGTTTCCACTACCTTCCAGCATCCGTTCATCACGAGATACGATTTTGCATCGAGCTTCCACACATCAAAGTTCTCACAGCCTTTTAGCCTATCAAACGCGAAATTAATGTTGTTCGTCGCCATGGTGATGTAAAAATTGTTTAATATTTCATTTATACAGCCAATCGACAAGATTTAATTATACGACTTCGAGAATTAAACAATTTACAATTCACACTCGTTAGGTTATAGGCCCATAACCTGTTGATTTGGGATATACAAACCGATATTCACAGCGGGTCAATTAAAAGCGGCTAAGCTCAATTGTAATTCAAAGCGGAAGTAAAGACATGTTTATTATTTCGACGTTTAGTTAGAAAGGTCATTCATTATTCAAATTCACAACAGTTTGTCTATGTGGGAAATTGAATTTTTTTTATATTGAATAGCCGAATATTTTAAGCGGCTACAATTTCCAGATAACCATAAATAAATCGCAAGGTCAGTCGTTGCAAGTTTGCGGAATCAATTTGGAGTTTTCCTGTTTCTCGCATGGCCAACTATACGTCGCGTGTTCGCGCGTCGGAAAGACATCGTATTTATATATTCACACACCGCAAAAAAAAGAGCTTTAAATTGATTTCGTGTATTAATATATTTAATGTAAAAAAAAATTTATAATTTACAATTTTATTGAGCTCAAGGCCAGTTTATGGAAGATTTTTAGTGAAAAAACAACAACAGTTTTTAATGTTAGCAGTTATAGTACTATTCCGGAAATCACCATATTTCCTAATCAGACTTCTTTTTACTAATATCTAATAGTTAAAAATGAGAAATTATCAGTCTTTAATGAAGTATTATAAGTGTTGCTCGCTAAAAATCTATGGTTTTCTCAATTATTTTATACTTTTTATTGCCAGACTTAAGAGTATAATAACCTATGAAAATCACAATTCCTGACATTACCGATCAAAATTTTCACCCATTTTAGCTAAGGATAGGTTATATGAAATTCACCGGGTCATCTAGTGCTAAATATAAATGAATGTACAAAATGCCAATACCACAAACAAACAATTTTTTTTCAATGCAGATCATGAAGTCAAAAGTGATAAGAGTAATATTCATTCTGTCCCACTCAGGGGCGGTTCGTGAGCTTGATTTTGGGGGAGGAACTCTATCATATTTTATTTTAATACAAACACCTTTTACACATATTTTATATTTTTTAGAATTTTTCGAACTTTATTTTTGGTATATCTTATTGCATGGACGACAGAACCTCCCCATCTTGTAAAAAATATACTCTTATTAATTAACTATGAAAAATAGCTGACTACTGAAACACGGAATTACAAAACCATTCGTTGTGCTCCAAGGTTTGCAAACCGTTCGACGATATCTTCTGGTGTCACTACAATATCATAATGAATATGGAGTAGTGCTAAACCGACCAGTCTTTTTTGTTGCATGGTCGTTCTGAGCCACGTTTTCACACAACACAGAGTTGCAAAAGACCGCTCGACGCTAGCATTTGTACAAAAAATTCTTAGTAAAGTGTGATTGGTTGGATAAACATTTCTCCTGAGTTATTTGGGTAGCCTTGCGTTTCCAATGCAGTTACCCATGGGTCATTTCTCCCTTGAGTCTGAGATCGATAATTGATAATGTCCACAAATTGAATTTATAAATCATTTTGAGATATAATGTATGTTAATCAATTGTTGTTCTTAAGGTTCGATAGTGGAATTGTATTGCTACATAAATAGAGGACTTACAATATATTTCAACAACCTTTTATTGTGAAGTGACTGAAGCCGCTCCAGTTGAAATGAAAAATTACATTTTTCACTATTCTTTTTCTGCTATATATGACAAATGCTAGATAATACAAATATATACAGTAAGATGTAGATAGATGCAGATAATACAAATGGATATAACATTTTTTATGGTAAAATTTACCTTTATTCTGTTTTTTGTGTATAGAATTTTTAATAACCAATTTCATTCTTAATTGTACATTTCATGAAATATTCAAAACAGTCTAAAATTTTATCTGGACCAGTGGCCGGTGAATCGTTTTCTTTTCAACGTGAAGTGATTTATTTGGTACATAAATCATTAAATGTCATTCGAGTTTGAATATTAAGTAATTCTACGCTTATTTGGGGGGAAATTCATTATTTCGAAAAATTACATTTGATAATATCATGCGGTTCATTTATAAAGGCAAGCATTTTTGTCAAATAAGTACCTACAACTGGCACGCATTACTCCTGAAATCAATAACACATTAAAAATAATCAATCTAAATAATATTCTTTTCATTATTATAATTATTGAATTTTGAACGTTTGGTTTTAAGACGTCCTACCCTGTCGGAAACTTTAACAACAGAAAAGAAAATTATAATTATATTAATCAAAAATGTACATCTCGTACAAAATTATTTCAGAATTAGTATTGTCTGCTAATAATGAGTATCTTATTATAAATTTTTCCTCGTGTGAAGTACAAATCCTTAAACTTGGATTTTCCAGCTGATTTGGATTTTTGGTGGGGGGAATTTCCCGCATTACCCTTGTAGATTCGCCCCTGGTCCCACTGCAAGCACATCTATTAGTGTGCTCACTCTCATCGAATCGTTTGATTGTGGTAATACCTACCGCTGGTTGTAAGCAACAAGTTTAAATGTATCATGGAGACAGTTACCCACGAACGTGTACGTTGCATAGCGTATACGGCGGCAGAATCTAATCCGTGACCTTAGCGTAGAAATCAGCTGTTCTTTTATTGCATACCAACTCGCTTCTTTTTGGTTATTTTGTTTTTTTCGCTCACTTTTTGCATAAAATTACAATTTTAGTGAACATTTTTATAATGTAAATGATCGAATCGAAATGCTGACCTATTTAAATAACATATTATGCTACAATCTGCTATATTCGGTAGTATTTTTCCAATAATTTAAGAATATTTCAATTATTTGTAAACTAACTTTCTAGTGATTTCAAAAGGTACGCGGTGGCAACCTTGTACGAGAATGATGAGAGAGAGAACAATCAGGTGATACGTTTCTACGGAAAAAATCAAATTCGCTTGGATTTCCTACGTAAGTACCCCGTCAATACGAAAATTCTACGGTGGTGAGTTTTCGTTTACAAGGCGCTCCCATAAGATAGGCCATGTCAGCTGACCCGTTTGACAGGCTCTATATCGGTGGGTAACTGCGCTATTAAACTCTCTATTACTTTTGACGTAAATATATCCACACTTGTTCGATTGCCTTTTGCACTCAGAAATAATGTTTACATGATCTCACAACAAGCCACGTTGATGATATTCTTTTTTCCAGTTAGAACCTGCAGATTATAATCGTTATGAGAGTTGAGTGTCAACTGAAAACATCGAACTTCCTTTTTATAATCGGCACTAATGCAATTAAGCGAGTGATGATAACTTCCAATGAATTGTTGAAATATCTTTAGTTCCTGATCCCGCACTAGTTGGCGCTCAGCAGTAACTCTGCCGCCTCTTCGGAAATAACAATACCAAACCAAATTTTGTAGAACTTGTCTTGCCACAATTCTAACCGAATTATCCCATCTTATACATTTTCCAAAATTTGGCATAATTCTTTAGAGTTGGTGTCTAAAAATGAGTCGGCTTGAGCAGATGCAAACTATAAAGCACCTGATTCTATTCAATCGCCACGCAATGAAGCGGATGCAAAGGAAAATTAATATGTATCAATTCAAATTGTTATATTAATGAAATTTCAATAAAGCCTCGATTATAATAAATAAAGATAATATTAAAGCACCATTATACTTTGTAAATTGTAAAATGTTTCCATTTTCTTTGTCGTTTGTTCACCAATCCACTGTTTTCCTCCAGTTTCTCTGCAATGATATAAACATAATTATGAACTTGTGCTTACTTATATACTTTATACTTTTCACTTTATGTACCTTGTGTTTTTAATATAATTAGGCGTTTATTTAACACTATTACATACATATATGGACGGCCAACTTTCCGTATCTTCTTATTTTTAATTTTTTGGTAGGAGAAATGTCAGATTTTGACATTTACAACAAAGGCGAATTCAGATTTTGACATAACATCATGTTTGATTCTCAGTGCTGACACACTCGTCGACTCGCCGCTCAGTAAAATGGCTGAAATTTATAACTGAGCTACTGAGTGATAATGTGTTTGGGAAGTGAGTCTGAGCATGCGGCTCATCGCTAAGAGTCTGCTCAGTAACTTAACTCAGGGCTGAGTTACCCACCTCTAATGTCAGCAGTCAAGTGAGCAAGTTGATGCCGATATTCGCAGCAAGTAAATTAAAAGCGGCTAAGCTCAATTGTAATTCAAATCGGAAGTAAAGACATGTTTATTATTTTGACATTTAGTTGTGAGGGTTGCATTAAAAGTATGAAGAAAGGTCATTCATTATTCAAATTCACAACACTTTTTCTGAATGACCATTCCTTTTAATTTGTAAATAAATTATACATGTTTAGATTTATGATTTACTTAAGTAAGGCCAAGGGCTTCGGAAAGATGAGTGTGCTTGTCCTTGGCTAAGCCTTTGGTCAAAATATCGGCAGCCAAGTCATTCGTAGGAATATAGTGGAGATTGACTCTGCCACTGTTTAAATGTTGTTGAATAAACTGGTGCTTAATATCTACATGTTTGGTTCGGGGTGAGTACGAATTGTTTGTTGCTATTTGAATTGCGCTTTTGGTATCGCAATGCAATATGAGATATTTCATTACCCCCGCTTCCAATTCATTGTAAAATCGTTGCAACTATAATGCTTCTTGAACTGCTGAAGTAATCGCCATAAATTCTGCTTCGGTCGAGGAAAGAGCTACGGTGCGTTGTCTACGTCTGCCCCATGAAATAGCAAAACCTTGATATTTGAACACATACCCCGTGGTCGATCGCCTTTCATCGAGATCACTACCCCAGTCAGCGTCGCAGAATCCAGTTATGTCACTCGATTCTTTGGTGAAAACTAGTCCTTTGTCAATAGTACCCTTTAGGTATCTCATAACACGCATCACTTCTACCCAGTGTGCCTTTTCTGGGTTCATAAAAAATCTACTAAGCAAGTTTACAGCAAAGCAAATGTCTGGACGCGTTATTTGTGACGCAAAAAGCAGACAACCGAATGCTTGCATATAAGGAATTTCTGACATTTCTTTCATTTCATCTTCAGTGGAAGGAGACATTTTCGAACTAATTTGTTGGTTTAAATCAATTGGCGTTGAGACTGGGTTCCACTCAACTATAACGAATCGTTGCAATAAATCAGTTATGTACTGAGATTGGTCTATCTTTATAGTCCCTTTATCACCATTTCTTGTTATGCGCATACCTAATACTGATGATGCTTCGCCGAGGTCTTTCATTTTAAACCTCGACGACAGCTCTTGTTTTAACTTTAGTATTGATTCCATATTGTTGGAGAAGAAAAGCACATCATCGACGTATACAGCAACAAACATTATTTCGTTATCGTTGGCGCGATAATACACACATTGGTCGATGTTACTCCGAGTTAAATCAAGGCTCAACAAGGCATCGTTGAACTTTTCATTCCAAAGTCTGCTCGACTGCTTCAGCCCATAAAGGGATTTTTGAAGCTTGCATACACGCGATGACATTTCTTCGTTTGCAGCTATAATCCAATCTTCGGCGTTGGCACCAGAAATCGCGTCGTTTAGGGTTTCAGGATCTCCCAGTACGTATTCAGTAGCAACAAAATTAAAATTACCTTTATTGGCTGCTATTCTTTTGAAACGCCTCAAAGTAGTTTTCTCAGAACCTGAGTCAGAATCAGCACTTTCAAAACTTGATGAACCTGTGCGCGCATCTTCGTCCAATGTCTCTTCAAACTTTACATTTGGTTCTTCTTTAACGTTCGAAAATTTACCACCCGTTTCTGCCCCTGCATTGAGAACGTCATTGGTGTCGGATAAATCAAAAACAAATTTGCTATTATCTGCTTTTAACTCTTGCTTTTCAATGAAAACAACGTCACGACTTGTGATAATCTTACGTGTTTTTGGTTCAAATAACCGATATGCTTTTGACGTTTTACAGTAGCCAACCATTACACACTCCACAGATTTTATATCTAGTGAAAGTATTTTTTATTTTTCTTAAATTTTCGTTACAAATATGACCCATTCTGCGATGCCATAAATTATAGTCACTATTTGCACTTATAGTCACTTTGTTTTCACGAATATTTAAACGATATAAATCATTAACTACGGTCGCCGTAGCAATCAGGTTGCCCTCATTATCAAAAATTCGCCACAATTTTATCAAATTTCGCTTCTTGCAATAGAAGATTTTTTATATTGTCAATTGTAAGTTTTTCTTTGGAATTCTCAATGGCTAAAACCAAAGCTCGAAATTAATCTGGTAAACCTGCCAATATTAATGATGCAATGACTTCATCATTAATGTTTAAACCAGCATTTTTCACTTTCAATGACGTCATCACCAAGGAATTCAAATACTCCTGCATTGAAGCGAAATCTGAAAGTTTGCATTGAACGAGTTGTTTCAGTAACTTAACTTTGCGGGTTAGTCCGGAATCTTCATATGCCGATATCAACGCGTCCCAAGCCTCCTTCGATGACTTTGCTGTCGCGATATGAGAAAAATTAATAGGCTGAATCATCAATATGATTTCAGCAAGAGTCCGCTCATCTGTTTGCACTGCTTTCTCTGATGAATTTGCTTGTAGTCCCGTTTCCACTACCTTCCAGCATCCGTTCATCACGAGATACGATTTTGCATCGAGCTTCCACACATCAAAGTTCTCACAGCCTTTTAGCCTATCAAACGCGAAATTAATGTTGTTCGTCGCCATGGTGATGTAAAAATTGTTTAATATTTCATTTATACAGCCAATCGACAAGATTTAATTATACGACTTCGAGAATTAAACAATTTACAATTCACACTCGTTAGGTTATAGGCCCATAACCTGTTGATTTGGGATATACAAACCGATATTCACAGCGGGTCAATTAAAAGCGGCTAAGCTCAATTGTAATTCAAAGCGGAAGTAAAGACATGTTTATTATTTCGACGTTTAGTTAGAAAGGTCATTCATTATTCAAATTCACAACAGTTTGTCTATGTGGGAAATTGAATTTTTTTTATATTGAATAGCCGAATATTTTAAGCGGCTACAATTTCCAGATAACCATAAATAAATCGCAAGGTCAGTCGTTGCAAGTTTGCGGAATCAATTTGGAGTTTTCCTGTTTCTCGCATGGCCAACTATACGTCGCGTGTTCGCGCGTCGGAAAGACATCGTATTTATATATTCACACACCGCAAAAAAAAGAGCTTTAAATTGATTTCGTGTATTAATATATTTAATGTAAAAAAAAATTTATAATTTACAATTTTATTGAGCTCAAGGCCAGTTTATGGAAGATTTTTAGTGAAAAAACAACAACAGTTTTTAATGTTAGCAGTTATAGTACTATTCCGGAAATCACCATATTTCCTAATCAGACTTCTTTTTACTAATATCTAATAGTTAAAAATGAGAAATTATCAGTCTTTAATGAAGTATAATAAGTGTTGCTCGCTAAAAATCTATGGTTTTCTCAATTATTTTATACTTTTTATTGCCAGACTTAAGAGTATAATAACCTATGAAAATCACAATTCCTGACATTACCGATCAAAATTTTCACCCATTTTAGCTAAGGATAGGTTATATGAAATTCACCGGGTCATCTAGTGCTAAATATAAATGAATGTACAAAATGCCAATACCACAAACAAACAATTTTTTTTCAATGCAGATCATGAAGTCAAAAGTGATAAGAGTAATATTCATTCTGTCCCACTCAGGGGCGGTTCGTGAGCTTGATTTTGGGGGAGGAACTCTATCATATTTTATTTTAATACAAACACCTTTTACACATATTTTATATTTTTTAGAATTTTTCGAACTTTATTTTTGGTATATCTTATTGCATGGACGACAGAACCTCCCCATCTTGTAAAAAATATACTCTTATTAATTAACTATGAAAAATAGCTGACTACTGAAACACGGAATTACAAAACCATTCGTTGTGCTCCAAGGTTTGCAAACCGTTCGACGATATCTTCTGGTGTCACTACAATATCATAATGAATATGGAGTAGTGCTAAACCGACCAGTCTTTTTTGTTGCATGGTCGTTCTGAGCCACGTTTTCACACAACACAGAGTTGCAAAAGACCGCTCGACGCTAGCATTTGTACAAAAAATTCTTAGTAAAGTGTGATTGGTTGGATAAACATTTCTCCTGAGTTATTTGGGTAGCCTTGCGTTTCCAATGCAGTTACCCATGGGTCATTTCTCCCTTGAGTCTGAGATCGATAATTGATAATGTCCACAAATTGAATTTATAAATCATTTTGAGATATAATGTATGTTAATCAATTGTTGTTCTTAAGGTTCGATAGTGGAATTGTATTGCTACATAAATAGAGGACTTACAATATATTTCAACAACCTTTTATTGTGAAGTGACTGAAGCCGCTCCAGTTGAAATGAAAAAATACATTTTTCACTATTATTTTTCTGCTATATATAACAAATGCTAGATAATACAAATATATACAGTAAGATGTAGATAGATGCAGATAATACAAATGGATATAACATTTTTTATGGTAAAATTTACCTTTATTCTGTTTTTTGTGTATAGAATTTTTAATAACCAATTTCATTCTTAATTGTACATTTCATGAAATATTCAAAACAGTCTAAAATTTTATCTGGACCAGTGGCCGGTGAATCGTTTTCTTTTCAACGTGAAGTGATTTATTTGGTACATAAATCATTAAATGTCATTCGAGTTTGAATATTAAGTAATTCTACGCTTATTTGGGGGGAAATTCATTATTTCGAAAAATTACATTTGATAATATCATGCGGTTCATTTATAAAGGCAAGCATTTTTGTCAAATAAGTACCTACAACTGGCACGCATTACTCCTGAAATCAATTAGACATTAAAGATACTATCAATCTAAATACTATTCTTTTCATTATTATAATTATTGAATTTTGGACGTTTAATTATATTAATCAAAAATGTACATCTCGTACAAAATTATTTCAGAATTAGTATTCTCTGCTAATAATGAATATCTTATTATAAATTTTTCCTCGTGTGAAGTACAAATCCTCAAACTTGGATTTTCCAGCTGATTTGGATTTTTGGTGAGGGGAATTTCCCTCATTACCCCTGTAGATTCGCCCCTGGTCCGACTGCAAGCACATCTGTTAGTGTGCTCACTTTCATCGAATCGTTTGATTGTGGTAATACCTACCGCTGGTTGTAAGCAACAAGTTTAAATGTATCATGGAGACAGTTACCCACGAACGTGTACGTTGCATAGCGTATACGGCGGCAGAAACTAATCCTTGGCCTTAGCGTAGAAATCAGCTGTTCTTTTATTGCATACCAACTCGCTTCTTTTTGGTTATTTTGTTTTTTTCGCTCACTTTTATACAGTCTTTGCATAAAATTACAATTTTAGTGAACATTTTTATAATGTAAATGATCGAATCGAAATGCTGACCTATTTAAATAACATATTATGCTACAATCTGCTATATTCGGTAGTATTTTTCCAATAATTTAAGAATATTTCAATTATTTGTAAACTAACTTTCTAGTGATTTCAAAAGGTACGCGGTGGCAACCTTGTACGAGAATGATGAGAGAGAGAGAACAATCAGGTGATACGTTTCTACGGAAAAAATCAAATTCGCTTGGATTTCCTACGTAAGTACCCCGTCAATACGAAAATTCTACGGTGGTGAGTTTTCATTTACAAGGCGCTCCCATAAGATAGGCCATGTCAGCTGACCCGTTTGACAGGCTCTATATCGGTGGGTAACTGCGCTATTAAACTCTCTATTACTTTTGACGTAAATATATCCACACTTGTTCGATTGCCTTTTGCACTCAGAAATAATGTTTACATGATCTCACAACAAGCCACGTTGATGATATTCTTTTTTCCAGTTAGAACCTGCAGATTATAATCGTTATGAGAGTTGAGTGTCAACTGAAAACATCGAACTTCCTTTTTATAATCGGCACTAATGCAATTAAGCGAGTGATGATAACTTCCAATGAATTGTTGAAATATCTTTAGTTCCTGATCCCGCACTAGTTAGCGCTCAGCAGTAACTCTGCCGCCTCTTCGGAAATAACAATACCAAACCAAATTTTGTAGAACTTGTCTTGCCACAATTCTAACCGAATTATCTCATCTTATACATTTTCCAAAATTTGGCATAATTCTTTAGAGTTGGTGTCTAAAAATGAGTCGGCTTGAGCAGATGCAAACTATAAAGCACCTGATTCTATTCAATCGCCACGCAATGAAGCGGCTGCAAAGGAAAATTAATATGTATCAATTCAAATTGTTATATTAATGAAATTTCAATAAAGCCTCGATTATAATAAATAAAGATAATATTAAAGCACCATTATACTTTGTAAATTGTAAAATGTTTCCATTTTCTTTGTCGTTTGTTCACCAATCCACTGTTTTCCTCCAGTTTCTCTGCAATGATATAAACATAATTATGAACTTGTGCTTACTTATATACTTTATACTTTTCACTTTATGTACCTTGTGTTTTTAATATAATTAGGCGTTTATTTAACACTATTACATACATATATGGACGGCCAACTTTCCGTATCTTCTTATTTTTAATTTTTTGGTAGGAGAAATGTCAGATTTTGACATTTACAACAAAGGCGAATTCAGATTTTGATATAACATCATGTTTGATTCTCAGTGCTGACACACTCGTCGACTCGCCGCTCAGTAAAATGGCTGAAATTTATAACTGAGCTACTGAGTGATAATGTGTTTGGGAAGTGAGTCTGAGCGTGCGGCTCATCGCTAAGAGTCTGCTCAGTAACTCAACTCAGGGCTGAGTTACCCACCTCTAATGTCAGCAGTCAAGTGAGCAAGTTGATGCCGATATTCGCAGCAAGTAAATTAAAAGCGGCTAAGCTCAATTGTAATTCAAATCGGAAGTAAAGACATGTTTATTATTTTGACATTTAGTTGTGAGGGTTGCATTAAAAGTATGAAGAAAGGTCATTCATTATTCAAATTCACAACACTTTTCCTGAATGACCATTCCTTTTAATTTGTAAATAAATTATACATGTTTAGATTTATGATTTACTTAAGTAAGGCCAAGGGCTTCGGAAAGATGAGTGTGCTTGTCCTTGGCTAAGCCTTTGGTCAAAATATCGGCAGCCAAGTCATTCGTAGGAATATAGTGGGGACTGACTCTGCCACTGTTTAAATGTTGTTGAATAAGCTGGTGCTTAATATCTTCGTGTTTGGTTCGGGGTGAGTACGAATTGTTTGTTGCTATTTGAATTGCGCTTTTGTTATCGCAATGCAATATGAGATATTTCATTACCCCCGCTTCCAATTCATTGTAAATCGTTGCAACCATAATGCTTCTTGAACTGCTGAAGTAATCGCCATAAATTCTGCTTCGGTCGAGGACAGAGCTACGGTGCGTTGTCTACGTGTGCCCCATGAAATAGCACAACCTTGATATTTGAACACATACTCCGTGGTCGATCGCCTTTCATCGAGATCACTACCCCAGTCAGCGTCGCAGAATCCAGTTATGTCACTCGATTCTTTGGTGAAAACTAGTCCTTTGTCAATAGTACCCTTTAGGTATCTCATAACACGCTTCACTTCTACCCAGTGTGCCTTTCCTGGGTTCATAAAAAATCGACTAAGCAAGTTTACAGCAAAGCAAATGTCTTTACGCGTTATTTGTGACGCAAAAAGCAGACAACCGAATGCTTGCATATAAGGAATTTCTGACATTTCTTTCATTTCATCTTCAGTGGAAGGAGACATTTTCGAACTAATTTGTTGGTTTAAATCAATTGGGGTTGAGACTGGGTTGCACTCAACTATAACGAATCGTTGCAATAAATCAGTTATGTACTGAGATTGGTCTATCTTTATAGTCCCTTTATCACCATTTCTTGTTATGCGCATACCTAATACTGATGATGCTTCGCCGAGGTCTTTCATTTTAAACCTCGGCGACAGCTCTTGTTTTAACTTTAGTATTGATTCCATATTGTTGGAGAAGAAAAGCACATCATCGACGTATACAGCAACAAACATTATTTCGTTATCGTTGGCGCGATAATACACACATTGGTCGATGTTACTCCGAGTTAAATCAAGGCTCAACAAGGCATCGTTGAACTTTTCATTCCAAAGTCTGCTCGACAGCCCATAAAGTGATTTTTGAAGCTTGCATACACGCGACGACATTTCTTCGTTTGCAGCTATAATCCAATCTTCGGCGTTGGCACCAGAAATCGCGTCGTTTAGGGTTTCAGGATCTCCCAGTACATATTCAGTAGCAACAAAATTAAAATTACCTTTATTGGCTGCTATTCTTTTGGAACGCCTCAAAGTAGTTTCCTCAGAACCTGAGTCAGAATCAGCACTTTCAAAACTTGATGAGCCTATGCGCGCATCTTCGTCCAATGTCTCTTCAAACTTTACATTTGGTTCTTCTTTAACGTTCGAAAATTTACCACCCGTTTCTGCCCATGCCCCTGCATTGAGAACGTTAAATAAATCAAAAATAAATTTGCTATTATCTGCTTTTAACTCTTGCTTTTCAATGAAAACAACGTCACGACTTGTGATAATCTTACGTGTTTTTGGTTCAAAAAACCGATATGCTTTTGACGTTTTACAGTAGCCAACCATTACACACTCCACAGATTTTATATCTAGTGAAAGTATTTTTTATTTTTCTTAAATTTTCGTTACAAATATGACCCATTCTGCGATGCCAAAAATTATAGTCACTATTTGCAATAAATGCATTATTAACTTTGTTTTCACGAATATTTAAACGATATAAGTCATTAACTACGGTCGCCGTATCAATCAGATTACCCTCATTATCAAAAATTCGCCACAATTTTATCAAATTTCGCTTCTTGCAATAGAAGATTGTTTATATTGTCAATTGTAAGTTTTTCTTTGGAATTCTCAATGGCTAAAACCAAAGCTCGAAATTAATCTGGTAAACCTGCCAATATTAATGATGCAATGACTTCATCATTAATGTTTAAACCAGCATTTTTCACTTTCAATGACGTCATCACCAAGGAATTCAAATACTCCTGCATTGAAGCGAAATCTGAAAGTTTGCATTGAACGAGTTGTTTCAGTAACTCAACTTTGCGGGTTAGTCCGGAATCTTCATATGCCGATATCAACGCGTCCCAAGCCTCCTTCGATGACTTTGCTATCGCGATATGAGAAAAATTAATAGGCTCAATCATCAATATGGTTTCAGCAAGAGCCCGCTCATCTGTTTGCACTTCTTTCTCTGATGAATTTGCTTGTAGTCCCGTTTCCACTATCTTCCAGCATCCATTTATCACGATATAAGATTTTGCATCGAGCTTCCACACATCAAAGTTCTCACGGCCTTTTAGCCTATCAAACGCGAAATTAATGTTGTTCGTCGCCATGGTGATGTACAAATTGTTTAATATTTCATTTATACAGCAAATCGACAAGATTTAATTATACGACTTCGAGAATTAAACAATTTACAATTCACACTCGTTAGGTTATAGGCCCATAACCTGTTGATTTGGGATATACAAACCGATATTCACAGCGGGTCAATTAAAAGCGGCTAAGCTCAATTGTAATTCAAAGGGGAAGTAAAGACATGTTTATTATTTCGACGTTTAGTTAGAAAGGTCATTCATTATTCAAATTCACAACAGTTTGTCTATGTGGGAAATTGATTTTTTTTTATATTGAATAGCCGAATATTTTAAGCGGCTACAATTTCCAGATAACCATAAATAAATCGCAAGGTCAGTCGTTGCAAGTTTGCGGAATCAATTTGGAGTTTTCCTGTTTCTCGCATGGACAACTATACGTCGCGTGTTCGTGCGTCGGAAAGGCATCGTATTTATATATTCACGCACCGTATAAAAAAAAAACTTTAAATTCATTACGTGTATTAATATATTTAATGTAAAAAAAAAATTAATAATTTACAATTTTATTGAGCTTAAAAGCAATTAACTATGTTTCGAAACAAAATCTTCAAAGGAAAGATGATACATTTTTTGGAATTTCAGCTGGTTTTTTAGAAAAACTTAAAACGGAAGACGCAACTGACGATTTTAGCCAATTTGAAGTTATAAATAAGGTTAAAAAAGGAAAACCGCTGGAGTACCCGAATTAGCCGTATCCGTTATTGACTGTTTTGGCAAAAAAGGAATGGAACTAGCAGAAATTGTTTCTTCTCGTCGCACAGTTACTCAGTTCATTACATAAATTGCAACATTTTTTCACCTTTGACACGTGCCTATTTAAATGCTGCAGTACGTACTTATTCATCTATATGTATGTATATATAAAAATCAATTGCTGTTCGTTTGTCTCGCTAAAACTAGAGAAAGGCTGGACCGATTTAGCTGGTTTTGGTTTTGAAATGTTTGTCGTAGTCCAGGGAAGGTTTAAATGGTGTACAAATTTGGAAAAATTGCGAGGAAGACAGTAAACACCACAATTTAATTTTTCCTTATAAACTGTTCTACTTACTTTCCTGTCAAACTATTTATGCACCCGGAGGTACAGGAAAAACGTTCCTTATTTCATTGCTATTGTCAAATATCAGATCACAGTATAAGGTAGCCCTGACGTTGGCTTCATCTGGAATAGCTGCAAGATTATTAGAAGGTATACGAACTGCACATTATGCCTTGAAATTACCACTAAACCTGCAAATCAACGAAGCTCCAGTTTGGAACATCGCCAAAAACAGCGCAATGGTGAAGATTCTATCGTTTTTCGTTCCAAAATTTAATGGCTTCCTACCATGTCGGAAACTTTAACAACAGAAAAGAAAATTATAATTATATTAATCAAAAATGTACATCTCGTACAAAATTATTTCAGAATTAGTATTGTCTGCTAATAATGAGTATCTTATTATAAATTTTTCTCGTGTGAAGTACAAATCCTTAAACTTGGATTTTCCAGCTGATTTGGATTTTTGGTGAGGGGAATTTCCCTCATTACCCCTGTAGATTCGCCCCTGGTCACACTGCAAGCACATCTGTTAGTGTGCTCACTCTCATCGAATCGTTTGATTGTGGTAATACCTACCGCTGGTTGTAAGTAACAAGTTTAAATGTATCATGGAGACAAGCATAAAGCTTCGCGGCACGATTGAGAAAAACTGTAGTACACTTTTACATTACATTACCAGTACACTTTTACTGATTACTGAAAAAAGTTTAAGTAAGCAGTATAATTTTACTGATTACTGAAAAATATCAGTAAGCAGTAAATTTTTACTGATTAATGAAATAGCATGGCGTTTATTTCTCTTATTTATTATGTACATATGTTTGTATATATTTACATACTATAAGTTGTTAAATTTTCTTAAAACAAGCAATTCAAAATTTACATCGCTGAGTTTTTGTCTTCTAGAACGATTAACAATCCCCGCGAATGAAAACAACCGTTCTACAGGCGGAGTTCTGTAGACCTACATATTAATGAAGTTTTCAAGCATTGTACGAGTATAATAAATGATGATGATGAAAAAATTATTTACACCATTTAGTTCTTCATTCATCGACAAATCTTGGTTGCTACTTGAAATTTCACTTAAGTCACTTATTTGTAATCCCCGACCTTTTGAGCAACTTGGAAGATTCTGTGCGCACACGAAATCTTGATCATCAGTAAAATTATCACCATCGTATATTAATAGACTCATTTTAGTATTTTTTATACTGGATGTTGATATATAAAATTGTTGGAAAACTATGAATCACTATTACAATTTACGTGATTATGCACATGAAACTTAGGTTTCATAATACCAGCGTAATATCGCTCATTTACTAAAAGACTGTTTCAACTTAAAAATGAGACTTTAGAAGTAAGGATACAGAAGTGCTGCTGATATAATGCCTAATATCCTGTAAAAGTCATGCTAAGATAATATGTAGTTTCCACGTGAGAAGAGAACATACAACTCCAATTTCATACGTTTTAGAACAAATTGAATTATCAAGAGCGTTTCCTAAAAATACTTCAAAATATGTAATATTCTAAATATGACCTTCTTGAATAAAACAGAAGTTAGAAGTAACAAACAAAAATAGCGGGGCTTTTTTTGTCAGTGCACAAACAAATAAAGGGTGTTTTTTTAGACATGTAGTTTTTAAGAAGATATACCATAAAACGCATATAATTTAATGCTATGGCCAAAAATTTTGTTTAATTATAAAGATAAGGGTTTGCCATTATGTTTTAAAAATGATACGGTTCTAATAAATTTCAGCCGAGAGTCCCAACTTTTTGCAGAAATTGGAATCGTATGTCAGCAATAATGCGCCGAATATTCTCTTTTAAGGCGTTTTAAATTTGGCAACCCACACGGAGTATAATTCTAGTACCAGCTGTCAAAAAATCGAACTCCGAAAAAAGTACTGTCTCATTGAAAACCACACGTCTAAAAAAAGCACCCTATACCATACATTGTTTTGTTCTTTGCTTTGAGTCATTTCTCTCTCAATATTTTGCAAATAGTCTTGTTGCGGTTCGATTTTATTTAAATCAAAAATATATTATGAGGGAAATATGTATGTGATACATTTTTTAATTCAATTTCTTTGTTTTATGCTAAAAGAGCTTATCTCTCCAAATTATTCACCGGCCCACAGTGTTGCGAAACCGGAATTTTTTGGAAATCATATTGCCTAAACTGTAATTTTAATTGTATCGATGAGAAACTTCTACAGATTGGTCAGAATGAAATCCCAAACAGAATGAGTGAAAAAAAAATTTACACCGAAAAAAATTGTTGGGTCAAATTTTCAACAAAAGTCAAAAAAAAAAAAAGTTGTTCGAAAAATTTACAAAAAAAAATTATTTTAATTCTTCTTTTATTTCTGATAAATACCCTATGATTAGTTTTTTAAATTAAGTATAGGGTGGTCCGAACAAGAATTATAAACGTCAAATTTTCATGATTTTTCGATATTTGTTGAAAAACTCTGAAGTTTTATATAAAACCAAAATCTATTTCATTTCTTATTTGAAAGGTGGCAATAAAAGCTTTAACTGGATACCGGTTTAAAGTCAATAGCTTCAGTTTTAAGAGAGTTATGCTCATTTTTGTGGAGTGCTAGATTAGATGTAGAATAAAAAAAAAAATTTGAAGATACTATTTTATAACACAGGCATATTTTATTGCATTCTACAGAAAAATTACAAATTATCAGTCATATGTAACATCACCAATAAGTTCATTGCTTCCTCTGATAATTCCAGGTGTTTCTTCTGCTTCAGTATTCTCCTACTTGTGATTGCGGGATCAGAATTGGCGGGCAGATAATGTAATATGTCTTCACAGTTGTCTTTTCTTGATGTTTTCCTCGCATGGTAAAGCCTTGTGTTTCTGAAGTCCTTGTTTCATGCTTCCAATGCTTCTTCTGATAGTTGGCCAATGGGGACCAAAAATGAACGAATTATTTCAGCTCCATGAATAAGAACCTTGTGGACAGTTGGTGGCATATAATGCCACGAATATTTCTTTACATAGATACCAGCAGTTTCTTTTCCGTACTTAGAGAACTCATCGCAGTCTATCTTATATCCAGAAGTTATAGCTTGAAGAATACTAGAAAACCTTCTAATAAGTTCGGTATCTACTCCTGTGGCCAGAGCGGTTTTCCAGGATCACTAAAGAATTTCCTTGCTGTGTTACCGTCATTAGTTGTTCCACTTCCTTGTTTCACAACATCAACAGTTATTTGGAGCTGATCTTTCAGATTTTGTTGAACTTCCTTTTTTCTTTGATCTCTAATAATCTTCTCATCTTCACTGAGCTTAGTTCTCTTTGTTTCCCCTGCCTTGCGCACAGTGATTTGATAAGCAATGTTCAGTAGGGTTTCCATAAATCTTATTCTACAATGTAATGTTGATAATCCAAATCTATAAGCTTCCTGATTGGGTGTCCTTTTAACAATTTTGTCCAACTGATTCATTTCACTGGGCTTTGCGTGGCAAATGTAACACGTTGCTGCAGACTTGTTATCTGATAAAGAATTACAGACTTTTCCATCAACCATTGTTTCCTCCAATTTATGTTCTACTTTAAATTGTAATCCGCTTATGTTGATAATCGTTTCGTGTATACTATTTATTTGTTCGACTAAAATCGCTATAACTCCCAGGAGGGCAGGTATGGGCAGCTGATTTTTTCACAGTTCGTTGAAAACAAATTATGTAACATTTCTGTAGTGGTTTGGAACTGGGACTCTCTGGGACTTTTTAGATATTGCTTACCTAACCCAAATTTAAAGGAAAAATGGACCTTTAGTCGGGTTTTCGCTCTAAAAAAGGTGCATATGAAAATGTCTCAAACAACATTCCTTTTTTTTACAGAAGATACTTGTCCGAAGGCAGATTTTTTTTCCGAATCAAAATATCTGTCACCAAAATCAAATGAGATCATTTTGAATACAGCCCTGAAATCCCCTCTTTTCGTGAAAATTTTGTATATTTGACTTCTAAAATCAATTAAAAATCAACGGGCCAACATAAAAATAAGCTTTATGTGTTTTTTGTTTACTTGGAATGTCTGTGACAAAATTGCATTATTAAAAACACTGGAAAAAATAATCGGAAAAAGTTACTTTTCCACTAGCCGCAACACAGTGCGGCCTTGCGCAACTGATATTTTTCAGTTTTCAGTAAAAATGTACTGCTTACTATTGATATTTTTCAGTAATCAGTAAACATTTACCGCTTACTTAAGTTTTTTTCAGTAATCAGTAAAAGTGTACTGGTAATGCAAAGTAAATTTCAGTAATCAGTAAAAGTGTACTGCTTACTTAAATTTTTTTCAGTAATCAGTAAAAGTGTACTGGTAATGCAAAGTAAATTTCAGTAATAATGAAAATGTACTGCTTACTGCTATCCGTAATGCATTTAATATATACTGCAGTGTGCCCATGTATGGTCCAAAGCCTGGAAAGTGGTGATGAAGAATAAATATAATTAAAAATAATAAGAAGTCTGATGAGGAGATGTTGTGATCTCCAAAATAGCGTCTATAACTTCTACAATTAAAAATGTTATTGTTTTTTCCTTTGGCCTCGAGCTCAGTAAAATTGTGAATTATTAATTTATATTTTTGTTAGAATAATAACATTTTAAAGCAAAAAAAAACAAAGGCATGATCGGAGCTAAAATTTGTGGTAGTAGTACTTTCTTCAGAATGCTCAAAAGCTTGAATTCTAATAAGAACAAACATTTTGTTGTTACGTTTTCCTTAGAACGAAAGTCAGAACAAAACGATGTGGTCCGTCCGGCAATAAAACCAAATGCGAACAATACTTTCGAAAACGTTTTCAAAAAAACAAAGGAGAACAAATATCTACTCTGCTCTCTGGCAAAGGACGTAATGAGAATATAGGTTTTAAGAACGTTCTTTCGAAGAACAAATCAGGGACCAAAGGCTCAGGATCGTTCTAACAATGAAAAATTGCGAAAAAGTCTCCGAAACTTTCTCTCGAAGAAACAAGCCATAAATATCGCTTCCTCCACATTATTTGGATCTAAACGGTTTCTTCGCTTAGTTAATATTTGCCCCTATTTTGAAAATACACGTTCCCTTGAAACTAACGTCGCCAATCTGGGATAAAAATCTTAAGCTTTTCGCTTACCTGTGGTTGAAAATTCGTAGTATGAAGTTCCTAAATATTTTTTAAATATATACTCAAAGAACATTACGTTTAAAAATTACACATTAGCTTTGGAAATAACGTCGTGATTTCCAAAGTTAATGTGTAATATTCAAACGTAAATGTTCTTTGAAGAGGGAGAGTTACCACATGCATTACGAATTTTAAGAAGTTTAACAATAATGTCACAAGAACTATAGCAATATTGACTAAATGTGGTTACTTCTTCGACACACACATTATCCTTACTTCACTGAAATGAATACTGTTTATTTCTTAAGAAAGCCACGTCTTATTTGTTCTTTATACGTTCTTTAGGCGATACCATTAAAATAGGAATGAGATTAATTATTTTCAAGCTTGAGTTTTCATGCAGCGAATCGGTATTGAGTACCGAAAAGAAAGTATTCGGAACGTACATTTTTTTCAAGTATTAGGTTCCGAGTATTGTGTACCGACGATTCAGCACATCACTAATATTTGGTTGAGAGTTTTACCACCTGGAAGCAGTCGCGTTGCTTGAAGTATCCTTTTTATGCTTTACAGAATACCTACGCCGAAGTTGATCAGTCTTATTATCTTATCAGGGAACTGAATGCTTCAATTGTGGTAGGAAAGGTATGTTAAGTTCCTAAACAAGGCTTTTATATAATTACAGGGACAACGCTCGAACGTACGCTAGAACTTTGGTACAGTGGTAAAAACCGCGCGGAATTTTCCGTGTCCGACCTTGGCTTTAATCGAGTTAATAATGCAAATTTTAAAATCGATTAAGAAAAAAAATATAGGGGGATAACATGCTTCTACGGGGCGGTCGTGTAGGGCTCCAGAGTCGCCCTGGCTATGACTAGACAGTCCCTTGTCAAACTTCAGCGTCTGGCGTGCGTGTGTATTACGGGGGCAATGTCCCAACGAAAATTCTTTAAGCAAAAAGCAGAAATTGTTTTTGAATTGACTCTATTCTGTCGGAATGAACTTGATAGCACGGGTTCCATACAACACATCCATATTCCAGTATGGGCCTCTCTAACGTTGTAAACAGAGCTTTCGTGATGTAAGGGTCATTGAATTCTTTTGACCACCGTTTTACAAATGCAAAAACACCATTGGCTTTGTTAACTGTAACATTTATGTGAAGATTAAAATTAAATTTCGGGTCCATTATAATTCCAAGATCAACAAAGTTAAACACTTGTTCGAAGTTATGGTTACATATTTCATAAGAAGCTGGTTGAACTGCTCTGCGAGAAAAGCACATTACTTTACATTTTTTAAGGTTTATTTATTTATTTATTTAAGCCAAGTAATACAATTAAGTTCTTATAGGCTAAGTAGACATAAATTAAGTTTAATATGCAGTTATGAAAAAAAGTATATATAAGCTATTTATAAAATAAATTCAGTGAATTCAAAAAGCGGTCTTTTGAATATGAAAAATCTATCTCGATACGTTTAGAGACTCTATTGAACTCAATCACAGCTCGAGAAAAGGAGCCTTTTGAGCATAAAGAGATTTAAAAATACCAACATTAAAAATTTCCGAGCTTCTAAGTGCCCTGGGCGGAATATGAAAGAAAATTCTCTCAAGGAGCGGTGTACAGTCCACAGCCCCACGGAGCAAATCGAAAATGAAAGACAAAGATAGTATTGTTCTACTGTTCTGCAATGATTTCAAGTTTATCAATAAACACCGCGATTCATAGGTTGGGATAGGATCAGAAAATCTAAATTTACGCAATGCAAAATGTAAAAATACTTTTTGGATGCGTTCAATTCTGGCAATGTGGCACATATAATAGTGTGGCCAAATGAATGATGCGTACTCAAGTTTGGACCGCACAAAAGACGTATACAAAAGTTTCAGCGTATACGGGTCGGTAATATCCATACTATGACGCCTAACAAAAGCAAGCATAGCGTAAGACTTAGTAATTATGAAATTTATATGACTGACAAAAGTGAACTTCGAGTCAAATATTATTCCCAAGTCTTTAATTTCACTAACTCGAGTCAGAGGCGAGTTTGAGAATGATAAGAGGTACCAATGACATCGATTCGTTTAGAAAAGGTAATTTGGAAACACTTTTTTATGTTCAAGAATAGCTGATTGCTGACGCACCAGTTTCCAACCTTATCTAAGTCCAATTGCATCAATTTAGTGTCATGACCGCTTTTGATCAAGGAATAGATTTTAAGATCATCCGCATAAAGCAGAAATTTTGCTGAAGGGAAACAGGAACAAATGTTATTGATAAACGAAACAAAAAAGATAGGTCCCAGAATACTACCTTGCGGATCCCCAGAGCAAGCAACGAAAGGAGTAGACTTTACATTATTCACCACAACCACACAACGACGCTTATGCAAGTAAGATGCAATCCATTTCAAAAAAACTGAGTGGAAACCAATGCTGGCCAATTTCTTTATTAGAATTACGTGGGAGACCCGATCAGAAGCTTTGGAGAAATCTGTATAAACGGTATAAACCTGATTACCCGATTTAAAAGCCGCTATACAATCATCAGAGAATTCAGTTAAATTTGACACAGTTGATCGGCCCCTAAAAAATCCATGTTGCACATTCTTAACAGTTTGTCTTGGATAACGCATACAAAGAGCTTTGCAGTTGCAGAAAGCTTTGAAATAGGCCTATAATTGCTTATATCGTTTTTATTACCACTCCTAAAAATCGGAGTGTGAAAGCTAATTTCCAAGCATCAATAAAGGTACCCGAAGAAGGAGATTTGTTAAAAATTGTCATCAGTTGGTACACTAAAGAACCACACTGCTTGAACAGTATTGCAGACAGACCATCAGCATCAGTGTTTGAAGAGGGTTTAAGTCGAGTAATGCCACTGAGGATATCCTCAAAGGACAATACTAACTTTCCAAAGTCGAGAGATGGTTGAACCTTAAAAGAAAACGTTATCATCACTATCAGACCTTGATGCGAAATTGGACAAAAAAAAAACTCGGAAAAAAGGTTAGCGGCATCAGCAGGTGTACTAGCAGTTTTATTGCCGAGGAAGAGATTTGATGGAATGTTAGAAGCAGACTTCTTCGAATTAATAAAATTCCAAAAAGCTTTTGGATTAGATTTTAAGTTTTGTTCAAATCTTAACACATACATAGTTCCGGTGCAAAAATTTATCCAGACACATAAATTTCTTATTATACTCTTTATACAAATCGAAATAAGCGGTATTATTACTTTTATTGAATTTACGCAAAAATTGGTTTTTCTTATTTCGCAGTTTCATCAAAGCAGCATTGTGCAAGGACACCTTATATTGCTTATTTGTTACCAAAGGAATTACCCTCAAACAAATGTCTACTACAGCCGATTTAAAAGTCTCAAAGCACTCAGTGATATCAAGTTGATGAAACAAGTCATCCCAGTTAACGTTTAACAAGAGATTATCCAGTTTCAAAAAATCGCACAACTTAAAATTAAAAGAAGTATTGTGATTAGCATAATCAGTATTAGAATATTCATAAACTTCTAAATCAAGTACAAGAGGTACATGATGCATATCCGATTTTATAATTGGTGACGTACATTCATTTATGGAAAAATTTATACTTTTGTTTAAAAATATTAAGTCTAGAGTTCGACCAAGATTATTCTGGAAGCAATTAATTTGCTTGATATCAATACCTAAGAAGCTTTCTACTAAATATATTTCACTAGAGCTATTTACATTACAGGCAATAAGTTCCGATTTCGAGATAGTGTTTGACCATTTCACATTACAAAGATTAAAGTCACATAGCACGCAAAGATGATCACTGCCCACTTTATTCAAAGCCAATGATGTAACGTTGTCGACGTGAGCTGCATAGAGGTCGTAGGCACTGTTTGGCGGAATATAAGAGGGACAAACAAATATGGAGTCAGAAATTCCACGCACTTTTACACAAAGTTGATCAAGTAGCGCGTTCTCGTTATCAAGCACTACCACAGAAGCACGATGTTTACATTTCACAGCGATAATAACCCCTCCTCCTCTAAAACATCCAGTTAAATTAGAATTTCTGTCACTGTTTCATTATTAGCAAATAATACCATACTAATCCCAAACAAGAATTTTTTTATTTAAACAAGAAATTTTTTATTTAATTGTAGAATTAGCAAATATTAGAATAGAAATTGGAGCGATAAAAAAACACGTCTGCACGGTTAAATTTTTCATTTCATTTAGTGGCATGTAATTTATTTCACACCAGTTAGTCATGCAATTTAAATCCGCTTGTAGTAAGGACCTTTCCTCAACAGAATGATACGATCTAAAAAGCTTTACATCATCAGCATACAATTAAATGTTTGAATAATTTATTACAGAAGGTAAGTCATTTATAAAAAGTAAAAACATTAGGTTGAAAACCAAGGAGATCGAGTTTATGGATCAGATTAAATAAATTAGTTAGCTCATAAATATGTTTAGCACATTTTATGAGGAAACATGTCGGGATCGACGGGGCCAGCCTTAAATGATTTGTAGGCCGTCAGAAGTGCGCGCGTTGGGGCACTCGTTTGCCCTGCTTGGGGCGTTGCCCGCCCTTTTCGTGGGTTACGCGCGCAGCTGGTTTGGGCTCCTGTACCCTTGCGCGCTGGTTGGATGGCCGTTTTCGCGCTTTTAGGCGCCCGGTACTGGCTGCTGCCATGAGCAACAGCGTTTGGTGCCCGAGCCCACAAACCTTGCAGCTGCCGGACGAATCGCATTCACCTGTAGTGTGGGTGAGTGCGAGGCAGTTGACGAAATACCCTTGCGACGAGCTACGGCTGACCGTTGCGGTGGCTTTATTACCCTGAAGGCTGGACAGGTCCGAATGGCGTGGTAGCGATGGCAGAGTCTGCATTGCAGACAGTTGTCTGTTTTTGCGGTCGGGGCTAGAGGGCATGCTTTTCGTGTCGCCCTTATGGTTTTCGATCTGAAAGTAGAAGAACAAACAAAGAAACGAGAAGTACTTGGGGATAGCATTTAAAGCGAGATATTTAAATCCATAATATACAGGGATGGTATAAGATTAATTTTTTCTTTACTGTGAATCGCGCGAAGGCTGCGCTGGTCGAATGAAACACACGACACGTACATGGTTATCAGGCCCGTGGTGAACCCTTTTGATTCGTCCCAGTCTCCACTCGGTGGGCGGGAGCGAATCTTCCTTTATCACGACGAGATCGCCTGGTTGAGGATTGTGGTTTTCCACTTATATCTTTTTTAAGATCTTTGAGATATTCCTCTTTCTATGGCTGAATTGATGGTGAAGCGCTTTGACTTTCTCCCAGCGATTAAGTAGGGAGAGGTCCTCAGCGTTAGGCTCGGCAATGGCCGGGTCCTGTGATAATGCGGACAAAGGTCTCGAGTTGAAAACCGCTTCAATTCGCACCAATACCGTCGTGAATTCTTCAAATGTGAACTTGTGGGATGCAGCGATTTTCTTAAGGTGGATTTTAAAGCTTTTTACTGCGGATTCCCACAAGCCTCCCATGTGTGGGGCTTCGGGGGGTATATATAGCCAATTGATGCCTTGAGGAGCATATTTTTGGACAATGTCTGTGGAGCATTCATTAAGGAATTTAACAGAGTCGCGTTCAGTTGCGCGTTGAGCGCCAATGAACGTTTTCCCTTTGTCACTCATCATTTTTGAGGGGAAACCTCGCCTGCCGACGAAGCGGACAAACGCTGCTCGAAAAGCTTCGGTTGTGAGGTCAGAGCACAACTCGAGGTGAATTTCCTTTGTGGCAAAACAAACGAATACTGCTACATAACCTTTGAGAAGCGTAGTGGATCTTAATACCGACGCTTTAATTTAAAATGGCCCTGCAAAATCTACGCCAGTGGTAGAAAATGGTAATGAGAAATTACAACGCTCAGGGGGCAGAGCGGCCATTATTTGTGTGCGTGTTCGTTGCTTATAAAGAGTGCACACTTTGCACTGGAAAATGCATCGTTTAATTAGAGGTTTTAGCTTTGGTACCTAATACTCTTGCCTTTCCATTTGGAGCATCAATCGTATTTCTGCATGAAGAAGCAGCGTATGTAGAAACTCCAAATACAGCTTGCAGAACCTCGATTTTGTTGGGAGAATCAGGGTGTCTTTCGTTGTATCTCAACGTGGAATGCACCAATCTTCCATTAACCCGTAGTAGACCGCCTGAGTGCCACAGAGAACCTGGAAATGCGTAAGGTTTTGTGGCGGTGTTTGCGTTTTTTTTTGTAGGTAACACAAAAAAAAACGCAAACACTTTCGCTTTTTCTTACTTTAGCTACGGAGGTGTTCGGAAGTGTTTTTGTCGCTCTAAATTAAATTGTGCCCAAATTGTGATTCAATAAGCAAAAATATACTAAACGATAGAGTGAAAAGACGCTAATTGCAGTGTATAATTGCACATGCAATATTTCTATTGTGTGAGCAATAACAAAAAAAAAACCCGTAAATGAAAAAACAAATACGTAATAACATTAACAGTGCCTCAGGTAAAACCACAAGTCAAAGCCGCGCGCAACAACAACAACAGCAAGACGAACTTTGCCTTTCCGCAATACAAAGAAGTAATGCGTACTTCAGCATTGTTTCTTCGGAGACAAAAAAATTATTAGGTGATACGGAAAGAGCTCGCTCGCTATCGCCTGCGATATCGTGCTCTCCCCCAACACAATCGTGGAGCGCTCAGTGCGCGTCCCCCGCTACATTGCTCCAGCCAAACGACACAATGTCGGTTTTCGCACCAACAAGTACAGTGACCTCACTCACCACAACGGTGTCGTCAACAACAACAACAACATCAACAGTGGTACAGCGACCGATACTGTCAGCTCAATTTAATGTGACACAATCAATTCAACCAAGCCCCAAGCCATCGCAATTGCAAGACAAAGCTGCAAACGCCAGCAGTGCTCAGCTAACTGCTAACGTCAGCAAAACATTAATACAGACTGGAATCGACAGGTATGTACAAACTAAGCGAAAGCTAAGCCCACAGAAAACAAAAAATGCGAACATTCCGAAAATAGCTAAGCTAACCACGGAGGACAATACCCAAGTGGCTTCTGAAAACAGATTTGCCATACTTGGAGCCCTAGAAGAGAATGAAAAACAAACCCAAAAGCCTAAAACTGCAAAGCCACCCCCAATTTACATAAAGGAACCGAACTGCGCCGAATTAGTAAAAAATCTGACAAAAAAGTATTGGCTCTAATACGTTTTTCGTCGTAGCTATAAAAAAGGGAAATATAAGCGAGACTAAACTACAAGTCAATAATGAGGAGAACTATCGTAAGGTCTCCAAATTCCTAGACAATGCTTCAAACAACTACTATACATACCAGCTGAAAAGCAGTAAAGCTATTCAAGTAGTTAAAGCTATTTAAGTTGGCTTGGATGAAGCCTATTCAATCTCTCGACTACTTCGTATATTGAAGTAAAGAAGTCATCCATTTGAGAACATGTGGGTACATCTCTTCGGGAAGAGAGAGATTGTTCCCAAAGTGACAATGTGTTTTCGGGCAGCTTTGATGAGCATATGTATACCAAGATGGGATCCCAGCTGTGTGGCTTAACATCTTGGGAGTGGAGAATCGACAAAAAGTTGTTTATCGAGGTTTGCAGCTCCTGAAGTTGATCACTATTTTCGGTTTCGATAGTGGGCAGAGTCATAAGAATTTTGATCGGGTTGTCAACCAGGATACGTTTGTTTTCGTACCGTGACCGTAAAGCTCGAAATTGTCATCGCTGAGCGGATATTGCTTTACCATTGAGCCGGCCTTTCCTTGAGTTTTGTATCGAAGATTATACAATTTCTGAGCACGGGAGAGCTTCGGGTGGTTGATGTATAGCGCTGTGAACATGTCACGAAAAGCGGGCCATTCTTCATAACCACCATAAAATGTCTCCGTGTCACAAGGTGGGACTTGAAGGCAGACGTTTGCCTCCGCCGAGGGGTGTTCCACGCGGGATGTTGTTCTCGGCTCAGCAATTGCTCTTATCAACGTGAGTTGATCAGCAATTCTTGCTTTGGTCACCTCATATTGTTCAAGGCAAGCATAGTATTTGCCTTTAACAGCATTCTCGAAATTATCCGGAAGGATATCATCTGTTTTTGAAAAAAAAAACCATATCATAAACCGATTGAAGCCGTGCCCAACAATCATCTATTGATTTGTGAAATGTTTTAGTTTTGGTTTTCACGCTGGCTTCAAGCGCAGCGGTTTTTGACCGTGTCTCAATGTCTGACATTTTTGGTGGACTGTGCCAAAGTGGCATTTGGGATAAGCCAAAAAACATTATTTGTAAGAAAATATGTAACCGATAATATTTCGTGGGAGTTTCTGAAAAAAAACCCTTAATTACCAGAAAAAATGCACTTAGTGCCACAGAGAACCTGGAAATGCGTAAGGTTTTGTGGCGGTGTTAGCGTTTTTTTTTGTATGTATTAAACTTGGATGCTTGGAAACCGGACTGAAAAACTAAAATCCGCGAATTGGGATTTTTATTTTATGTAACACAAAAAAAAAAACGCAAACACTTTCACTTTTTCTTAATTTAGCTACGGAGCTGTTCTGACGTGTTTTTGTCGCTTCTCTCCGTCGCACTAAATTAAATTGTGCCCAAATTGTGATTCAATAAGCAAAAATATACTAAACGATAGAGCGAAAAGACGCTAATTGCAGAGTATTATTGAACATGCAATATTTCTATTGTGTGAGCAATATCAAAAAAAAAAAAAAAAAAAACCGTAAATGAAAAAACAAATACGTAATAACATTAACAGTGCCTCAGGTAAAACCACAAGTCAAAGCCGCTCGCAACAACAACAACAGCAAGACGAACTTTGCCTTTCCGCAATACAAAGAAGTAATGCGTACTTCAGCATTGTTTCTTCGGAGACAAAAAAATTAGTAGGTGATACGGAAAGAGCTCGCTCGCTATCGCCCGCGATATCGTGCTCTCCCCCAACACAATCGTGGAGCGCTCAGTGCGCGTCCCCCGCTACATTGCTCCAGCCAAACGACACAATGTCGGTTTTCGCACCAACAAGTACAGTGACCTCACTCACCACAACGGTGTCGTCAACAACAACAACAACATCAACAGTGGTACAGCGACCGATACTGTCAGCTCAATTTAATGTGACACAATCAATTCAACCAAGCCCCAAGCCATCGCAAGTGCAAGACAAAGCTGCAAACGCCAGCAGTGCTCAGCTAACTGCTAACGGCAGCAAAACATTAATACAGACTGGTATCGACAGGTATGTACAAACTAAGCGAAAGCTAAGCAATACCCAAGTGGGAAATAGTGGGAATAAGGGAACAGATTTGCGCCGAATTAGTAAAAAATCTGACAAAAAGTATTGGCTCTAATACTTTTTTCGTCGTAGCTATAGAAAAGGGAAATATAAGCGAGACTAAACTACAAGTCAATAATGAGGAGAACTATCGTAAGGTCTTAAAATTCCTAGACAATGCTTCAAACAACTACTATACATACCAGCTGAAAAGCAGTAAAGCTATTCAAGTAGTTATTAAAGGAATTGAATCAACCGTCTCTGTAGACGAAGTATCAGATGGTCTCAGGGAAAACGGCTTTGATATTAAGTCTGTTGTGAATATACTCAACAGAGACAAAATCCCTCAACCTATGTTCAAAGTCGAACTGACACCGAACAGTACTCCCATTAATAAAAACGCTGTCCATCCTATCTTTAAGTTGCAGTATTTGTTATATCGTAAAATTACTGTCGAGGAGCCACACAAACGAAATAGCCATGTTCAGTGTACAAACTGTCAGGAATATGGACATACAAAAACGTATTGTACTCTGCGTCCAGTCTGCGTTGCATGTGGTGACCTTCACTATTCTGCGGCATGTCTGCCAAACAAATCCGATCCAGCCTTCAAGAAATGTAACAACTGCGGAGGAAACCACACTGCTAACTGAAGGGGCTGTCCCGTTTATAAGGAGTTAAAAGACCGTTTGAATCAGCGTAAGGCTCTAATCCACACTTCTCAGGTACCACTAATGTCGCAGGCATACAAGCCCTCTCAACCAAGAACCTCATCCACAACGACGCCAGGAGTTACGTTTGCAAATGCCTTAAAATGGCCTAACATCCCACGAAACCAACCACAAAATGTACCTGAATCAAGCACACAACAAACACCCGTACAAAACCCTAGTCAAAATCCAAGTGGAATTGAGGCAATACTGTCCACACTGGTAAACTTAATGGTATCCATGCAAAATAACATGCAGGAGCTAATGCGAAACCAAAATCGACTAATGGAACTTTTAGTCAACCAAAAATCCACACAAATGGCTACACTAAAAATATGCTTCTGGAATGCTAATTGCATTTCACAGCACAAAGATGAGCTTTCAAAGTTCTTGAATGATCGCGCGATCGATGTTTTGCTAGTATCCGAAACACACTTAACCAACAAAAATTATTTTCAACTCAAGGGTTACATTTTCTACCCAACAAATCATCCAGATGGCAAGGCCCATGGAGGCACTGGCATTCTAATTAAGCGCCGAATTAAGCATCATCCTCTGAAGGCGTTTGCTACAAACTACTCACAGGCCTCCTCAGTACGTGTTACAACAACTGGCGGCGATCTCAACATATCCTCCATCTACTGCCCTCCTCGCTTCTCAATTTCTGAAAAAGAATTCTTGGAATTTTTTAATACTCTAAGCAATTGTTTCATAGCAGCAGGCGATTTCAATGCCAAACACACGCACTAGGGCTCTCGCCTCATTAATCCCAAAGAAAGGCAATTATACAACGCAATTATTACACCCTCGAACAAGCTTAGTTTCATTTCACCTGGAAGGCCTACGTACTGGCCCACAGATCCAAGAAAACAACCCGACCTAATCGACTTTGCAGTCACAAGAAAAGTGCCGCGTGATCTTACGCGAATTGAATCTCTAGCGGACTTGTTTTCTGACCACTCTCCAGTCCTTCTTTACATCCTAGATCAGCCGCAGTTCCAGGAACGCCGACACTCTTTAACATCAAGTAAAACAGACTGGCTTAAGTACAAAAAATACATAACCACTCATATTGATCACAGCCCAAAAGTCGACGGTGAAGCTGACATTGAAACCTCAGTTGATGCGCTGACCTATATAATTCACTCTGCCGCTAAAATATATACACCGAAATCTACAGTACGATCAGTATCCAGTAACATTCTGCCAAATAGGCACATTGAAGAACTCGTTCAGGAGAAGCGTCGACTACGGAGAGACTGGCAAACATACAGATCGCCTGCCACTAGGGAACGTCTCAGGGCAGCTACCAGTATACTCTCCAAAGCCCTAAAAATTGAGAGAGAACAACTTCAATACAACTATATTAGACGACTTTCACCCACCAATAGCAAGTTTCCACTCTGGAAGGCATATCCAAGCTTAAGTACAGCATTACAAGCTGACACGCCGTTAAGAACAAACACTGGAACCTGGGCTAGTAGCGACAAAGAAAAGGCAAATGTTTTTGCCCACCACTTGCAACAGGTTTTCAAGCCCCATCCAGCAACAAATCACTTCGTTCTTCCACCTCTGGTAAATGAGACAGCCATTTCGCCTATTTCCATTCAAACAAATGAAGTCATCAAAGAGCATCGAACTACCGAGATGTGCAATAAATTCTATTGTTACAATTTACAACTCAATGACGAGATTTGGATATTTTCCTCAACAATGGAAAAAGTCTATCATAACAATGATACCCAAGGCCGGAAAAGACACAACACAGCCCTCGTCATACAGACCCATAAGTCTTCTCCCAATCCTGTCAAAGCTATTTGAAAAGCTTCTTCTTCAGCATATTACTCCTAATCTGCAAAACAATAACATAATCCCGACGCATCAGTTCGGTTTTCGTGAAAAGCATGGAACCATTGAGCAAGTTAACCGCATCACCTCGGAAGTACGCACTGCATTCGAACATCGAGAATACTGTAGTGCTGTATTTCTTGATATTTCTCAAGCCTTCGACAGAGTTTGGCTAGTCGCCTTATGTACAAAATCTCGACTTTGCTACCACAAAATATCCACAAGCTACTTGAGTCCTATCTCCATAAAAGAGTGTTTACAGTGAGATGTAAGACCAATTTTTCCAACGATCATGTAATTGAAGCCGGTGTTCCCCAAGGAAGTGTTCTTGGGCCAAAACTTTATGTTCTGTACACGGCTGATATACCAACAAACAGTCAAACATTTATTTCAACATTTGCTGACGACACCGCCTTCACTAGTCGCTCTTAATGCCCAAATCAAGCCACCTTGCAACTAGCAAACCATCTGGTTACTCTAGAAAAATGGCTCGCAAACTGGCGCATCCGAGTCAACGAGCAAAAGTGTAAACATATAACATTTACCTTAAACAAGAAAAGCAGTCCCGCATTGACCTTAAATAACACAATCATTCCTTAAGTAAATGAAGTTACATACCTTGGCGTCCACCTTGGAATGACAACATCCAAAGAGATCTAAATATAAATCCTGTAAAAGATGAATTAGATCAACAGAGAGCAAAATATCAGACCAAGTTATCCGCGCACCCAAATCAACTTGCCAGATCGCTTGTACGACTAAGCAGCCGTACCCGTCTCCAGCGCAACGACCTACCAGCCCAGCTTTAAGTTTTTAGGGCCATAGTAAATAGTTAATTTATAACTAATGTCTTTAGGCTAAGATTTGTAAAACTTATGGTTATTATTTTTAGAAAAAAAAGATCCAATAAATAATAAAAAGTTTAGAAAAAAAAAAAACTTTCACTTTTATATATGTATGTTTGTTTAAAGATATATATATATGTATTAGTTGAAATATACGTATGTACATATGTATGTAATTGTATAATATGTGTATATATAAGATTGAACACCTGAAAGATATTGCTAAATTTCACTTTTTGGTTGCAAAAAAATTCCCTAATGGGTTGCTTCTTTGTATCTAAATATTATAATATCTTTCGGAATTTCGGTGTCAATTTACGTTGTTCGAATGCATGTACATATATGGTAATATCATATGTACGTATGTAGAAATATTTGCACGCAAGTAAGTAAACACGTACGTATGTACGTGTGAATGTAGATTGCATACGAGGCCAGAGTAATGGCTCAGCTGTGAATATTTATGTATGATGAAAAGTCGAAGTGTATGTGTGTATGCGGAAGAGTGCAAATGTATACACGCAAAAGCCGCTCAACGCTGAGGTGAGTTGTGGATACTGCACTTGGTGAGCCGTGAGCGCACTTTGTTTGAACTCTCTTAGTTTGGTGAGTGCGGCCGAGTAAATCGAAGTGGTTAAGAAAAAAAAGCCAAGATCGTAGAAAGAGCGTTGGCTGAGTGGTGGCTGAATTATTTGAAAA
The DNA here is from genome assembly GCA_963971545.1 of Philophylla caesio. Lineage (NCBI taxonomy): Eukaryota > Metazoa > Arthropoda > Insecta > Diptera > Tephritidae > Philophylla > Philophylla caesio. The sequence continues at coordinate 133,577,863 of OZ020604.1, forward strand.
TTTAAAGCCACTTTTTTCGTTACAAAGTGTTTGGTGCTAATGCAATTTGCAAGAGTGAATATAAATATGTGCGTAAGTGCGTGTATGTAATATGTGCATATGCAAAAAAAGGCCCTTATGTTTTTCGCCACTTTTGATAAGTTTAACGACCTTTGCGAACAACGGCAGAAATTGGTAAGTAGGGAAAGTGATCTGCTGATATTTTATTATGTAAAGTGGGACAGTTGGCATTTAAAACTGCAACGGAATGGTATTTAATTATGTACCATGCATATATGCGCGTACTTATATATATATATATATAATATAATTTTGGCGCGTACACTATATAGCTCAGTGTTTGGCCGAGCTTCTCCTACCATTTGTGGTGTGTGTCTTTATATTCTACCACAAATTAAGGGACCTACAGTTTTGTGCCGACTCCGAACGGCAGATGTATTTAATGAGAAGCTTTTTCATGGCAGAAATACCCTCGGAGGTTTGCCATTGTCTGCCGAGGGGTGACCGCTATTAGAAAAAAACTTTTTCTATTATTAAGATTTTGCTTGCCCTGACTGAGATTCGAACCTCGAACTCACCGGCATATCGAGTTATAGCACGCACCGCTACCAACTCGACCACAGCGGCCACCACTTATATACATATATTTATATATGTATGTATAAGTTAGCGGTAAATGAATATATATATATACCGCATTTTGAGTAAAATGGATTATTTTCCCCAACTTTTTTCTGTATTTTTATTTTTAAAATATCCGCAATTTTATAAAAAACAGTTTTGGTTTGACGGAAAATGCCCTTTATGACTTTTTATATGTACATACATTCATACATGCATGTGCGTATGTACGTACATATTGTATGTACATGGGGGCATAAGCCCTCACTGGCAGTTTTGTTTAAAACAATATAACCTTCACTAGAATGAGGGACAATATACATATTGCTTAAACATTTTTTTTTTTTAAGAAAATTAAAATTTTGCGTACTTACAACTCCCCTTCTTTTTGTATGTATATGTATGTATAGGAATGTGGTTGTGTACGTCCCTTTATGTTGGTCGTTGACGCTTCTTAATGATGTTGTTGCCGCAAATGCTGACGAAGTTGCTGACGTTGCCGCAAATGTTGTTGTTGCAAATGCTGCTGCTGTTGCTACTTTAAGCTGTTGCCGTTGTTGCCACTGATTTTTTTTTTTTGTAGTACTCTTGCGCTACTTTTTTGAATGTATAATACAATTTTTTTTTTAATATATGTAGTTGATTTTGTTTTTTATGCTTCCGTCGAACACCATATATGCATGTATTTGTGTCACTTGTGTTTTTAATAAATTTAAAGCTGTTTTTTATTTGTTCACTTCTATATGTGCTTTGCCTTTCACGTAACTTTTTTTTGTTTTTGTCGTGCGAACTTATCGTTTATGTTTGGTATTTTAAAACATGTGTACATACATATGTATGTAAGTTATATGCGTGTACATATATGCACGAATATATATATATTTTTTTCTAGGTGTTGGCCACGGTTGGCTGCGAAGGACCAATAAATAATCCACTTTGGTCTCCTTTCGCACTCACCATATGTTTTCAGTTTAAATTAAAAGATTCTTATTTTATTTTTAAATGAGCTAAAAGCCCATTTTTGTGGGAAAAATGAGAGAAAAAACAACAACACCAAAGCGGTAGAAGTTTTAGTACTATTTCGGGAATCACCACATTTCTTCTTCAGACTTCTTTCTTCACGGCTTCCGCGGGAGTCGAACCCGCGCCACCACGCAACACTTAAGCCAGCGTCTCAGTCAGTTGTAAAAGAAAAGGAGAAAATAACAACGGCTCACACAGCGTAAGCTTAGCTCAGCCTGTTGAGACGCTGGCTTAAGTGTTGCGTTGTGGCGCGGGTTCGACTCCCGCGGAAGCCGTGAAGAAAGAAGACTGATAAGGAAATGTGGTGATTTCCGACATAGTACTATAACTTCTACCGCTTTGGTGTTGTTGTTTTTTCTCTATGTTTTCTAACAAAAATTGGCCTTGAGCTCATTTAAAAATAAAATAATGAAATTAAACAGGTCGAAAACAACAAAAAAAAAAGGATTCTTACTTTTCTTTAAATTTTTCTTATACAATTTTTATTTAATTTTAAGTTCAATACACTATAAGGTAGGTTTAGTTTGTAAGCGCGTGCGCGGTTTCCGAACTCGGTTTGTAGACTGGTCAACAAACCGATGCCGGTGGCGGGCTGCCGTTGGGATGGGCGGCTATGCGCCTTCGCGCTCGGGCTACTCCGAAAGCCGAACGGTTTGAACGCACGGCCGGTTGGTTCCTTACGCGCACGGCGGCCTAATTGTTTAATTTAAACTCATACACGATAGTTAACGCGGATAAAATCAAAGGAGACATACCGTTTTTTGACTATGGACCAAATAGAAAGAAATAGATATTGGCGAAAGAAAAACATTGTTGGTTTGTGACAAAATGGTAAAAATTATCGGAAAATAGCGAAAACTGTTGGGAGACAGTACTCCTCGGTTCAGAGAGTAATAAGTAACATCAAGCAAATGAAATGATAGGAGTCCAAGCCACGTGCCGGACGTCCAAGAAACCTGACGGAAATAGAAGAGCACAACCATTCTTGTGAAGTCTAATCTACGACTGACAGCAAACCAAATTTCAAAAGACTGAAAGAACTGAAATACCAAAAGAAATTATGTCCAGATACGGTACAAAAAATTCTGAAAAGAACCGGATTTTACGACAGAGTCGCACGTAGAAAGCACTTTATATCCAGAATAAACCGACTTAAGCGGAAAGCCTTTGCGAAGGAGCACTTACACAAGCCTAGTTTTGGAATAGCGTTATTTTTTCAGATGAGAGTAAGTTCTGCATTTTTGGTATAAAAGGTCGTATTTTTTGGAGGAAAAGCGGAACAGTACTGGATAAGCAAAATCTTTACCGTAGGTGAAAGTGCAATGTTGTGAAGGTGTATAGCAAGTTCAGGCCAAGGAAAATTTCAGTTTATTGAGTCGATAATGGACAAACATGATTATCTCGATATTTTAAACACAAATTTAAAAGAAAGTGCAGTCAAACTGGGACTCGGTGAACGATTTATTTTCCAACAGAACAACGACCCGAAGCACACAGCAGAAATTGTTAAGCTCTGGTTGGTGTATAATGTCCCAAAACAACTTCGTACAACCCCGTAATCACCTGACCTCAAACCAATGGAACACTAGACGAATTTGCGACGAACTGCCAGTCGCGAATAGTGATGCTTAAATTAGCTAACAATCGAAAAAATCGACGTAAAACTTCTGGGATTCACTCTTGGCCAGCGATTGTTAAAACATGTTCTGTTTCGCAGTCTTTGGCAACGAATTTCCAGTCGCGATTAACATTAGATAACAATCGGCCAAAATATCTCGCACTAGCTTGTGGCCCATGGCAACTTTATTCGTACAAGCAATAACTTTTTATAAAGAAAAAATAGAATCATTGCAATTAACAAATATAAAACTAAGAAGAAACAAAAAAGTATATGCTTGTTGGTTGGTAAAAATAAATGAGATCAATTATGGTAATTATTGGTATTCAGTAAGTTGAATGGGATATTTCGTTTTTAGGTGGTCATGTAAGTTGGTTGTATTTCCAAAATATTTGTAGCTCGCATTGCACAATTTTCAGTTAACCGACGTTCCCTTGTCACAATCCAATATTTTATTAAAAAATTCCTATACCACTAATTTTTAAAACAGCATTTTGAATTTTCGAAAAATTTTTTAGCATATTAATTTGTCTGTAATATGTTAACATATTTAAAACAACGCTTTCTTTCAATATTATCAATTTTAAATTTATAACGATGACGATTCTCTCGATTGTTTAAACATCTTGGACTCGCCCATAACTATGGGACCTACTAGAAAGTAAACTTATGCAGCGTACTATAACCAGCAAGGAATTGCTTAAGAACGCGCTTAAAGATGAATGGGAAGCTATAAGACCAGAAACAACAGCAAAACTAGTTATGTCAATGAAAAACCGGCTTCTAGAAGTCATTAAAAGACGTGGATATCAACTCGTTATTGAATAAATACATTTTTTTAACCTTACAATAGGACGTGCATGATAAGAGACTTATAGAGTATGGTTTTTGTCGGTCGAGAGAGGACTTTACTGTGCAATTGCCTACTCAGTCCGAAGTAGCACTTGTTGGCAAGAGAGATTCTGTGTTGGATTTCAAGGCTGACGCTGTTATTGGTGTTAATTCTGGTTCCTAAGTAAACAAAGTCCTCCACTTTTTCAAAGTTATAACTGTCAACAGTGATGTTAGATCCCAGTCGTGAATGCGCCGACTGTCTATTTGATGACAGGAGATACTTCGTCTTGCCCTCGTTCACCTCCAGACCCATTCGCTTTGCTTCTATATCCAGTTTGGAGAAGGCAGAACAAAATGCGTGGGGTTTAAGGCTGATGATGTCAATGTCATCGGCGTACGCCAGCAGCTGCACACTCTTACAAAAGATGGTGCCTGACCGATTTAGTTCGAATTATCTTCCCTAGCATCAGGTTAAAAAAGTCGCACGACAAAGAGTCGCCCTGTCTAAAACCTCTTTTGGTATGAAACGGTTTGGAGAGGTCCTTTCCAATCCTAACCTTGCTTTGGAGTGGAAATGCTAGCGGCAGCTCTGATTGTAGATTCAACAGTTGCTACGGAGTTTTCAATGTCGTCAGGTGTATCTAAATTTGGGTGAAGTTCTATATGCGCACTGATATATTTTTTATACTTCAACCAGTATGTAGCCTTTGTCGTGAGCATGTAGAGTGACTCCTTTTCGTGCGGCTGATGCCACAAAGTGAAGAGTATAGGTGAGTGGTCTGAAGAGAGGTCTGCACTTGATTCTGTACTAATAAGACTACGAGGAATTTTTCTTGTCACCGCGAAGTCAATCAAATCTGGCAGCTTTTGCGGATATGAAGGCCAATATGTGGGCTTTCCAGGAGAAGCGTAATCAAGTTTGTTTATTTTACATATAAGCGCGTTATATAATTGCATGCCTTTATGGTTGGACAATCGTGAGCCCCAGTGAGGATGCTTCGCATTATAATCGCCTGCAGCAATGAAGCGCTCTCCCAGCAAACTGAAGAAATCCATAAATTGTTTTTCTGTTATCGTAAAACGTGGGGGGAAATAAACCGCGGACAGTGTAATATCTCCTTGCTTTGTTTGTAGGCATATTGATGTTGCTTGCAGATAATTCTTGGCAATTCCATTCGAGTGATGGGGTTTAATGCGATTTCGGACTAAAATACCAGTTCCGCCACGCGCCTTTCCATCTGGATGATTCTTGCAGTAAAAAGTATATGCCGAAATATTCAAATTATATTTATTAGTTAGGTGTGTTTCAGCAAGAAGCATAACGTCAATTTCCTTGTCGTTAAGGAATTTTGACAGCTCTAGTTTGTGGCGGGGACTGCTGTTTGCATTCCAGAGGGCTATTTTAGTTGAGGTCATTATTTTTTTTGTTGAGTAGCAAGCAGTTTGAGCAGGGTGTTTTGATTTCGCATGAGATCTTGCATTGTGTTTTGCATGAAAGTTATGAAATTCATCATGCTTCTGCTCCTGTTCTTGTGGCGCAACTTGAGGTTCAGGTATTGTATGTGCAGGATTTACTAGGCCTGACTTTACGGCACTTGCAAATGAGTCACCATTGACGGTGTTTGATAAAGCCATTGGCGGCGTGGTTTTTTTGGCAAAGAAAACGCTAGGATTTGTCTGTGGGGGTACAAAGGCATTCAATATGTTATCAATGCGTTCAGAGGCCACACGTTGGTTGATCCGGTTTTTCAACTCCTTATCAACTTTAAACATGGGCTGCGGAATTTTGTTTCTATTAAAAATATTTACTACAACTTTTGGGTTAAAGCCCTGTTTTTTAAGCGCTTGTAGAACTTCCACAGCTTCAACACTTGGCTCGATACCTTTAATTACAATTTGTAAGCCTTTTGCACTTTTAAACTGGTATGTATAGATAGAAAGGATAGCTGTCTTCTAAAATAATGTCAGTAGTCAGAAAAAAAGTTAATTATCGTTGGAGAAGGTGAACGACAAAGGACATTTTTAGACGTTCTCGTTCCAGAGTTCACAAATACCCCTCACTGAGGAATAAAATTTCCATCTTTCTGTTCATTGCTATTCAATCCATAATTTATTAATCTTGATTTTTACTTTTGTGAGTAAAAAAAGATAAGTTATCTGAAATATTTATATTTTTTTTCGATTGAATATTTTATCAGGCTGCCATTCCATTCAAAATATTACTGTTAAAAAAATAATTATTGTCGGATTTACTCATTCAGTTTTTATCACTCATAAGTTTCAATCGTTGATGAACTCAATTCAGCAGAAACGAGTGCTCATTCAAGTGCAATTTCAATTATCTACTAGGTAAAGTTAGAAAAATGTATGTTTAAATTTTGGGAATAATTTTTTTCTCAAATTAGATACAACTTAAAAATTTAATTAATTTTTTTTAGTAATTACATTATTTCAATGTGAACAATTCAACGGATTGTGTTTAATAAATTTTTTAAAACCATCAGGTCGGGTTAGTTTTATTCATTGGCATTCTTTTGGGTACGCATTTATAATCAAATAAGAAACAGTAACGTCTTAACATAATTACAGGGGGCAGGTGGTCTATTTAAATACCAACAAAACTTGAGATGTTAACATAATACTTTGTTTACTGGTTGGTAGGTCTGGGTTTATTTTTTATGTTTATTTAGCATATCCTGAAGTAATTTAAAATATTTCTGTTATTGTTTTGGCTATGTAACTATTTATATTATTAATTATTTTTGAGCTAAAGAGTTCCTAGTTTATATAAGATCTATATTTTCCGTCAAATGGTTCGTACCAAAGCTGTATAGGAAAGAGCTATTCCTTCCCAGTGAGCCAACCGAGCGTGTCAAGATATATAATTTCTTTATGTTGCTACTAGGGATGACCATTTTTGGCATTTTATTGACCCCGGGATCTTAGGATCAGGATAAGGAATCTTTTGTTTGTTAAAAAATGTAAAATGGCTGTAATCGTCGTGGTATTCAAAAAACCAATAATATAACAAAGAAAAAAATAAAATAAACATTAAATTTGACAAACATACAAGCAGCAGCAAATGCATAACAGTAAACTTATTTTTAATTACTGTTTGTTATCAATTTTAAATAATGATAAAGTGCACTTATTAAAAATAGCAATACATCAAGTTAAAACAAATTTTGAGCTAGGCAGAATAATTTGACCAAAACGCGATATTAACAATACAATATTTAACGTTTACAAAAATGGTTTATTCATCAACAAATATGAAAAAATAAGCCTCCCTGATGGGTTCAAGGTGGAAGTTGTACAAACGACACCGCCTGTTTCTTGCCAAGATTGTATGATTTTCTCGTGTCTGAAATGCACAAATGAACGTAAACGACACTGAAGATGGCACAACGCCGAAACCGGTATGTCACAAAATCAAATTTGACAAGGGATAACGGAAAATCGTTCCAACATATATCAAACTTCCACCCTGTCGGAAAATCAGAAGAAAATCAAAATACATATTGTAGAATCATCAATTTCCACTCTAACCATCCATGGATTCAAAAAAGAAATACGGCCATAAACCTTATTAGCAAAATATATAATTTAAGCGACCAGGAGTTCATGTTAAGAAACAACGAGAAAATTAGAAACATTCTCTACAACAACGGATATCCCAACGCATTAATACAAAGCCTAATCACAACAACTACCAACAGAATAATATGCGCGAAAGAAATGACGAAAGCAAAAGAAGACAATGACCAACAAAAAATATTTAGAGGAGTCACATACATAGAAGGGCTATCGGACAATAAAACCATTGGCAAAATCATACAACAAAACAACATACGATTTGCACATAGACCACATCGCACACTGAATACAGTCTTTACCAAAACAAAAGACAAAATTCACAAGGAGCAACAACACAACGTAATATACGAGATAAAGTGCAATGGAAAAGAAGGTGACGACTGCAGCAAAATTTACATTGGGACAACAAAAAGAGCTTTAGGCATACGAATTAACGAACATAAGACAGATGCCAAAAACAAAAAGACGACAACAGCATTAGCACAGCACTTAACGAAAAGCGAACATACAGCGGACTTTGACAACACAAGAATATTAGACATAGAAAATAAAGCAAGTAAACGAATGACTTTAGAAGGACTTCGAATTCAACAACAAATCCATTGCGCAATGAATTTCAAAGAGGATGTGGATAACATAAATTGTGCATTCACAACAGCAATCACAAACAATGGACGAGCAGCTGGACGATGAGGCGAAAATTAAGTTTTTATTTGTTATGTGTACATTATTTTTTGTCGTTATGTAATTTAAAGATATACCAGTAAAAGGTATGTCCAAGGTAATGAAAAGTATACAAAATGTTTGTTAATTTTATGGCTTTTGTATAAATAAATAGACTCCCTGAAGAAGGCGCAAAAATGCGTCGAAACGCGTAGGAGGAAGAAAGAAAACAAAGTTTTGCTTTTAAACTCAACGGCCGAAAAGCTCCTAAATTAAGAAATAAACAATCAAAAACTAAAATTGGCCCAAGGAAATACCACCAAAATACATTTGAATTGCCCTGGTTAAAGTTATGCTATATTTTGATTCACTTTCACGTTACACAATTTTGGATGTGTGTATAGGTGTTTGTGTATAATATGTGAAAAATCTGCGAAAATACCCAACTGATATAGTTGCGTCTCCTGCAAAGATTTGATCAGTGCCACGTTACGAGAAATCGCTGCCACATTACTCGTACATATTAGAACTAAACTTGCTTAGTAAGTTCATTGTAAACAGTGAATAAAATCTTAAAATTTTTGAGAATCACGAAAGCCATTCATATTTTCTTTTCATGACATAAAAATCATTAATTCTAAATGTTAAGGGTGATGGACTAGAACATTAACTGTATAAATATTAAAAATCCCAACCGTACGACATAGGTTATCAAGTTGAATCCTTGTTTGGATATATAAAAGGTTACTACGGTTTTGTTATCAAGTGTTTGTATTTGGTGGGCGCTGGATATATTTCGAATAGCTTTCGTTTTTGGGAATAGCTTAGCAAGTTTCAAATCAGAAATAATCATTTCGAATTGATTGTCTGTCATCTTGTCTACCATAATCACCTATTCGCTATTCTGTGTTTCCATTAAAACCAAAATTGCATTAAATATTTATATTCACGTACAATTTTATCGCAATATGTTGAAATTCACTAAAAATAAATTGGTCTTTTTTACTCAGCCACCTATCATAAAATTTGCGACCCAAATCGTTTCAAGCAAACTTGCACACAGAATGCAATTTGCTTCTTAATAATAATCATTTAGCGCTTACACTATATAGCTCAGTGTTTGTCGGAGCTTATCCAACCAAATTATTATTATGTACATATTTATGTATGTACATATGTAGATCTAAAGCTAGTTTTACTTGACCTTAACCAATTTGACCTTTTACAAAATATTTTGTGGTTACTCAAAATATCAGCCATGTCAAGCAATTTATCGCAGGCATCACGTAATTCGAATAGCTACGACGTAAATTCGAAGTTTGTGCAGTGGCATTAACTCAACCCAAAAACGTTCATTTGTAGATTTTCACACCATTTTTCTACGACGTGATTTTACATCGGGGAGAAATAAAAAAACCGTTAATTAAAATAAGAATATGTAAGTTCACTATTAATTTAATTATAAAAACATTTAACATTTATATACACACTTAATACATACTTTAGTGTGTTGTTGGAACTTTTACAAAAGAAACCAGAAATTGCCCAGGGTTTCTCAAAATTCTCCAAGGAGGAGGTATGCGACGAGGGAGTTGAATAGATTGGGCCCATTAACTAAAGACGTGTCGATCTGGAAAAAAGTTATGAATTGCTGCATATGTTATACGTTCGTACAGCATATTTTTATTTCAGGTGTAGTTATATTGAAAGGCATATGTACATAAAGAGGAAAATATCTGAAAACAAGAGGGAGCAGGCAACAACAGGCGGAAGACGAAACAAACAGCACCATTTCATAACTTTTAAATTGAAGTAACAAGGCTTTTTTTAAATTCTGTTGACAGGTATTATTAACTAAAAACAAGTTTTGTTCCCCTATTAGTGTAATTCTGAATATATAAATTTTGCCATCGCTCATAAGTTCTTTTTTTGACGTTTTGATTTAACATTGCCCGTTGACAGTTATTCACAAGTCAACCTTTTTCCGTTGCCCATATATTTTATTGTGTACTCTTTTTTTTTTCGTTGCCTCGTTGCTCAGACTACATTTTTTTCGATGCCCATAACTTATATTTTCAATATTTTAGTTTTTTTCGTTGCCTGGTAAGTGTTATTCGCAATCCAAGTTTCTTTTCGTTGCAGATTGGAGAAAAGATCAAATGCCAGCAACAAACAACAGCTAACCATTATTTTACAATATCAACAAAGCAGCAGGGCAAATACAAAAGTTAATAATGCTGCAAATGCATCCATTCCAAACTCTGTGCGCCGTAACGTCCCTTGGGGGAACGCCAACCTAAACTTATTAAGGCAGCCAAAACAAGACGCCTGGAGAAGTTATTATAGGTTAAGAATTGTAGAAAAAAAGATTCTCCTGCTTTCGGGTGCATTCAAACCATTCGATATCAAAAATATTTTAGTAAACAACAACGAGACTAATACAGAAAACATCTACTTAGCATTCGCCCATCATTATTCTTCCAATTCAGAGTAATCAAATTTTCCACTATAGTTCCAGGCAGAGAAAATTATATTCCTAAGCGCTAAAATAAATGTTTAACATAACAAAAACTCACTTTTCTTGGAAAATCGTTTCACTACTAAGGCACTTAGGGCATGTTTAAGAAATGCTAAGGTTACGACGCCAGGCCATGATAAAATAACGTATTAAATGAAAGTTGTCTCCTATGGACATTAAAAGACGAATACTTGCATTTATTACCAGTCCTTCCAACAAAATTTTTTTCTACAGAACTTGAAAATAGTGACAATCGTACCCATCCTAAATTTCAACAAAAATAACAATTACATCCAAAACTATATCTCTACTGCCCTGCCTAGGAAAATTACATGAAAAAATTATAGCAAATAGATCAATGTGGTATCTTGATTCCTCAAAATTGCAGTCCCTACATTAGTCCCACTTTCGCATGGAATTCCACAAGGCTCGGCTTTGTCCATTGTACTTTTTTTAATAGCTTTCGAAGATGTCGTTGAGCTCCTAACGAAACATAAAAACATAAAATTCTGTTTATACGCAAATGACCTTTATGTAATATGTGATAAAAAAAGAAACCAAAGAGATTCAATCAATTTTTCAAGACGTCCTAAAGAATATCCATACATGGGATTGGCGCTAAACTCTCCTTACAAAAATTTAAGCATTTTCACGCTGGCAGAAAGTTAAACTGTAGCATAGCATATATTAAAGTTAACAGTGTAACAATTGAAAATGAATGTACATAGATTGCAATTATATTAAGCAAGGTTTCGCTTCCAGGGTAAATGTATTAAAATATTTTTTATCAAACAAATGTCAAATCCATTCTAACCCTCTTCTTACCTTTACAATGCTTACCATCGTCTTAAAAATTTACTATGGATTACAAATTTATGGCAAGGCGCCTAAATCATTGCTTACACAAATTAATAGCATTTCTTAAGAAGGCCGTGTTAAACTCGTCAGGGCACGTTCTGTAAACATGTTAACTTGCAGCCAAAACTCAATTTTACGTAAAGAAATAAAGCTTTTAAAAACCAGAAAATGTACTCCTACCATGAAATCGGGCCTATCGGAGATGTTTGACATTTTGACAAAAACTCAGAAATGGGCAACCAAACATAATAAGAAACATTCCGCTCCGCCCTGGATGCTTTCTCTTGAATCATTTTTAGACATACTCTCAGTATATACCAAATACTTAACCAGTTCACTGATTTACAGAAAAGTCTTTCAAGAAGCGGTAGCCCCACTGAAAAGTAGCAAAACTGTAATGGCACATTCTTTGCCGTAGTCTAAGAAAATGGTGATATAATATCACATGGTATTTAGGAAATGAGTTAGCAGATACAGGAGCCAAAACTGGTGCATCGGCTCCTCTCTAAGTATTTGTTCCTTTCCACTTTAAATAAATAAGAAATATGATGGTCCAGCAATTCCTCAGATGAATCCTAGACAAATGAGATAACGAAACACACCAATACAAACCGATAAACTCAAATAAATACTTAATAATACTGCCAACTAATACCACCACAGCAATAAACAAATGATTCGTTAGATTACGCCCGGGTTACACGACTCTGACGTATCTTCACTTGAAGCAGGAGTTACAGCCAACGTGCCTTTTTTGTAATTTATCTGTACTAACAGTTTCTCATATTATCTCAGAATGCCCATCCCTAAACCCCTATCGGTCAACTTACTTCTCACAAGATCCATACATCATACTATCCGTCCCAAGCGAAAAAAATATAAAGAATTTATTCAACTTTTTAAAACGAATTAATATTTAAAAACTTATTTAATAATTGTATCCTAAACATCAAATGTAACCGATAGCCATAGTAGCTAGTGTTGAGATTTATTATAACTTAAATCATAATGAACAATAAATAATAATAATAAGTTATCACCAACAAACAATTTTTTGTTTTGGGATTAAAACAGTTATTTTGAGCCCCTGACGGTAAGGGACTATCTATATCACTCAATACAGAGGGCCAAAGCCGGCATGGAATTGCGAAATTAACAATACAAAGAACCTTTCGAAGAATAAAATATGCTTTTTGTGAAGTTAAGAGAAGCCTTCGACAAGGCGCATAGTGGAGCGGTGAGTATAGCGATGAGCAAAGCATCGAGCATCGCGTCGATTACAAACATGTTTCTATCAATGCGTAAGTGCATAGTGAAGACCATAGTGTCGATTTGTTTTCGCTGCTTTGCTCGATGCTCCTTATTTCGATTTGTCCATGCTTCTGCGCCATACAATAGGACGGACATGATGAGAGACTTATAGAGTATGGTTTTTGTCCGTCGAGAGAGGACTTTACTGTGCAATTTCCTACTCAGTCCGAAGTAGCACTTGTTGGCAAGAGGGATTCTGCGTTGGATTTCAAAGCTGACGCTGTTATTGGTGTTAATGCTGGTTCCTAAGTAAACGAGGTCCTATACCTTTTCAAAGTTATAACTATCAACAGTGATGTTAGATCCCAGTCGGCACGTGTATTTGATGACAGAAGATACTTCGTTTTGCCCTCGTTCACCGCCAGACCCATTCGCTTCGCTTCTCTATCCAGTTTGGAGAAGGCAGAACTGACTGCGGGGTTGTTAAGACCGATGATGTCAATGTCATCGTCGCACGCCAGCAATTGCACACTCTTATAAAAGGTGGTGCCTGACCGATTTAGTTATGCGGCTTGAATTATCTTCTCCAGCATCAGGTTAAAGAAAACGAATCACCCTGTCTGAAACCTCGTTTGGTATCAAACGGCTCTGAGAGGTCCTTCCCGATTCTGCCGGAGCTGGTGGTGTTGCTCAACGTAATTTTACATAGCCGTATAAGTTTTGCCGGGATACCAAATTCAGACATTGCGGCATATAGCAAACTTCTTGTCGTGCTGTCGAAGGCGGATTTGGAGTCGACAAAAAGATGGTGTGTGTCGATTCTTCTTTTTCGGGTCTTTTCCAAGATCTGGCGTGGTGTGAATATCTAGTCGGTGGAAGATTTACAAGGTCTAAAGCCACACTGATAAGGTCCAATCAGTTCATTGATGGTGGGCTTAAGTCTTTCACACAACACACTCGCCAGAACCTTATACGCGATGTTAAGAAGACTAATCCCGCGATAATTGGCACAGACTGCAGGATCACCCTTTTTGTGAATTGGGCAGAGCACACTTAAGTTCCAATCACCAGGCATGCGAGATAAGCTCGTGCATGCACTTAGCCAGTTCCTCTCTGCCATACTTAAAAACTCAGCTGGTAACCCGTCGGCCCCGGAGACTTTGTTGTTCTTAAGCCGTGCTATCGCTTTCGGAATTTCGTCATAGTCGGGACACTGGAAGCATGCCTTCCGTCTAGCACAACGAGGTCGATTTGGTTTCGTGTCTTACCATCTGGAGACAGTGACGTAGCCTGGTGAATCTTCTGATGCTGAAACCTGGTACAACAGAGTACCATGTTTCGGGCCCCGGCGAAGTCGATCAGTCTCAATCCGTTATCGGACGTTTCGTCGTGGAGACTGAATTTTCCGACTGTGAAACCAAAGATGCCCTCCTTGCCCACCTTGGCATTGAAGTCGCCAAGCACGATTTTTATATCGTGGTGGGGGCACCGCTCATGAGTGCGGCCAAGGAGATCGTAGAAGCGATCTTTAGTCCCATTGTCCTTCTCTTCCGTCGGGGCGTGGGCGCAAATAAGGGAGATGTTAAAGAATCTCCCCTTGATGCGGATTGTGGCGAGACGTTCGTCCACCGGAGTGAACGACAGTACTTTACGGCGCAATCACTCTGCCGCTACAAATCCGACACCAAATTTGCGCTCCTTTACATGGCAGCTGTAGCAGATGTCGCAAGGGCCTATCAATTGTTTCCCTTGCCCCGTCCATCGCATCTCTTGGATGGCGGTGATGTCAGCCTTTGCTCTGCTGAGGACATCAACCAGCCGGGCAGAGGCACCTTCCCAATTAAGGGTTCGGACATTCCAGGTGCATGCCCTCATATCATTGTCCTTTAAACGTTTGCTGTGGTCGTAATCAAAAAAGGGGGGTCTCATCCGAGGCTTTGTTTTCCTATTAATTGGAAGTTTTTTTTTACGTGGTGGGTTCCAAGCCCTGCGCACAACCTGCTGGGGGTGAAAATTTTAAGTTCGTTTATATAGCGAGTATGAGCATTAAATTCTATATAAAACCATGCAATATTATTTTAAAGGTTTACTTTTTTCATATATTATATACATATACTTATATTATATGGTAATTTTTTTGATTTTGAAAGCAAAACTATTTGTCGATATATTAAACTTTTGAATCAATGTTGAACTAATAATTTTATTGATATGATTTATGTAATTGTTTATTTGTTTATTACAATAAATCTTATTTTATTTAATAGCATGCTTTTAATATGATATTTATTTAATGCACGCGGGAGGTTTTTAATATATGTGCAGGACGCTATCGAATATAAAACAAGTTGCAAATATGCTTCCAATAAAAATGTCTTGTGTATAATGCTAAAAATTAAAAATATATCTCCACAACACCAAATTGGTCTGCTCTATAATTCCCCTAGTTTGAGCGATGCCGGTTTTATTTCTTATTTACATGAAATTTTAAATAATAATTGTATAACTAATGATCACGTAGTCTTTATTGGTGATTTCAATATAAATCTATATAGCAATACAACATACAGTAAGCAGTTACTTGATCTATTTCGATATTTTGCAAAGAATCAAAAAATTAACTTTTTCACGAAAAGGGGATAATACAGAAACAATGATTGATCTTTTCTTTACAAACAGTGAATCCTTTTGTAGTGAAATATTGGATGGCCATTTCGGATCATGAAACTATTTTGTTTTAATTTAAGTTGAAAAAAATATTTCAGATGAGAGGAAGAAAAATTATAAGCTCTTGGGAACACTACACAAGTGATAATCTCGTTAACTTATTGCGACAATCTAACTTTTGCGATTTTGAGAACATTTCTATCGAAAATAAAGTTACATACATGTATAATACCATATCAAATGCTATGAGTACTCTGACATACTCGAAAGAAATTAGCGTGAAGTTGATGAATAAATGGTACGATCTTGAGCTAGCGCAGTCATTAAATAATTATTTAATTGAGAGTGTTATGGAAATCAACACAAATATTAAAGCACCGTAAAAGGACATTGCAATAAGTAGAAATAGCCCTATTTTTTTTAAATTTCAAACAATTTCAGCAGAAAACATACTTAATATTGTTAGAGTATTCAAAAATAAAATTGGTGGTAAAAACAGTTATCCAAAGGAATCGCTGACATTGAACTAAAATGGTTTGAAAGCTTTTTTACGAATCGGAATCAAAAAACAACAATTGGATCGGCACTTTTCGATAACAGAGATGTTACAGTTAGACTTCGACAAGGATCTGTGTTAGCTCCGATTTTGTTCAATATTTACATCAATGATATTAACAATTGCACTAAATATTGCTATATCAAATTATTCGCAGATGATACGTTGCTGATGCTAAGTGGAGATTATATCAGAAGTATGTATATCAACTAAACTGCAGGAAAAGACCTAAATGAAGTCTATGATTGGTTAGTCTTGAACAGACCTAAACTGAACATCAATAAAACTAAATATATGGCCATATCAAGGCGAAATTTTGAGAAAAACGAATTGCAAAGTCTAAGTATGCATAAACAACGAATTTATTGAAAAAATTAGAACGTTGAAATATCTAGGAATAAAAAATGATGATTAACTGAACTTTATTTAGCACTTTGATTATACAGTGGGAAAGATAGCTAAAAAATTATACTTCACTCAACGAACCTGTAAATATTTAAGTATAAAATTAAATAAAATTAAAATAAATTTTCAACAATTCATTATCGTCGGGAAATTTAATTGAAGCGTGGAAGCTCACTGCCATAACGCCAACTTTAAGAGCGGCAATAAAAGTGATATAAGGAACTATAGGCCTATGTAAAAGCTCTCGGCTATTACAAAAATTCAATGGATAAAATGATACTTGTGCAACAGGCGCTGTGTTGTGTATTTTGATGGTATTTCATCTACTCCCTTTGTTGCCTCCTCTGGATTTCCGCAAAGGAGTATCTTGGGACCGCGCTTATTTACATTATTTATTAATTATATCAGTAACTGCTTTTCATTTGCTATATTCTTACTTAATGCTGATGATTTTATCTAAGCGATTAAGACAACGGATGATGCCATTTGGCTTCAGACTGACATTGACATACTTGTGTCAGGATGAACCTTTTAAATAAAACACGATCTTTTTTATAATAATAACTCAGTTGTAATTTATTTACTGTAGTTAAGTTAATTTAAGATATTGAAAAGTATAAAATAGAAGTGTTGCACAATGCGTGCGCTCCACTAGCCGAGTACGGATACACTACTCGATCCTTGCCAGACGAACCACTTCATGTCGCCGTCACGAGGTTACCAAGTTTTGTAACCACATATGGTCCTTTGAATGCTGTCTCTAACTTGTGCGGTGTGCCTGTAGGAGAAGGTACATGATCAATTACAACTAAATCACCTTCGTGATACGGCTTTGGTGCTCGATGCTTGGAATCGAACCGCTGTTTCCAGTTACGTTGCTCTTCTCGAATACCAGTTGGTGGAGTTCGGAAGTCGTTATTGTTGACCATGATGATCGTCTTGTATTGCTTGTATTGCTTGTATGCGACGATTCGTTGTTACATCTTTCAATTTACAATTGAACACCAGATTGTTCGGGCTTTGCTTAGTAATCGAGGTGTTTTGTGAATTCAAACACCATTGGAACTGTGGAAGAACTTCGTCCCAGTCTTTACTGTTCGACGTACTGCACTTGAGAGACGCTAAAACTTTTCGCTTGACCATTGCATCTTGGACTGCGCACCGCTGTCTTAACATGTTGAATCTCGAAGTCCGCCAAAAACTTCTCGGACTCCCTCAATGTAAAAGCCGTTCCTCTATCGGTAACAATGCGTTGCGGCCGCCCATATACATTCATATAATTACGTAGGGTAGTTACTACAGGTGTCATCTTTGTATTTCGTAAAGCCTTCAATACCACGATGATCAATATGCATACTGCTGAAGGGAATAGGCACAACCTCTCTAACATGTAGTTGTGCCTCTCGTTTTCCACCTCGTTCTTTGTTCAGACAACAGTCTGGACAAACCAGAAATATTTAGCAATTCGTTCGAACGTCTTTTCTACGCCGAAATGACCTGCTTCGTCGTGACATGTCCGCACAAGTCGCCATTTAACGCCTTGTGGAACCACTCATTTTAATGTTGTCTACTTTTCGATAAAGCCGATGACCTTGAACCACATAGTCGTCTCTGTACTGCTTTGCGTTTACGCCGTCTTTGCCGTTGATTATTTCTATAATTTCCTTTAGCTTGTCGTCCTGCCGTTCCATAGCTTCTACCGAATCATCAGAAATCTTTACCAATAAATACACGTTTTCAGCGACTGTTACTGTTTCGGTTGACGGAAAAGTTGGACATATACTTAGTCCATCTGCTAACGCGTTCTTCGCTGCCAATCGATGCACACACTCAAAATCAAATGCAGCTTAAACCACCATCTGCCTATACGCGGCAATAAAGGAGTTGTTGCTTTCGTAGACGCTACTGCATTGCAATTCGTTAAACTTTGAAATGTTGCCCCATCAAATGCATTCGGTACCGTTGCAAAGTTTCCACTATGGCCAGGACCTCTAATTCATAACTGGCATAGTTGTCGTCTTCATACTGCATAAGTAAACCACCTAAGCCCATAGCGCTGGCATCGGTATGCACTTCATGCAGCTTTGTTGCATCATTCATTGCTAAAACTGGTTTCGTAGTGATAGCCGTCTTTAATGCCTCAAAAGCATTATTGTGTGAATCTTGCCATTCAAAATTGGTATCTTTACGTATCAATAACGTTAGTGGACGTGCAATAATCGCGTAGTTCTGTACAAATTTGCGAAAGTACCCCGTGTTACCCAAAAACTGTCGTATTGCTGTGAACGTGTCCGAGAAATTGAACTTCTTCAACTAAAACGTGCTTTTAGAAGGCTTTACCGTCTTGTAGAACTTCGATAATCATTGCAGTGTTCGTGCATAACCCAATGTTGCTATCATCTTCTGTATAACATGACTGAAAATTTAGTAGGAGTTCCATGACCTTACCTCTAACATTACTGCATGGCTTATTTGATATATAAAAGTTGTTGCCGTTTTATTTGAGTTGGTATACTCCATCATCAATTGCTATACGATAGCCGTATTCTCGTAGTACGTCGCAACCCACGAATACGTAATAAGGTATCATCATAAGGTTCATCATTGCTTGTGCTTCGACTTTTTCGTATTCTTGAACCTCGCATCCGCCAAAACCAATAAAACGTTTATTCGCACTTTGCTTCTGCATACATTTCGCTGCCGCTCTCATCAGTGAACATACGCTGCCCGTATCTATGAACGCTATGAATAGCTTTACCTCTATTTCAACTGCTTTTATAACTGATGGATCAGGATTCTCATGCTCTTCAACAATTTTCATGACCGCTGACTTCGTGTTACAACCCTTCGCGTTGTGACTAATTTTTGAACATAATGTATACCGTGGTTTGTGTTGGCGTTGTGTACATTTGGCTGCTATATAGCCATAATCGTTGCAGTTATAGCACTTTACTTGACCTTAACGTTGCTTTTGTACTCAGGCTGCGTTGATTACTGCACTAGTGTTGTGACACTACTAATCACTGCTGGGTTGTCGATCGCCTTCAAATTGTTTAATGCTGTTAATAAATCGCGGCACGTTTTAAACCTTACTGCTGCTAACGTCTTTGATAGATTGCTATCGTTCAGACCACTTATTACATGCGTGATAATCGACGAATCATCTAAACTACCTTGTCGCCCAATATACAACATAGAGTAATAGTACTCAATATAGTCTTATGAATATTTACGTTTACGTTTAGTCATCATATTATGAGTTTCGGCTGCATTAAACTCAATCGGAAAATCTGTATAAAACGCTTGCACAAATGCCAACCAGCTACTATACACCGGCTGCGCATCTAACCATAACTTTGCCATGCCTTTTAACTTCGGCCATTTACAATTTCGCTGAAGCTGTTCAAGCTTTGTTATAAACAGCTGTGACGTTATAGTACCTTTCACTGGGTCGAAATCTGGGAAAATTCCAACCATGTCTTGAATCGTCATTGCCGCTTGCCGTTGTGCATTAAACATACTCGCTGAATCTTGAATTACAACAGAAGACGTTAGTTGTATTTCATTTTCGTTACTCACATTTGTATGTTCATTGTTGTTTGCTATCTCCCTTGTGTTCATTGCGATGATAGCTGATGTCAAACTTGCCATTACTTGATTCAGTCCCTCAATTTGCATTTGCAATTCGCTTACACCAGAATTTGTGCTATCCACTAACTCTGTTGCATCGATTTCATCAGTTTCCAGCTATTCCTGAAGTTTTGAGACTTTATGCGCCTTTGTTCTAGTCGTTGATGCACCATTTGCCCTTTATAACTCATTTAATTGACCGACTTCCAGCGTAGTTAATTTCAGCATTTTTCTTCTTGTTTACGCGTTGATTGAGAAGTCAATTCTAAAAATTTCCGTCGTTGATTTGTTTTAAATTATACATTTTACCTTTGCTTTGCAAAAAAAAAGTTTGTTTTTTCTTTTTATTTGCGTTCTCGTTCAGAAGCAACTTGCCGTCGCCACTCGGTGGTTTTTGTCACACTTATTGCTGTGCTACCATACGTTGTAGCTCTCGCCATTGTGTTCTTATTATTGTCGCGCCGTGCTGCCTTCGCTGCTTAGAGTTCTGTACTGCGCCGTTTTGCTTGTTCGTGCTCGTTTGCGTGACAGATTTTGGCTGTATTTCGTTATGCACCTAACCGTGGTGCGCACTTTGTGTGTATTCACGCAGAGAACGTACATTACAGAGAAGCTTCATTCCGGTCTATTCCGTGATTCGTTCCTCTACTGTGAATTGAGCTTGATTCTAATAGGCAAGTACACCACAGGTAGTAAGCAAATTCACCAATTAGCAGAAGTCATCAAAAGTTAACAGTTTTGAAGCGAGAGTTGTAATTGAGAGAATTTATGTATATATTTTACAGTACGGTTTGTTGCAGGTGTATATTACTTTAATTTATTTTAGTTTATTTTCTATTTACCAATTTAAATGTAATTAGAATTAAAATAACGGTTTAGTCGAAATGTCCAAAGAAAAAAGGCAACGAACTTTAAGTACTTTGAGAATTTTTGACGCTTGCGATCGTTCGATGATATGAATTTAGTACGTTTTCAACTTAAAAACCTATGATTTTGCACAAAAATGCCTAAAATAAGAAAATGTCGAGTTTGCAATTGTGAAAGCCGCGATAACCACTAAAGATTTTTCGCTTTTCCGAATGATCCAGCCATACACAACAAGTGGAAGGGGAATTTGGAGATTCCACCCATACAGGACCTCCGACAGCACAGTGCATTTATCTGCATTAAGCACTTCGAGGTAGATGCAGTAGGTGGGAAATTTATAAAATTGGTGCAATTCCCAATTAATAATTAATTGGAGTTTTCTGACCAAATTTGTTAGAGTTGTAATTTGCTATTTGGCTAACTACTTACATATGTATATAAATATATTTTTTTACTAATAAAGTTTTCAAATATTGAATTACAACTTTACCGAGAATCTTCTGAAAACTCTAATTTATTAAGTCGTGTGAGAAAGTTTCGTCTTATTCGTATGAATAACACTTTCGCAACTCTTTTTCCTGCAAAGCCAAATATTCTCCAATAACCATATGATTTTGTTTTTTTCTTTTCTATTTTAGTATATTTTTTATTTAATTTTAGTATATTTTTTTTTATTTCATGATCTTTTCCATTTATTTCAGCGATTCAAAATAAATATTTTTATGAAATTGTGATTAGTTATTTAATTGTTTATTAATTAATAAAGATTTAAAATAAAAAATAAAAAAATATATATCTCTTATACTATAAAATGTGAATTCATATGGTAAGATATCGAAATCTAGCAAATAGCATGCAAACACCACCAAAATCACAAATTCGGTAGCACACGTATGTTTTTATATACACACAAATATAAATATGAACAAACGTACACTTGTTCACGTGCCCGCAAATACCCTCGAACTCTAAATGTTTGCTTCTGCTCGGACTTCCAACAATTCTGCTGCGTGACGAAAGCAAAAAACCACCACCATAAATTAGAGTTGGGTGCAAATAGTTTTCGTTTCGCACTATGTGCAAGAAAAAATAGCAGTAGTACAAAAAGGTACTATTTCACTCTCAGAGACATGTAACTAGGAGAAAATCAATAATATATAGGGGCATAATAAATATTAAGTTAAGATATTAGGTAATAAATATTTAAAGTTATCTAAAAGCAAAAAATGTATTATCAATTTCTGTTGCTACTTTTCTCAAAGCAGTAGATTTCCTACCCGACTGCAAATTGCAGTAAATGGTTTGCAAATTCAATGATGACCAACACTGTTGTTCAAATGCGACAAAATTCGGCTACATATTTACATATATATATAAGCTCATACAAATGTACACAGCGCGTATTGAGGTGATGAAGATGTGCTGAGTATTTGTCTTGGGAAGGCCGATTTTGCGAAATTATACCGAATGCATTGAAATATTTTCAATTGTTTTTTTACATAAGAATGGTTTGAAATGGTTAAGTATTGATAAATTAGATATAAATTTGGTAAAGTAATCTCGTATTAGGTGAATAATGCCTAATATACGTATTTTTAATTATCTATTAACTACAAATTTGCCGGACTGGGCCATAAATAGCGAACGCCTCTGTACTTGCAAAGCTGAAGACGAAAATGTTGAAATTTATAAATTTTTGCAAGATCGCGAAAAATGTGCTTCGCTGGCAGATTTTAAGTTGTGCTGCAATTTATGAATGAAATGAGTTTCACGCACGCGCACTTTATGAATGAAATCGTGTAGGATTAATGGCGCCGGCGTAACTGTTGAGTTTGCAATTGTGAGGGAAGTGAGGACAGAAGTGTGCACATCGATATGTCGATATGTATAAATATATGTAAATGTGTACAAATATTTGTATGTATGCAGACGTCATTTGTCCTTGAATTTGTATTTTGGCATGTGATGTAGGTCAGTTATATTATATGTACATACATATGTATTATATTATGTGATGATGTATTATTAGATGTATGCATTTGAATAATGTGCAAAATACCGATTTGCATTATGCTAAGATTTAATTAATTTATTATTTTATAAATATTTGTTACTTATTATATACATACATATAACATGGGTACTATTTACTTACATATGTATGTGAGTACATATGTATATGAACATACTATGTATGTATGTAGTTTATTCAATAATAGAAATACATTTTCAACTATGAACTTTACTTATGCATAGTATGTACATACATACATGAACATATAATGATTTGCAGTATTTTATCGTAAATATATACTGAATTAAAGTCATAACTTATGTATATAAAAAAATTGCCAATATCTGACAATGTAAAATGCCGTCGGCAAATCAACATTTGCCTTTGTGCACAGCAATTATAGCAAATCTTAAGCATATGGACATACCAAGTACCCACATTACATACATACATATGTATGTAATTTCTAACCTACATATTTTTATGAACATTAATTAAGTTTAAAATTGATCATTTAAGGAAAATCGTTTTACTTTATTGAAAATGTGAACATAAAATGCCGTCGGCCAAAACAGCTTGTAACCATGTAGGTACATATGTACATACATAACTTCGAACAACAAACAGAGTGTATGTGTATGCTTTTACAT
>OZ020604.1:134901408-135083495 GCA_963971545.1 Philophylla caesio
TTCTGAAAGCCAGCTGGGGCCATTCCACCAAAGTGTGGTGAAGGCTAGGTGCAGGGATTTGCAGCCTCTTGTGCCAAGATCAGCTGGGTTATCACCACTGGCTACAACTTGGTAGTTTGGAATAAAACTACTTTTAATTTTCTTGCTTACTATGTAAGCGTATTTTTATTTATGATAGCTGCAGCGTTGTGCGCTGTTTGTTGATTCTAAATGGAATGACTTACAAACTAACAAGATGACTTAATAATACCCTAACTGTTTTGCGCTGTTGCTAATGGAAGCTCCTGTTGTTGTTGTTGTTGTTGGTTTAGCTGCAGTCGAGGTGTTGTTGCTGCTGATAACGCTTCAGTTGAATAGGAGCGCATGTAAATCGTAACATTAGAACTTTCGTGTGCGAGAACAAACTGTGGGAACTTTTGATTGTGGTGTCACGCGCAAATTGTAGACATAGCGTCAGCAATTTCTGGGCGTGAGAGAAATTCGTTGCTAACTTCTCCCCCTCTTAAGACGAGACGTCCCTGTTTCGGCTGACATCTTTTATAGCGTTAATTGTAGCTAGTTGCATGTCCTCTACACTCATAGAATGGCCTCCTCTATATGATTTTTTGCTGACTGTTATTTTTGTGCGTTGTTTTAATATTATCAGGCAGAATAATATGAAAAGTACTGCGATGAACATTACTGCAAGCGATATCCAGGTTATCATGCTTTTCGACTCAGTTTCCACTGCAATATGATTAGGTCTTTTGCTATTCATTATGTTAAGGTTGTGTAGATATTCAAAGGTTAAAAGTTCATTATGGTCACTGATGTTTATTGACATTGTTTTAGGGGGCTCTATGACATGCGTAGGGCTTTTTGTAGTTTCGAATTTGGATTCGTTTATTAATAGACAGTTTTTGAACGATATTAGGTACGTTCCTCTTGGCAGTTTAATGATTGGATTGCCGTCTTCTTTCACATCGGCCGGGGATTCATTGACTATGACGAGCCCATCATCAATATGTTGTATTTTGGGTATTTGGGTTGCTGTTATGGTCTGACATGTTGCTGTATTATTATTCATTAAAGCTGTTGCACACGGGGCGTCTGTTGATTCCACGCATACTAACATGTCTGCAGCTGATTGGCATTCGGTTAGCGCTTTTACAGTTTCCCTGCATCTACCCATAATTTTACTTTGTAAGTTTAAAATAGAGTTATTACGAATAACAGGGTAAATTTTAATTAAACTACAAGATTCACCAATTTTTGGTAATTTTACAAGGTATTTGATTTCATCTTCAGATGCATAAATTTTAACTTGTGCTAACAGCAATATTTCGGTTATAGAAATTGAATAGTCTAATTTTATTGATTCGTTTATCTCATAAAGGTCAAATATAACAGGATTAATTGTATTTAATTTGGAAAGTGCGATACCATTAACAATATTATTTAAATCAGATATTATAATTCTATTTCTTATCATAGCTAATTCTAAAATTTTATTATTTTTAGAATTTAGTTTAGTTCTTTCAATCAATCGATTAATTTTATTGGTTATTTCATTCATCTGAACTTGCAGATTTTGGTTAATATTAATTTGAGTGTTACCGTTCTCTATAAGAGCCTCTTCTGTGGCCTGCAATTGCACCAAGTCATCATGGTCGGGAGAACCAGAGATGAGTTTCCATACAGACCCAATTAAATTGATAGATCTTGAATTTTTAAATAATGATAATAACTTTTTTATTTCGTTTATATCATGCTCCAATATTGTGTTCTCTTCTTTCCTATTACGATAATTAACAAATAATTCTTTGTTTTCCTCCAAAATGTTTTCGTATTGCTTTAAATTAACCGTATGAGTTATGAAGAAATGTCCCTTCGTAATTGTTACTTTTTCGTTATTAACGGCTATTATCGGGGACGACGAATAGTCATGTACTTCCGAGCGCACTAAGTGCCTGCAAAGATATGATTTAGCTTATTATTTTAATATTGTCCTTATGGATTACACGTCCGTCTTTAGTTTTAACAGTTGTTCCTAAATCTTCACTAATTTCGACCTCCTTAAAAATATTCTTAATTTTACTTCCTAATCTATTATTTACTTTTAAGAGCACTTCCTCTCCTTTTTTTTACTGTTTTCTGCTCCCTATTTTTATTGTGGGTTTTAGTACTTAAAACTTGATTCTCCTTTAGTTTACTTATTATTTCAGATTTTGTTTTCTCTGAGATGGATTTTAAAATATTTGCTGGTTTTTTCCCGGTTGTGGAATGAATACTATTATTATACTTTGAAGTGCTTGTGAGAACTAGGTCTGTCAATTCCATTGTTGGATTCTCGCACCTTAGGCACCTGGCAATTTCTATCAGCGTGGAGTGAAATCTCTCCACTTGGCCGTTGCTCTTGCTGTGAAGTGGAGGCACTTTATAGTGGTCTATTCCAAGATTTTTAAATAAAGTTTTCACTGTCTCGGAACAGATAGCTCTCTCATTGTCCAAAACGATGGTTTTAGGTACAAATATTGTAAAAATTTCTAGAAGAGCTGGCTTTATATCAATGACAGATTTGGTTTTAATTGGCTTTACTATGGCCATTTTGGAAAACTTGTCTATGCAAGTCAGAAATAGTTTATTCTCTGTTGAGAAAATATCTACGTGTAAAATTTCTCCTATTTCAGTAGGTATGGGTATTTCTCCTAATAATTGCTGTTTGGGTTTCCTATCATATTTACATACTTGACAAGTGGAGCAGTTCTTTGTAACGGAGTTTAACATTTCTTTCATTTCCGGAAAATAATATTGGTTCAGAATCTGACAGAGATTATCTTTAAATTGCCTATGAGCCCTATTATGTTCCGTATTCACAATTTCGTGCTTGTCATTTTCATTAAATATGTCTATAACCATTTTTTCAGTGTGTTTAAATTTCACCGACGGAAAGGTTTCTATTAAAGGATTTTGGATTTTCCCCAACACCTCTAATGAGCAATAAATGCCGTTAACTGCGTTAGGGTTGATGGCTGCCTGCAGTAAGTGCATTAGCTCGTTGATGGTATTAAAGCTAATGGTATGTCTGATTCTATTTTTAAAAATAATTTTCCTTTTATGACTTGGGTGACCTTCTGAGATCAGAATCTGATTTTTAAAGGAGTTTATAGGAGTTTCAACAGATGTTATTGTGAACGTGTAAGATTCTTCACTGTGGCAGGTAGCTGCCGTGCCCGAATCCTCTATTGCGTGCATTGCCTGGCGTGATAGTGCGTCAGCTACAATATTTTGATTCCCTGGCTTGTAAAAAAAACTGTGGTGAAAACTCTTCTATCAATGCCTTCCATCTTTGAATTTTGCTATTAGCGTTTCTTTCAGAAATTGCAAAGATAAGAGGTTGGTGATCTGTAAATATTCTGATATCACTAGCACCGTAGAGGTAATTTCGCAATTTTTGCAAAGCCCATATGATAGCGAGAAGCTCTCTTTCGTTTGTTGCGTATAACTCTTCTGTTTTTGATAGAGTTCTTGAAATAAACGTTATAGGCTTCTTATTCTGAGATAATACTGGACTAATTGCTACACTTGAAGCATCGGTAGCAAGCTCAAAAGGTTTTTGAAAGTCAGGATGTTGTAACAGAACATCCTCTGAACTTAGTGTCCCTTTTATACGTTCGAATGCATTTACTGCTTCTTCGTCCAACCGTATTTTAATATTTTTTTATTGTTTTGCTTTAGCATTACCGTTTTCACCTCTTAGGTATTTGGTGAGTGGTTTGGCAATACGATCAAAATCTATCAATGCCTTCCATCTTTGAATTTTGCTATTAGCGTTTCTTTCAGAAATTGCAAAGATAAGAGGTTGGTGATCTGTAAATATTCTGATATCACTAGCACCGTAGAGGTAATTTCGCAATTTTTGCAAAGCCCATATGATAGCGAGAAGCTCTCTTTCGTTTGTTGCGTATAACTCTTCTGTTTTTGATAGAGTTCTTGAAATAAACGTTATATGCTTCTTATTCTGAGATAATACTGAACCAATTGCTACACTTGAAGCATCGGTAGCAAGCTCAAAAGGTTTTTGAAAGTCAGGATGTTGTAACAGAACATCCTCTGAACTTAGTGTCCCTTTTATACGTTCGAATGCATTTACTGCTTCTTCGTCCAACCGTATTTTAATATTTTTTTATTGTTTTGCTTTAGCATTACCGTTTTCACCTCTTAGGTATTTGGTGAGTGGTTTGGCAATACGAGCGTAGTCTTGTATGAACCGTCTGTAGTACCCAGATAGTCCAAGAAAAGATCGAAGAGCTCTAAGAGATTCGGGTTTCTTATATTGAAGGACATCATTAACCTTCTTTGGGCATGTTTTAATGCCATTTTCATTAAAAATAAATCCTAAAAACTAAATTTCTTTCATAAAGAATTTTGATTTTTTTAGTGAAATGCGCATATTAGCATTTTTTAGTTTCTGAATGACTTCATCTAAATCCTTTAGGTGTTGCTCTTTCGTACCAGAGTAAATAATTACGTCATCCATATAGACATGACAGGTCTTTCCTATCACCTCTCTTAAAACATCATCAATTGCCCGCTGAAATATGCTTGGGGCATTTTTTAAACCAAAGGGTAAGCGACGAAACTCGTATTTTCCATTATTAACGGAAAATGCGGTTTTCTCGCGGTCCCCTGGGTTAAGCAAAATTTGGTGAAACCCGCTCTTTAAATCTAAGGTTGAAAAGAATTTTCCAGTGCCAAGATTTGATAAAATTGATGAGGTTTCCGGAATTGGATAACTGTCCGCAATAGTTATTTTATTCAGTTTTTGAAAATCAATAACTAGTCTTAACTTTTGGTCACTATTGTCGTTAGTTGTTTTCTTTTTTACAACCCATATTGGACTATTGAATGGACTTCGGGATGGCTGGATTATGCCATCTTCGATTAGACGTTGAATCTCCTCATTTACAAATTTTGTGTAAGCGATAGGGTATGGATATGATTTACTGTAAACAGGCTCATTAGTGGTGGTTTTAATGGATGCTCTTACCTTAGTGTGGAAGGGTAGTCCTAAATTTGGGTCAGCGAAGGCTTTCTGATTTCTTTCCATCATATTTTCAAATTCAGGTAAAATTTCAGATGGAACTTCATTAAAACCAGTAGATAAATGGGATACTTCTTCACATTTAAATAATTCTATATTTTCAAATACATCCCTATATTGCAATTTGTCATTGACTGTATCAATTTTCGCACTAATCTCCTTAAGAAAATCATAGCCAATTATAGCGTCGAATGAAGTGAGACCAGGCAAAATAAAAAAAGTTGAACTTTGTCCTAAAACTTTTATTTTACATTTTTTGGTTATAGTTTGTGAACCGGATACAGTTTTTATTTTGAACGGTTTTTCAACCTTTTGAGTATTCTTTATAATAGCGAGATTTTTTATATAGTTTTTGGAAGTGCCGGTATCCAAAAGAATTTTTAAAGTTTTTTCTTTGTTCAGCCTCTTCTCTATATAAGGGAGTGAAGAGGCTCCTACTCTAAAAAATTATCTTCACCATAACACTCCTCTTCCTCAGAATTTTCAGAAATGTTGTTTACTTTTTGAGTTTTGTGCAAATTGGATCTATTTGACCCATCTGAGCTTTCACGACATCTTTTTTGAGTTTCATATTGGCTTTTACTATTATTTTCCTTTGAATTTGCTATCTGGCCCTTACTATGCTGAGAGGCGTTTTGAGGTTCATGAGTGAAATTGTTTGTTTTAAAACTCCTTTTATAGTGAGATACTGATGGATCTACATCCATTGGAACAGGTTCTTGGGAATTTTTAGTATCACTGTTTGGGACCCTTCTATAATGGGGATTTCTTTTTTGGTACTTACTAGTAAATTCATCGAAGGAGTTTGCAAACTGGTATCTCCAACGATTGCTTTCTATTTCATGCAAGTGCGGTCGGCATGTCTTGTGGTCCTTTAGAATAAATAATATTACCTATTAAAGGCTGAAGACCTGATATGAAAGTTCACAGTGCGTCGGATCTATATTTCCTAAGTAAAACCTCAGTGATTTCTTGGTTGTCATTTTCCATCAATACTTTTGAAGAAATGAGGGTAAATTGTTTTTATACTTTATCATAGTATTCATTTATACTTAGTTTTCCCTGCTTCATCATACTGAGCTGTTGCTCCAATATATGCAATGGCCTTCTGTCTGCATAAGCGTGATCTAGCCTAGCAACTATGGCGTCTAAATTAAGAACATTATTATATTCGGATAAGACTTGATCTGCTTGACCAGTTATCTTTGTTCTAATTATTAGAAGAGCTTGCGTGCAAATTGTGGACCTTTTGTAGACTTTGTCCATATAGATAGCTAATCGCCTCCATGAAGGATAAGCAGCTCTATCACCTTTGAACTCCGGAAGGTTTTTCACTGCCTCCAAAGTTATTGGAAACACATTTGTTAACTCTACTTCAGTATAAGCTTCTACTTTTGGCCCTACTGAGAGCTTTTCTATTTTCTTCACTAACTCATTAATTTTCGCATCGTACTGCGCGTTATTATTTTTTATAAGTTCCGCGATAGCGGCTTGAAAAGCTGCTGAATCCATATTAATGAAATTAATCGAATGATTGGAAAGAATTCTCACAATTTCGTCACTAAATTCACTTAACTTTACACAGATCTTATTTTGTTAAAGTATCACTTGATTCTGCTAAGTTTTTATTGCTCAACAATTCACTCTTTCACAGGGGGAAAAAATATAAAAATATTTAAATTTAATAAAAAAATCTTACAGTAACATAAATACTGCAATCCACATCCTTGCTCGTCAGTGTTAATGAGTCCTTATCACGGTGTTAGATGAATCCTTGTCCTGTTTGTTAGGAGAGTCCTTATCTTGCTGATGATCCGTGAGTCCTTATCTCGTGTGATCGGTAAGTTCTTATCCCGTTGGGCGCCACTTGGTAGTTTGGAATAAAACTACTTTTAATTTTCTTTCTTACTATGTAAGCGTATTTTTATTTATGATAGCTGCAGCGTTGTGCGCTGGTTGTTGATTCTAAATGGAATGACTTACAAACTAACAAGATGACTTAATAATACCCTAACTGTTTTGCGCTGTTGCTAATGGAAGCTCCTGTTGTTGTTGTTGTTGTTGGTTTAGCTGCAGTCGAGGTGTTGTTGCTGCTGATAACGCTTCAGTTGAATAGGAGCGCATGTAAATCGTAACATTAGCACTTTCGTGTGCGAGAACAAACGGTGGGAACTTTTGATTGTGGTGTCACGCGCAAATTGTAGACATAGCGTCAGCAATTTCTGGGCGTGAGAGAAATTCGTTGCTAACTTACATGTCGCCTAGCGGCTGGCCGTACCAGATCAAGTATTAGGGCTGTGCGGTTGGAAACGTATGTTTTCCATGTATAGGGTGGTTTTTCTAACCAGGCTAAGAAGATTTCGGTGTCAGACCAGCGAACTAAAAAGTGGATTGTTGCTTTGTCATTATGTTGAGTGCGCACATATATAGCTGCACAATACGCCTTTTCAGAAGCGTCGCAGAAGCCGTGGAGTTCTACTTCGTTTTCAGGGGAATAGTTTACCCATCGAGGAATTTGTATATCCGAAATTGTGTGCAGAGTGGTTTAACTTGTTCGTCCCAATTTGTTCCGTCTCGCCATAATTCTTGTATCAGGATTTTGGCTTGTATCATAATTGGCGCAAGCCATCGTGCGGGGTCGAAAAGTTTGCAGCCGACGAAAAGATTTGCCTCTTATTTTTGGCAGATATGGCAGTTATTGACTCAAGAGTATATAGGAAATGATCAGATATCTCGGTCCCCTGAATTCCCAATGTTAGATTAAAGGAAGGTACAACAACTTCCTTTTAGAATTTTAAAAAATTTGTGTTCAACAAATTTTCTTTATTGATACTTTTTAATATTTCGGGGTTATTGGCCGTAATCTCTTTTGAGGAGAACCCTGCTGAGTGGAGAGCTTAAATCACTTGAGAAAGTGATTCGCAGGCTAATTGTAAGCTGTGGCTTCTTGATAATATGTCATCTACATATGTTTGTGTTTTTAACACCGAGGTTGCTAAGGGTAGCTTTGATTCAGTATCTTTTTCCAATTCATGCAGTGTTCGAATGGCTAAAAAGGGGGCGCAATTATCTCCAACGGTGACTGTTTTCAGTTTGTAGTCATGAACTGGACTCTCAGTTGAATTGCGGAAGACGATGCGTTGAAAGTCTTGATCGTCATTATGCAAGAGGATTTGCCTGAACATTTTCTCGACGTCTCCATTATGTAAATACATATTTAAACAAACGCCATTTAAGTGTTAAGAGTATTAAGTCGGGTTGCAGTGTGGGTCCTGTATAAAGGATATCATTCAGCGAGTTGCCTGAGCTTGTGCAACTTGATGGATTGAATACCACTCTAACTCTGGTTGAAAGTTTTTCTGGCTTTAAAACTGCGTGATGGGGGTGGTAAAAGGATGAGTATTTACCTTTTCCGTTTTTTTTCATAGGAATATACTTTTTCCCTATGATTTAATTGTAGATATTCCTCAAAAACATTGTCGTATGAGGTTTTTAGTTCGCCTTTTTATACACGCGCACTTGTGTACAAGGGTATTATAACTTTGTTCACGTAACGGTTGCTTGTAACAGCATAACGGAATCAAATTTATCGCAAACGTCAAGCTGTATAGTTGTGTTTTCTTTGTGCTACTGATTTTTATATTGAAATTTCATTATTTCTTTGTATAGATTAATAATTTAGTGATAAAAGTTTTGGAGATTTATCTGTGCGCATTTAAAGCTAAGTACAATATATGTTGAGCATTTTTTGCATTGATTTTATACACTTTAATTTAGTTTTCAATTGCCGAGTCATTAGTTGATTTGCATTGTTATTGTTTCTTATTTACATTGTTTTTGCTTCTTTTTTCGCATTAAACTTTGTGTATTTGTTAAAGTTTGCGCGCATTTTCTTTTCTCTTTTTGATTGTCATTCTTTAAACAGCTGTTTGCGTCTAGTTTTTTAGGTGTCTATTACTGTGCATCTAAAACTGTTCGTTGCATAAATAGCTCTCAAACGTTAAATAATTATAAAACTTGCCCTACCTTGCAAACTGCTTTCTTCTTTGATTTATTAATACAATTTTAGTTTTTACTCATATTGAATTTTACTGTTTCAATAATGTCTTGCATTTTTGACAGCTGCAAAAATAAAAGCGATAATGAGCAACGCTCTGTTGCATGCTGGTTGTGCGATGGCATTGCTCATATAAAATGTGCCGGATTGACTGGTAGAGTCCTAGACTTAGTAAATGAAGGAAGGGGTATTCGTTGGTCTTGTTTAAAATGCAGATCAACTGAGGTTGAACTTTTCCAATTTTTTAGAGAAACCAGAAATAGATTTTTCGAAATGGGCAAAGACCTTCGGGCACTTAATGATAAATTTAAACGTTATGAAAACGTGTTTAAATCATTTAAGTGCCTAGATAAACAAACTTCGCAACCTGTAAGAGAGAGCAAACGCAAACGAACACACAGTCCACCCAAGGAAAGTATTGTGGCTCCTCTTACATTACATCAAAAAAAATATTTTGCCTCAACCCCAACAAATTGAGCTAATTAATCTTTTGTCTCCTGTCCCTCCGCCTCAGGGCCCGTCTTCTTCAACTTCATCAAGAGCTATCTGCACTCGCGCTTCTTCCTCTAATAAAAGCAATTCTGATCATGAGAATTTACAGGCATCTTCATCAGAGGTGGGTCCATCACCGCCTCAATCGCTTCCACCATCCCAATCTGCTCCTATTGTTGCAAAAACTGTAGCACCATTGGATGAGGCTGACTGCTCTGCAAAGAAGCTGGTTGTGGTTCCTTTGAGAAAATCAATTTTTGTTTCTAGATTTGCTAGGGACACTTCTTCTGATGATATAAAGTTTTACATTTCATCAAAAATTAAGACTTGTAACTTAGCAATCCGAAAATTTAACTTTAAATACGAACGTAACGTATCATCTTTTAAAATTGATGTGGCACCTGAAGTTTTTGATACTTTGCTTAACAATTCTTTTTGGCCTACCGGGGCATTTGTTCGCGAATTTGAATACAAGCCACATAAAAATAAAAATAAAATAAATAACTTAGCTTCAATTCCTAATCGTGACACTGAGCCAAAAAACTAATTTTAAATTCTACTTTAAGTATTTTCTACCAAAACGTTAGAGGTTTAAATACTAAATAGAACGATTTATATTTAAAAGGCTTAGACTGTGACTATAACGTAATTTGCTTTACTGAAACTTGGCTTAAACCACATATTTTTAATTCAGAGATCCTTCCTAATCAATATCAAATTTATAGAAATGACCGTAAGGACAGAATCGGTGGGGGTGTTCTTTTTGCAGTTCATTCTTCAATACCATCCGAAGATGTTAATATTTCCCTCATCGAGTCAATCGAATTTAAAGCCATACGAGTTATGGTAGGAAATGGTCTCTTTTATTTAGCTGCTTGCTACATCCCTCCTAACTCTGACTTATCGGTTTATTCTCAACATATTGCGTCACTTAGATCTTTAAGTTCAATGATTACTGCACATGACTCGATGATTGTACTTGGTGACTTCAATATGCCAGGCATATCATGGACTCTTATAGAGGACGTTATCGTTCCAATATCATCAAAGGATAGATACAATGTGTTTTTAGAAGATATGGCTGAGCTCTGTCTAAATCAGATCAATTTAACTCCAAACAATTTTGGCACCATTCTGGATCTAGTTTTTGTTGATGACGTATCTAAGTCATCTATGAAGATGTGCGAACCCTTGGTTATTCCAGAGGACTCTTATCACCCTGCGATTGAGGTAAATTACGAGGTTATTGGTGATTTTGGAAATAATGTTGATAAATCAAGTAGCTCAAACGCTCGTTTTATTTTCGCGAAAGCCAGTTTCAAAAAATTAGATCGAGAATTATCAAAATTATCATGGCCGACGTATAAAGATGATGTTGAACGTTGCGTCCAGCATTTTAATGACACTATATTTAGCTTATTTCAAAAGTTTGTACCAAAACGGGTTTGCGTACAAAAGGAGCAATCACAACCTTGGTTTACTAAAGAAATAAAAAATTTAAAAAATAAGAAGTCGCGATCGTTTAAATTGTACAAAAAAAGTGGTTTGCACACTAACTATATTAAATACTCAGTTATCCGACACGCTTATTTTGAATTAAATAAAAAATGCTACAGATCTTATTTGTGCAAAGTTAAAAGGAATCTAATAAAAAACCCTGAATCATTTTATGACTTCGTTAACTCTAGGCGCAGAGTGACTAGTTTTCCGTCTGCTATGAAATATCAAAATACCGTTTCTTGCGACTCCCAATCAATTTCCAACATGTTTGCCCAATTCTTCAGGTCAAATTACTCCATTAACTCTCCTCTGAGCAAACCTTATCCATATAAACTCTGTTCCCTCACCTCTGCTATTATTCCGCAGATATCTTCCGAGGAAGTATTTTATTATTTGAGTAACTTAAAAGAATCATTTAAGGCTGGCCCCGATTCGATCCCGACGTGTTTCCTCATAAACTGTGCTAAACATATTTATGTGCCCTTAACTAATTTATTTAATCTTTCTCTTAAGCTTGGGATTTTCCCTTCAGCTTGGAAAGAATCATTCATTATACCACTTTATAAGACCGGGAGTAGGTCCTCTATAGAAAATTACCGCGGTATAGCTAAGCTTTCTGCTATTCCTAAATTATTCGAAGCTATTGTTGTTGACCATTTAACGTATTCCATATCCTCTACAATTTCTAGCACACAACATGGGTTCTCTAAGGGTAAATCTACCGTTACAAACTTGCTTGAGTTCACAACTCATGTTTCAAATGGATTCAGAGAATTTATGCACACTGATGTTATATACACTGATTTTAGTAAAGCATTCGACAGAGTAAGTCACTCTTTACTGATCCATAAACTCGATCTCCTTGGTTTTCAACCTAATCTCCTTCGTTGGATGGCTTCTTACCTCATTGACAGAACACAACGAGTTCTTTTTAAAAATAGTTCCTCAAACATTATTCATGTTTCTTCAGGGGTCCCGCAAGGAAGTCACCTTGGTCCGATTCTGTTTTTACTTTTTATAAATGACTTACCTTCTGTAATAAATTATTCAAAAATTTTATTGTATGCTGATGATGTAAAGCTTTTTAGATCGTATCATTCTGTTGAGGAAAGGTCCCTACTACAAGCGGATTTAAATAGCATGACTAACTGGTGTGAAATAAATTACATGCCACTGAACCTTAAAAAATGTAAAGTAATGTGCTTTTCTCGCAGAGCAGTTCAACCAGCATCTTATAAAATAGGTAACCATAACCTCGAACAAGTGTTTAACTTTGTTGATCTTGGAATTACAATGGATCCGAAATTTAATTTTAATCTTCACATCAATGTTACAGTTAACAAAGCCAAGGGTGTTTTTGCATTTGTAAAACGGTGGTCAAAAGAATTCAATGACCCTTACATCACGAAGGCTCTGTTCACAACGTTAGTGAGGCCCATACTGGAATATGGATCTGTTGTTTGGAACCCGCGCTATCAAGTTCATTCCGACAGAATAGAGTCCATTCAAAAACAATTTCTGCTTTTTGCTTTAAGGAATTTTCGTTGGGATTCTCAGTACAACCTGCCGCCATATAAAAGTCGTTTAAAATTCATTAATCTTCCTACACTTGCTAGTCGTAGAGAAATGCTAGGCATTGTATTTTTGGTCAAGTTACTGACAGGCTTGATCTCTAGCCCATCTCTTCTTAGCGAAATAAAACTTAACGTTCCCTCCAGAATTTCAAGACATTTCCGGCCTCTCTTTCTGAAGCCATGTAAAAGTAATTTTGAGTTAAATGAGCCACTCCGTAGTTTGTGTCAGGATTTTAACACTCACTCCGGTTCTTTTGATATTTCAGACTCACTTTTTTACATAAAGAAAACTATACTCAATGCTCTCAATAATTAATACATACATACATATACATATATTACTATTCGATCAGCTGATGAGCATTTGTTCTGTAGCTGAACAGTTTTAGATCTCGACACTTAACAAACCTCTGCCTTTCATGACTCGGCGCAATATATATGAAAAAACAAAATTTTTTTTTTATATATCCGTGCGTCATGCGGATGCGCCCCTCGCGTCGGTCGGGCGGGTATGGAGGGATACAACCGTTGGGATTATTATTATTATTAAGATAGATATAAACATATATATACCAAAATGCTCACAATGAAAAAAAAGGTCGATTTAGCGATGTCTGTCCGTCCGTCCGTCCGCCCGTCCGTCCGTGCAGACGATAACTTGGAACTATGGAAGCTAATATGCCCTTAATTTGGTATGTATTGTTGTATTCGAGCAGGAAATCCGACTGAATCAAAATGTTGTACAGGGGCCCATTAACTTGGCACACATGTTAGATTATTCCTAGTTAATATAAAAATTTAGCTGAAAGCGTGCGCCGGGTATATAAAGTTCGATTGAACTTAGCCACTTCTTTACTTGTTTAAGTAGGTTTCTTTGCATACTTAAAAATTGCTGAAGTGCTGATGTTCGGGACTGACCTAAGCCGAACGACGTACCGACCATTATCAGATCTCGTAATTGTGGCTTCATAGAAGTCTTCACAATACTTATCTTCTGGTACAGTATAGGGAATAGGAGGTCTTCTATCTCCCAAAATATTCCCAATTGCGAGTTTAGATAATCGTTTGAGACATCTTGTGAATGTATAAATTTTTTCCGCTACTTTGCCACTTAGAATCCACCCGAAAATGGTGTTTTGGGCTAATAAAGTGTTGGTATTTTGCTCAACACCTTCTAGTAGTATTTGGTTGATTAGGTCGCTGCCTAATAAAATATCGATTTGCGCGGGCGTGTGGCAATTGGGGTCAGCTAACTTTAGATGTGAAAACTTTCGCCAATGTTTGCTATTTATGTGATAGCTTGGAAGCCTATTTGTGAGTTGTGGCAGAACTATAGCTCGAGCTTGAATTTTTTTGTCCGGTTTGGGGGAAATTTAGGTAATGGAGCTGATTTTTTTTGAGTTTTCGTCTACTCTTCCGGCAGTTGAAAATTCATTCGATATAGCGATTTGTGGCCACAGCTTGAATGCGGTCGATGTCCAATAGTTTTCCAGAGTTTTTTAATTCCTTTTGTGCACCTATGAAATAAGTGCCGTTATCGTTTCTAATTTTTACTGGAGTACCACGTCGATTTTTAAAATTTCTTAGGCAAAGAATAAATGCATCTGATAACAGATTATCTGCCACTTCTAGAGCCGATGCTGCAGGTGAAGATGCTTTCGCATCCCGTCTCCCTTCGACGACCGATGATGACTCTAAGCGGTCCAAACAAGTCGACGCAGGTGTACGAGAATGGGCACACAAATGGGGTTAAGCGGTTATCAGGCAGATGTCCCATCATTGGCGCAATTGGTTTCGTATTATTTAATTTACATTCTTAACAATTTCGTTGTGTCTTCTTTAGGTTAGGTTAGGTTAGGTCAGGTGGTAGCCCCAAGAATTGGGCTCACTTAGACTAGATTTAAAGTCCATTGTGGTACCACTGGTATAATTATACCCTATTTTATTTTAACCTGAACATAGACGATACCCACCGTAAGATGCATATATATATTACAAGAAGCGCCGCGAGCTCGCAATGAAGGTGCGCAACCTACTTATGTTTACCCCACAGAGCCTCTCTGGAGCATCGAAGAAGTACGATCCCAGGTGCTTAAATCTGAGCCTTGCGAAGGCTGGGCAGCTGAGAAGGTAGTGTTGAGAAGATTCCACCTCATCATCCTCCATGCAGCTGCCGCACCTCGGGTTCGAGATAATGCCCAGCCTTACGGCGTGAATTCCCATTGCGCAGTGCCCGGTCAGTACCCCGATCAAAGCCGAGAGCAGTGGCCTGGTTGTGCTCAGTAACTCCGCAGACCGCCCGCGGTCCAGCACCGGCCAAAAGGACCTTGCAACTTTGCAAGTCGGTGTTTCCGCCCAGCGTTTGCCAAGCCGACCGAAGGCCCATTTTTCCAGGAGCAGACCGCAAGTGGAAAGGGGAATCCCAATGCCCTTCCTCAACGGAGCGATATCCTCTGTTGTACCCTTTCGGGCCAGCTCATCCGCACGGCAATTTCCGGCTATGTCACTGTGTCCTGGGACCCAGATTAGCCGGATGTGGAAATCCTCTGACGCGGCCGAAAGGGAGGTCAAGCATTCGCCGACCAATTTTGACCTCACCGTCAGCGATCCCAGCGCTCTAATGGCGGCCTGGCTGTCGGAGTAGATGTTCACCGCCCCCCGAGGTGTGGTTATACCAGCCAGGCGGTCCACCGCTTCCTTGATTGCAGCTACTTCTGCTTGAAAAACACTGCAAAAATTTGGTAACCTGAACTTAATACTGAGCGATAGTTCCTCGCAGAAAACACCCCCTCCAACTCTGCCCACCAGTTTCGATCCATCCGAAAACAGGTTCACTGCACCTTTACACCAGAGGTCATCTCCCTTCCACTCCTCCCTTGATGGGATGTGTGTGGTGAAGGATCCTCTAGGGGCAATCTTCGGCGCGCACAGGTCTACCTCCTCCGGGATGAACTCGAATTGTCTTAGGATCGCTGAGTGCCCATTCATCGGGGTTAGAGAAAACCCGGCACTCCGCAGCCTGATGGCAGAGCAAGCGGCGGCAACTTTACCCGCCAAGTCCACGGGGATGATGCCAAGCATCACGTTTAGAGCCAGTGTTGGGGTGGTGCGTAGTGCCCCACTAATGCCAATCAAGGCGCTTCTCTGCACCCGTTCTAAGATTTTAGCTAGAGTAGATCTGTCTAGTGCGTTCCACCAGATGAAAACTCCATATAACATAATTGGTTTAATGACAGTTTCATACAGCCAGAGGACCACTTTTGGAGAGAGACCCCATCTCTTTCCGATGGCTCCCCTACAGCAGTATAACGCGACCGACGCCTTCTTGACCCTATCCTCTATGTACGGCCTCCAGTTCAGCTTTCTGTCCAGAATAACCCCCAAGTACCTGACTCTGTCAGAAAGCACAAGAGGAGTGCCATCGATGGAGGGTAATTGTGCATCCGGGACCCTATGCTTCCTTGTGAACAAGACCAGCTCCGTCTTGTTGGAATTTATAGATAACCCACAGCTTGTGGACCATTTAGTCACCAGATTAAGGTAACCTTGCATGAGGTCATACAGCGTGGTTAGGAACTTTCCTCTCACTATAAGCGCCACGTCATCAGCGTAGGCAACAACCTGACATCCTCTCCCCTCCAACTTTTCCAGGACCTCGTTAATAACGACTATCCAGAGAAAGGGAGAGAGAACCCCTCCTTGTGGAGTGCCCCTGCTCACCTTTTGATGAGTCGACGCACTCCCCCATTCCGCCACGACAGTTCTGTCGCAAAGCATGTTGGAGATAAACCTAATTAAATTGGACTCGACCCCGAGCCGACCTAGGGCCAGCATAACCGCGTTCGGGAGAACATTGTTAAAAGCTCCTTCAATGTCAATAAACGCTCCCACTGCATACTCCTTGTGCTCGAAGGACTCTTCGATTATTTTAACTGTGGAGTGCAAAGCAGACTCCACAGATCTACCTTTCATATAGGCATGTTGAGAGAGACTTAATTTCTCGCGTGGAATTCTATTTCTGATGTATAGGTCTATCAGTCTCTCTAGGGTCTTCAGGAGGAAAGACGAGAGGCTGATTGGCCTGAAGTCCTTGGGGGACACGTGAGAGCTCTTCCCCGCCTTGGGAATAAAAGTCACCCTCACCCGCCTCCAAGCCCTCGGGACATACCCCCTATCTACGCAGTTCGCATAGATGGGGGCAAGCCACTGACATGAGACATCTTTCGCCCTCTGTAGTTGCGCGGGTATAATACCATCCGGTCCCGGCGACTTGAAGGGTTTAAAAGAGTCCAGGGCCCAGAGCAGGCGGCTTCCCCCCAGTAGTTCACTAGAGGGGACCGAGATGCCACCGAAATCCATGTCGGTTGCTATATTCGGAGCGGGGTTCTCAGGAAAGTGGACTCCCAGAAGCAGCCTGAGAGATTCCTCACTACTAGTCGCCCATTCTCCCGATTCAGCTCTCAGGTATCCCATTGGGACAGGATTGCTAGATATGATGCGTCTAAAACGCGAAGCCTCATGGCAACCTTCCACGGTCTCGCAGAAGTTTTTCCATGATGTGCGTTTAGACTTCCTAATTTCGTATTTATAAATTGAGAGGCTAGCTTTGTAGAGTTCCCAGTGCTGCTGGAGGTTACTCTTTTTAGCCTTATTGAAGAGACGTCTACTCGCCGTCCGAAGTTCAGACAGCTCCGCTGTCCACCAGCTCGGTTTTACCCTTCGTGAACCTCTGCTCAAGGGGCACGAGCTTTTAATTGCATCATTGCATGCTGAGGTAA
This sequence comes from Philophylla caesio, assembly GCA_963971545.1. Lineage (NCBI taxonomy): Eukaryota > Metazoa > Arthropoda > Insecta > Diptera > Tephritidae > Philophylla > Philophylla caesio. The sequence goes on from OZ020604.1 coordinate 134,918,893, forward strand.
ATTTCTCTACCAAATCGTCGATGGAACGTACCGAAAGATCCGAGCTCCCAACCGGGGGTTCAGTCAGCTTTTCCTGCAGTTTCTTGCAGTATATATCCCACTTAGTTCTCTTTAGATTCCTAAAGGGTTTGTTTTTGGGACAGTCCTCGTTCAAGGTGAATTCAATATACCTATGGTCTGAATAGGAATGAGTCTCTAGAACTCTCCAATCAGATATAAGTGGTATTAAGGAAGGAGAGGCCAGGGTGATGTCTAGTACCTCACGCCTGACCGCAGTTATAAAAGTAGGCTCAAGGCCTCTGTTACAGATAGCTAAATTCTCGCCAACAATAAAATCAAAAAGTGACTCACCTCTTTTGTTTATGTCCGAGCTTCCCCAGCACGAGTGCCATGAGTTTGCATCAGATCCAATGATGATAGCGACATCTCGCCGTTTCGCCTCGGCAGTGACCTCCCGAAGTAGGGTTGGTGGTGGTTCCACCACGTCATCGTGCGCCATGTATGCCGAAATAAGCCAGAGTTTACCAGCGCCGCCCTCCAGGCTTACTGTGACAATATCATTGTTGCTGAAATTGGGCAAAATAAATGCTTTTAGTTCCTTTCTTACGAGCATGCAAGATCTAGGTTTACATACTTGCTTCTGCATAATCAGGTTATAGTTTGGCGTCCTGATACCAGAGATTCCGCTACTACTCAGCCACGGCTCTTGAATCAGGACTATATCAGCTCCACCCTGCTCCAGGTGGATTATAAGGTTTGCGGAGGCCGCTTTAGAGTGCTGGAGGTTTATTTGTAGGATCTTCATCCAGTAATTCCTCCAGCCACGCCAACTCGGCACCCTCGTCAACCGCGGACAGTAACCTGTCCTCCTCTGCTCTGTCAAAAAGGCGTCCGATGCTAATTTCCGAACCCGCCGTAGAGGGAACATCACCAGCGCTTTCCGCCTCTGACATCTCAGATTCCACCTCCATACTCATGGAGTCCGCTTTCGAAGGCTCTTCCGCCCCACGCACCACTGAAAGTCCGGGTACGTCCCTCCCGGCATCGGAATGGTAGACCTTTAGGACCACCTTTTCGAAACCGTAGTTGACAACGCCCTGGCACTCGGAGAGGGGCACGAGCGACTCCGCATTCAGCAGTAACACTGCCTGCCTGTTCAGGTCCTCGGACCGCTCCACCTTGACCACCTTCCAGTTGTGCGCCGGGAGGTGCGGGTTACAATATCGGAGAAGTTCCTCCATTTCATCTGGTGTAGAAGGCCCTGCTGGTAGCCAGACCCGCGCGCGCGGACGTGAGGGTAGATCCCTCTCGTTCACGGCCTCCAGCTTGGCGCCCCCCCAGACCTCCCCCACCAGAGCCACTGCAGCCTTATATACATTCGCCGACCGCTCGTCGGCACAAACTATTCGTTTGTGTATGCCATGGTGCCACCCGGCATCTTCACATTTTGGAGAAGGCCCAGGGTTTTCTCTGACCACTTTCATGAAGACCGTGGTGATGGCCGCGGCCACCCGCCTCCAGTTTTCCTTGGGAATGGCTCCATCCTCCTTACTTTTGTCGATTACTCCAAGAGTTATCGACCCCGCCCGTTTAGCGATTTCGCTGAAAGAAAAGGGGGGACCACCCGTCTTGGGCCTTTTCCCCGCAGGGTTTTCCCCTTCTAGAGACCTTTGTCTCTTTGGTGGCTGGTTGGAAGAAGGAGCGCCCGCAGCCTTGACTTCCGCTAGTTTACCCTCCGCCTTGTCTTCGCGTAGCATGCTGCGAGCCCACTCGAGCGTCTGAGCATGCTTTTCGGAAAGCTGCTTTGCGTCCTGCCCTCCGTAGCGACTGACGATTTTAGCCGCTAGTCGTCGGTCGGAGTGCGCCTTTCGCCTATCAGACCGCCTCAATACAGCCTTCTCTATGCTGGGCTTGGACACCCCTTTGCTAGTGCTAGCTGCTTCAGCCTGTGCCTCATTGGATTGAGCCGTGGACGGTTTCGTTCTTGACTCCCCACCCCCTGTCCTTCGGTTTGTTATAGCTGCGGCCGATTTCGGCGCAGCAGCCCTGTCCCCCAGTTTCTGCCTAGAGTCAATGGGGAGGTTCGGTCTCGACCCTCCAACCCCCGCATCAGGAGACCTACTGCCGGGCATGCTGATCTCACTGGAGATGAAGCCTGCAGCCTTAGACGATTTCGCCTCGCCGGCAGTAGATTCTGCTACCTGCCCGGATGAGCCAGCGTTGGTGCTCGATTTCGGATCACCTCTACCGCTCGATGAAAGAATTTTAATGTTAAGTTTGTTGGAGTTTTTGTTCATTTTATATGGGTCCCCACTCAGAGCCGCTATCCGCACCCCGATGTGTAGTCGCCTATGAAGGTCCCAAGGTTGTCCCCGAGGGGGCCAAGGCGAGGGTTGACGCGTGCCCTTATGGGGTCACGCGTTCAGAGCCGACCGGCGCAAAGCGGGAGCGAAGCTCAACCAACACCTACACCACCAACCTAACGGTGACGGGGAGCGGAACGTACTCTGAGGCCTGCCAGGGTTTTAACGGGACGGGGGCAGTTGCGACATTAGCCCACCAGCCATTTCTGCAGAGTGTCACCTCTACATACTCAGGTGGCAGAATGCCGCAACCACCAGCGCCGAGATCAACAGATCCAAAACATATAAATTAAGAAAGTCCAGAGGAAAAGCCAGGGGTCGTTACCGTTCAGGTGTGGCCGTGTAGGCCGCAGGTCATTTAGCGTTACCCAGGATGCACCGCGAGGAGGCGACCCACCTTACATCCCCTGTGTCTTCTTTAAGGTGGCCTTTATGTGAGAAACCCAGAACCTCTGTCTTACAGCGTTGATTGTGACTGCAGAATTTTGGTAGTGGTTTTACTCGTAATAACGATGCGACAACGTGCTTCAATCGAAACAGAATGGGTCTGCGAGTTTCGAATAGCAAACAGGTTGCTTTGTCGATGCGACCGCTCAGCCGTAAGATACCATTATCGTCAAGATACGGTGAAAGACTAAACAATACGCTTTGTTTAGTCAATTTTCGTGACGCGGAGAGCTCGACAATTTCGTTCGCAAAATACTCTTGCTGAACCTGCTTGCAAATTATACGCTCGGCTTGATCGATTTCGGTTGCGGTTAGTGTATTTGACGGGTACATATTGCCGGACTCAGATTTCCTCTTTAAAAGCGTTTTGGCTCGTATAACCCAGGCGACTGTCCGTTTGAGCTTTAAATATGAATTGTATTTAGTAAAATCAATCAAAGTTGTACTTGCCTGACAGCATAATACGCGACTAGGTTGGATTTCTTCCAGCAACACTGTTGACAGCTCAATAGTAGTGGTCGGCCAATGGTGTTCATCGTATTTTAAAAATTCTGGACCTTTAACCCAATGACAGTCTTTGTTGAACCTTAGTGGATTTTGCAGACGTGTAGTTGCAACTGCAGGATTGCGATTCGTGGATACCCAATTCCACAGCTCAGGGGAAGTTGAACTTAAGATTTCTGCCACCCGATGGCCTACGAACGCCTTGTATTTCCTCTCTGAGGAGTAGATCCGCTGTAATACCGTTTGGGAGTCACTCCAAAGCAGTACGCCATTGATATTTATTTCAAGGTTTTCGACAAACATTTTACTCAGCCGCGTACCAAGCATCGCGGCCTGTAACTCAAGCCTGAGTATGGACATAAACCTTTTAGGAGCGGTGCGCGTTTTGCCCATTACGAACGACACATTAGTTGTGTTGGTAAGTGGCACTCGTAGATAGCTAACTGCTGCAAATGCTGCCTGACTCGAATCGACGAATGTATGCAACTTGATTACGTTGCTGCGTAAAATATTTGGTGCGTAATACCTTGGAACATTAAATTCTTTAATGCGTTTAAACTCGTTCCACCAGGGTGACCATCTATCCGCTAGTTCTGTGGACATCACTTCGTCCCATTTAATGCCCTTTATCCAGGTGTCTTGTATAATTACTTTGGGTGAGTCGACAAGAAAACGGCTCGGATTATTCAGCTAGTGGCACTGTAGTGACGGTGGCGGAATCAGTTGACCGGCGACGGCGTGGAAATAAACGTTGGCTGAGTGTGGAAGGACTGGAGCTGTGATGGCACTACTCAACGGCGAGTCGGTTTTCCTCCTGGTTGTGTCAGCGATGCAGATGTTCGGACGTGGGGTTTTGTTTGCACAAAATGAGGAAAAACACTTAACACAATTCGCGTTTACAATTTCAATTTATTTCGGTTGTAATAATTCACAAGGTTAATACGTTATTTTGGTAGTAGGGGTATTCGCGCTTAGCTATCCTGCCCCCCTAGACGCGCTATGCGGCTAGTGACTTCTGCAACTCTTGGAGGGTATGCAGCGCCTTCTGGACCAGGAGTCTTCTCACCTTCCCACGGTAGTTGGCGGTACGTAGGTCTTGAGCCGAGCATTTGACAGTGCGGTTATGAACAGTTGGTACTCCTGTATTGCGGCGATGGGTCGTTGGATTAGCTGCTGCCGGCATTCGTTGGCGGGTGTTCTTCTGCGGAGGCAGAGTGCGAGGTGCCGTAATGGAGCGGGTTGGTTGGTTACGGTAGAGCAACGTATGATGTTGCATGTTGCACTTACGGCAACTCCCCGTAGAGTTACATTCGCGGGTGTGGTGTGAAAGTGGGAAACAATTTGTGCAGTAACCGTGTGCTCTCGCCAATACGTAGCGTTACTGAGGTTGCATGCCCCGAAATACTGTACACATTCGCAGAGCATGATGTCATCTACATATGTTGTGTTTTTAACACCGAGGTTGCAAAGGGTAGCTTTGATTCAGTATCTTTTTCCAATTCATGCAGTGTTCGAATGGCTAGAAAGGGGGCGCAAATATCTCCAACGGTGACTGTTTTCAGTTTGTAGTCATGAATTGGACTCTCAGTTGAATTGCGGAAGACGATGCGTTGAAAGTCTTGATCGTCATTATGCAAGAGGATTTGCCTGAACATTTTCTCGACGTCTCCATTATGTAAATACATATTTAAACAAACGCCATTTAAGTGTTAAGAATATTAAGTTGCAGTGTGATTCCTGTATAAAGGATATCATTCAGCGAGTTGCCTGAGCTTGTGCATCTCGATGGATAAAATACCACTCTAACTCTGGTTGAAAGTTTTTCTGGCATTAAAACTGCGTGATGGGGGTGGTAAAAGGATGAGTATTTACCTTTTCCATTTTATTCTAAGGAATATACTTTTTCCATATGATTTAATTGTAGATATTCCTCAAGAACGTTGTCATATGAGGTTTTAGTTCGCCTTTTTATACCCGCGCACTTGTGTACAAGGGTATTATAACTTTGTTCACGTAACGGTTGCTTGTAACAGCATAACGGAATCAAGATAGATATTGACATATATATACCAAAATGCTCAGAATGAAAAGAGAAGTCAATTTAGCGATGTCTGTCCGGCCGTCCGTCTGTCCGTCCGTGCAGACGATAACTTGGAACTATGGAAGCTAATATGCCCTTAATTTGGTATGTATTGTTGTATTCGAGCAGGAAATCCGACTGAATCAAAATGTTGTACAGGGCGTGGCCGCTGTGGTCGAGTTGGTAGCGGTGCGTGCTATAACTTGATATGCCGTCGAGTTTGAGGTTCGAATCTCAGTCAGGGCAAGCAAAATCTTAATAATAGAAAAAGTTTTTTCTAATAGCGGTCACCCCTCGGCAGGCAATGGCAAACCTCCGAGGGCATTTCCGCCATGAAAAAGCTTCTCATTTAATACATCTGCCGTTCGGAGTCGGCACAAAACAGTAGGTCCCTCCATTTGTGGTATAATATAAAGACGCACACCACAAATGGTAGCAGAAGCTCGGCCAAACACTGAGCTATATAGTGTACGCGCCAAAATTATATTATTATATTATATATGTATATCTCTGGAACCACCCAATTGATATTGTTCAAATTTGGTATACGTATTACACTATGCCTATTTATCAAAATCTGATCATAACCCCGCCCACCTGTCATATAACGGTATTTTTGGAAAACACTAAAAATCGGACATTTCAATAAATGTTGATGTGCAATATCTTGAGTTTAGTATGTGGTGTTGTATTGGAGCCAGAAATCCGACTATATAAGATCTTATGTATATGTCTGGAACTACTTTATCGATTTCGTCTAAACTTGGCACACATGTTAGATTATACCTAGTTAATTTAAAAATTAGCTGAAAGCGTGCGCCGGGTATATAAAGTTCGATTGAACTTAGCCACTTCTTTACTTGTTTAGGTAGGTTTCTTTCCATACTTAAAAATTGCTGAAGTGCTGATGTTCGGGAGTGACCTAAGACGAACGACGTACCGACCATTATCAGATCTCGTAATTGTGGCTTCATAGAAGTCTTCACAGTACTTATCTTCTGGTACAGTAAAGGGAATAGGAGGTCTTCTACCTCCCAAAATATTCCCAATCGCGAGTTTAGATAATCGTTTGAGACATCTTGTGAATGTATACATTTTTTCCGCCACTTAGAATCCACCCGAAAATGGTGTTTTGGGCTAATAAAGTGTTGGTAATTTGCTCAGCACCTTCTAGTAGTATTTGCGGTCAGCTAACTTTAGATGTGAAAACTTTCGCCAATGTTTGCTATTTATGTGATAGCTTGGAAGCATATTTGTGAGTTGCGGCAGAACTATAGCTCGAGCTTGAATTTTTTTGTTCGGTTTGGGGGAAATTTAGGTAATGGAGCTGATTTTTTTTGAGTTTTCGTCTACTCTTCCGGCAGTTGAAAATTCATTCGATATAGCGATTTGTGGCCTCAACTTGAATGCGGTCGATGTCCAATAGTTTTCCAGAGTCTTTTAATTCCTTTTGTGTACCTATGAAATAAGTGCCGTTATAGTTTCTAATTTTTACTGGAGTACCACGTCGATTTTTAAAATTTCTTAGGCAAAGAATAAATGCATCTGATAACAGATTATCTGCCACTTCTAGAGCCGATGCTGCAGGTGAAGATGCTTTCGCATCCCGTCTCCCTTCGTCGACCGATGATGACTCTAAGCGGTCCAAACAAGTCGACGCAGGTGTACGAGAATGGGCACACAAATGGGGTTAAGCGGTCATCAGGCAGCTGTCCCATCATTGACGCAATTGGTTTCGTATTATTTAATTTACATTCTTAACAATTTCGTTGTGTCTTCTTTAAGGTGGCCTTTATGTGAGGAACCCAGAACCTCTCTCTTACAGCATTGATTGTGACTGCAGAATTTTGGTAGTGGTTTTACTCGTAATAACGATGCGACAACGTGCTTCAATCGAAACAGAATGGGTCTGCGAGTTTCGAATAGCAAACAGGTTGCTTTGTCGATGCGACCGCTCAGCCGTAAGATACCATTATCGTCAAGATACGGTGAAAGACTAAACAATACGCTTTGTTTAGTCAATTTTCGTGACGCGGAGAGCTCGACAATTTCGTTCGCAAAATACTCTTGCTGAACCTGCTTGCAAATTATACGCTCGGCTTGATCGATTTCGGCTGCGGTTAGTGTATTTGACGGGTTCATATTGCCGGACTCAGATTTCCTCTTTAAAAGCGTTTTGGCTCGTATAACCCAGGCGACTGTCCGTTTGAGCTTTAAATATGAATTGTATTTAGTAAAATCAATCAAAGTTGTACTTGCCTGACAGCATAATACGCGACTAGGTTGGATTTCTTCCAGCAACACTGTTGACAGCTCAATAGTAGTGGTCGGCCAATGGTGTTCATCGTATTTTAAAAATTCTGGACCTTTAACCCAATGACAGTCTTTGTTGAACCTTAGTAGATTTTGCGAAAGTGTGGCTGCAACTGCAGGATTGCGATTCGTGGATACCAAATTCCACAGCTCAGGGGAAGTTGAACTTAAGATTTCTGCCACCCGATGGCCTACGAACGCCTTGTATTTCCTCTTTGAGGAGTAGATCCACTGTAATACCGTTTGGGAGTCACTCCAAAACAGTACGCCATTGATATTTATTTCAAGATTTTCGACAAACATTTTACTCAGCCGCGTACCAAGCATCGCGGCCTGTAACTCAAGCCTGAGTATGGACATAAACCTTTTAGGAGCGGTGCGCGTTTTGCCCATTACGAACGACACATTAGTTGTGTTGGTAAGTGGCACTCGTAGATAGCTAACTGCTGCAAATGCTGCCTGACTCGAATCGACGAATGTATGCAATTTGATTACGTTGCTGCGTAAAATATTTGGTGCGTAATACCTTGGAACATTAAATTCTTTAATGCGTTTAAACTCGTTCCACCAGGGTGACCATCTATCCGCTAGTTCTGTGGACAGCACTTCGTCCCATTTAATGCCCTTTATCCAGGTGTATTGTATAATTACTTTTGGTGAGTCGACAAGAAAACGGGTCGGATTATGCAGCTAGTGGCACTGTAGCGACGGTGGCGGAATCGGTTGACCGGCGACGGCGTGGAAATAAACGTTGGCTTAGTGTGGATGGACTGGAGCGGTGATGGCACTACTCAACGGCGAGTCGGTTTTCCTCCTGGTTGTGTCAGCGATGCAGATGTTCGGACGTGGGGTTTTGTTTGCACAAAATGAGGAAAAACACTTAACACAATTCGCGTTTACAATTTCAATTTATTTCGGTTGTAATAATTCACAAGGTTAATACGTTATTTTGGTAGTAGGAGTATTCTGCACACATTCGCAGATTGGACAGATTGGCTGCCACGACCTTTGACTTTAGAGTTGTACGGGGTGCCGCTAGTGGAGTATTGCTGTTGTCCATCTGCAAAAAAATTTTAGACGCAATACTTAGTACTAAAACCCAATGTCACATATTAACATGTGTATTGAGAAAGTTGGGTGTATAACTTTCAAGCGGGACAGTTGCTTGTAGAGGGTAAACCAAGGTTTTGAGAAGCGATACAAGTGGTTAAGAAGTTATGGTACAAATGGATTATAAGATAGGATTTTGTGTATTTGATTACGGGCTTGGAGACGAAGTGGCTATCTGATCTGGTTTTGGCAAGAAGCACAATTTAACAATTGGTCGGGTTAACATGCCGTTTTGAGTGCGTACGTCCACGACGTGAATATGGCCGTCAGGGCCGGGATGCGTATTTTTAATACGACCCAGACGCCATTCGGTGGGAGGGAGAGTGTCGTCGTGGATAAGCACGCACTCACCGATCTGCGGTTCGATTTGTTTGTTCTTCTACCTGTGTCGCTTCTGCAGATCTTTCAGATAATCCTCCTCCCATCGGCGGCTAAATTGATGGTGTAAAACCTTGATTTTCTCACACCTATTCATGGGCGAGAGATTTTCATGGTTCACTTTTAGTATAGATAATAAGGGGCCACCCTAAGGAAGTGACCTGGCGTAAGGGCTACAAATTCGGTGGGATCCTGTGAGAGAAAAGAGATTGGGCGAGAATTTAACACAGCTTCGGTATTAAAAGAGTAGTGAATTCTTCGAAGCTGAATTTGTGGGATCCGACAGTCCTTTTGAAATGGAGTTTAAAGCTCTTGACTGCGGATTCCCAAAGCCACCCATGTGAGGGGCGCTGGGTGGAATAAACTTCCAATTTATGCCTTGCGCGGAATATTTCTGAATGAGTTCTTGAGACACTTCGGTGAGGAATGTTAAGAACTATTTTTCGGTTGCTCTTTTAGCTCCAATAAACGTCGTACCGTTATCGCTCACCATCTTGGCGGGATAGCCGCGACGTCCAACAAAGCGAGCGAATGCTGCTAAAAACGCGTTAGAAGTCGGATCGGAGATGAGCCGCCTTTGTCGTGAAACATACAAAGACGGCCACGTAACCTTTCAGCACGGTAGGTGATCGTAACATGTAGGCCTTTAGCTGGAAAGGCCCAGCAAAATCAACACCCGTAGTGGTGAAAGGTGGAGCATATGTGCTCCGCTCTGGAGGCAGAGCTGCCATGATCTGCGTGCACAATTGCTGCTTGCAGGCTTTGCATTGGAATAACGGTTTATTGAGAAACGGTTTGAGCCGGGGGATCTACCATTCCCGTCTTACGACCTGCTGCATCAGACGAAGGTCTGCATGCAAGAGTAACTCATGCAGAAAGCAAATGTAGAGGATCGCGAGTTGAGATTTTTCAGGAATATTAATCGGGTGTCGCTCAATGAAGGTTAATGTGGCATGAGCCAGTCGACCGTTTACTCGGAGTAGCCCGTTTTTATCTAAAAATGGATTAAGAGAAAGTAGAGAGATTTGTTTGTCAATAGGGGTTGCGTTTTCTAGGCATGCTTTTGAGTTTGAGTTAACGCCACGATTTTGTTTTTGGCAGAGCGAAGGTTGTCGTGCGAAAGAGATAAGGTGCACATAGTAGGTACGCCTCGTACTCGATTTTTTTAAACTACGCATAAATTTGAAGGCATACGCCACAACGCTTAGGGCGCGCGAAAATGAGGAGAATCGATCTAGGATATCAGGTTCGTTTTCTATGGCATTAAGTGCTTCGACGCGGCGGACTTCCGCCGGAATGATGTCACGAGCGGAAAGTTTTCGCCACGATTCGGCAGGACATGAGAGCCAATCGGGACCGTTCCACCATAACGATGAGGAGGCCAAATCTGCAGGGTTGCATCCTCTAGTCCCCATATCAGCGGGATTTTCTTTGCTGCGTATATGCTTCCAAGTTGCATTTCCAACTAGATCGATAATTTTCGCGGTCCTATTGGAAAAAAAAGTTTTCCACGTGTGGGGAGTCTTTTCTAGCCAAGCCAGGACTATTTCAGAGTCGGACCACATGGTTAATTTCCGAGATGATAGATTGAGTTTAGGTTGGACAACTGCGACCAATTTGGCCAGGAGAAGTTCTCCGCATAATTCAAGGCGGGGAAGGCTCGTGGTTCGCAGAGGTGCTACTTTGCCTTTCGATACCAACAAGTGGGAGAAAACGCGGAGACCTTCCTTGGTTCGAACATAAATGTTTGCACAATAAGCCTTTTCAGACGCGTCACAGAAGCCGTGTAGTTTAACATTTTGGTCCGGGATATAGTTGACCCAGCGGGGTATCTCAATAGTCGATATTTTTTGCAGGTTGTTTAAAAACTGCATCCATTTCGTAAGTCGGAGAGGTTTGACTTGTTCGTCCCAATCAGTGCCGTCAAGCCATAGCTCCTGTAATAAAACTTTAGCCTGAACCATTATTGGCGTGAGCCATCCTGCAGGGTCAAAAACTTTCGGAACCGCGGAGAGGATCTGTCTTTTTGTGCTTGCTGGCGATACTGGTATAGACCCAATGGTATACGAGAATGTATAGGTTAGGGCGTACCATTGAATGCCGAGAGTTTTTGTGGTACTTGTTTTTTCAAATTCAAGAAAGTTGTTGTCCAGCAAGTCTTCTTTTTTATATTTTTGATAAAACTCATTTTAGGGCTTTTCGACTTATTTTCACTATTTGGGAGAGACAGCATTTGAACAAGTAAGAGTTGACTAGTTAGTGATACTAAGTGTGAGTCAATCAATCGAATTTGAGAAAAGCGCTGTGAACAGGAACTGATACGAAATTTTCAAGCGGAATTGAGTCTAATAGTGATTCTATTGAGGAGTAGTTTAAGAAATGGTATGGAATTCCACACAGTAATTAAAATAATTAAATGAGTTTAAAGTTTTCACAAGAAAATAAATTTAAATGAATCTAAAATCCGTTGTACCACTGTATCTGCTGTTTTACAAGTAATTTAAAAATGAGAAAAAAAATAGGACTATTGTCCACTGTACCGCACTAATACTTTATATTATGTACCGATATAGCATGTACCACACTAATGTTTAATTTTGTATATATTTTATTTGAGCCGTTCTCATGTTATGCATAAGCGATTATGTACATGAATTTCAATATGTATGTGCAATAGTATATGTGAGGAAATGTATACTTGAGATGGGGTTAATATATGATATATTATTTTTCAGAAACAATTTCCAGTACATATGAAAATGCAAATGTAATATGTTAGGATAATTAATTAATTGTGATATATTGGTTTGGTTGAAATTTTAATTATTAAGATGCATTATGGTATGTGAGCATTTGTATAGTAGTTATTCATTTGCTTTAGCGCTTAAAAGGAGGAAAATAAAAATAAATATCCCAGAGAACTATGTTATGTACATATGTACATAGGTATGTGATTCAACACAATAGATATTTATCAGTATATTTTCGTGCGGGATGAGAATAAGGAGGTGATGAATAACTGAGAGAGCGGTATATATGTATACTATGTACAATCACCTATTTTACATATAAATTTGTATGTATGTATGTTGGTTATTCCCGAACCATTTAATATTTTGGCGGGAAATATATATGTATTTATGTAACTATTAAAAAATGAGTTTATTTACATATACATACATACACCGTACGAAAATTTTCATTACCGGAATGGGGTTAACGTTCTTTTTTTTTTTTAATTATTTTATTTAAAATATCAAAAAATTTACTTGCGATTTTCGCTTCTTCTTGTAGTAGGTGTGTAAAGGGTTAGTAAGCAATTCAGATTCTTACTTACGATTCACTTGGAATACTTCTTGTGGTAAGTTCTGTGGGGCTAGATCTTTAGTGGCGTCAAAGGACCATCGACAAGAGTACGGCTCGGATTATTTGAGCTAGTGGCACTGTAGCGACGGTGGCGGAATCGGTTGACCGGCAACAGCGTGGAAATAAACGTTGGCTTAGTGTGGATGGACTGGAGCGGTGATGGCAGTACTCAACGGCGAGTCGGTTTTCCTCCTGGTTGTGTCAGCGATGCCGATGTTCGGACGTGGGGTTTTGTTTGCACAAAATGAGGAAAAACACTTAACACAATTCGCGTTTACAATTTCAATTTATTTTGGTTGTAATAATTCACAAGGTTAATACGTTATTTTGGTAGTAGGGGTATTCGCGCTTAGCTATCCTGCCCCCCTAGACGCACTATGCGGCTAGTGACTTCTGCAACTCTTGGAGGCTATGCAGCGCCCACGGTAGTTGGCGGTACGTAGGTCTTGAGCCGAGCATTTGACAGTGCGGTTATGAACAGTTGGTACTCCTGTATTGCGGCGATGGGTCGTTGGATTAGCTGCTGCCGGCATTCGTTGGCGGGTGTTCTTCTGCGGAGGCAGAGTGCGAGGTGCCGTAATGGGGCGGGTTGGTTGGTCACGGTGGAGCAACGTATGATGTTGCATGTTGCACTTACGGCAACTCCCCGTAGAGTTACACTCGCTGGTGTTGTGTGAAAGTGGGAAACAATTTGTGCAGTAACCGTGTGCTCTCGCCAATACGTAGCGTTGCTGAGGTTGCATGCCCCGAAATACTGCACACATTCGCAGAGCATGATGTCATCTACATATGCTTGTGTTTTTAAAACCGAGGTTGCTAAGGTTAGCTTTAATTCAGTATCTTTTCCCAATTCATGCAGTGTTCGAATGGCTAGAAAGGGGGCGCAATTATCTCCAACGGTGAATGTTTTCAGTTTGTAGTCATGAATTGGACTCTCAGTTGAATTGCGGAAGACGATGCGTTGAAAGTCTTGATCGTCATTATGCAAGAGGATTTGCCTGAACATTTTCTCGACGTCTTCATTATGTAAATACATATTTAAACAAACGCCATTTAAGTGTTAAGAGTATTAAGTCGGGTTGCAGTGTGGGTCCTGTATAAAGGATATCATTCAGCGAGTTGCCTGAGCTTGTGCATCTCGATGGATTAAATACCACTCTAACTCTGGTTGAAAGTTTTTCTGGCTTTAAAACTGCGTGATGGGTGTGGTAAAAGGATGAGTATTTACCTTTTCCATTTTTTTCATAGGAATATACTTTTTCCATATGATTTAATTGTAGATATTCCTCAAGAACATTGTCGTATGAGGTTTTGAGTTCGCCTTTTTAAACCCGCGCACTTATGTACAAGGGTATAATAACTTTGTTCACGTAACGGTTGCTTGTAACAGCATAACGGAATCAAGATAGATATTGACATATATGTACCAAAATGCTCAGAATGAAAAGAGAAGTCGATTTAGCGATGTCTGTCCGTCACACCGTCCATCCGTCCGAGCAGACGATAACTTGGAACTATGGAAGCTAATATGCCCCTTATTTGGTATTTATTGTTGTATTCGAGCAGGAAATCCGACTGAATCAAAATGTTGTACAGGGGCGTGGCACCGCTCATTTATGAGTACATATGTATATCTCTGGAACCACCCACTCGATTTTGTTCAAATTCGGTATACGTATTACACTATGCCTATTTATCAAAATTTGACCATAACCACGCCCACCTGTCATATAACGGTATTTTTGGAAAACACTAAAATCGGACATTTCAATAAATGTTGATGTGCAATATCTTGAGTTTAGTATGTGGTGTTGTATTGGAGCCAGAAATCCGACTATATAAGATCTTATGTATATGTCTGGAACTACTTTATCGATTTCGTCTAAACTTGGCACACATGTTAGATTATACCTAGTTAATTTAAAAATTTAGCTGAAAGCGTGCGCCGGGTATATAAAGTTCGATTGAACTTAGCCACTTCTTTACTTGTTTAGGTAGGTTTCTTTCCATACTTAAAAATTGCTGAAGTGCTGATGTTCGGGAGTGACCTAAGACGAACGACGTACCGACCATTATCAGATCTCGTAATTGTGGCTTCATAGAAGTCTTCACAGTACTTATCTTCTGGTACAGTAAAGGGAATAGGAGGTCTTCTACCTCCCAAAATATTCCCAATTGCGAGTTTAGATAATCGTTTGAGACATCTTGTGAATGTATAAATTTTTTCCGCTACTTTGCCACTTAGAATCCACCCGAAAATGGTGTTTTGGGCTAATAAAGTGTTGGTAATTTGCTCAACACCTTCTAGTAGTATTTGCGGTCAGCTAACTTTAGATGTGAAAACTTTCGCCAATGTTTGCTATTTATGTGATAGCTTGGAAGCATATTTGTGAGTTGCGGCAGAACTATAGCTCGAGCTTGAATTTTTTTGTCTGGTTTGGGGGAAATTTAGGTAATGGAGCTGATTTTTTTTGAGTTTTCGTCTACTCTTCCGGCAGTTGAAAATTCATTCGATATAGCGATTTGTGGCCTCAACTTGAATGCGGTCGATGTCCAATAGTTTTCCAGAGTTTTTTAATTCCTTTTGTGTACCTATGAAATAAGTGCCGTTATAGTTTCTAATTTTTACTGGAGTACCACGTCGATTTTTAAAATTTCTTAGGCAAAGAATAAATGCATCTGATGACAGATTATCTGCCACTTCTAGAGCCGCTGCTGCAGGTGAAGGTGCCATCGCATCTCGTCTCCCTTCGACGACCGACGATGACGTTAAGCCGTCCAAACAAGTCGACGCCAGTGTACGAGAATGGGCACACAAATGGGGTTAAGCGGTCATCAGGCAGCTGTCCCATCATTGGCGCAATTGGTTTCGTATTATTTAATTTACATTCTTAACAATTTCGTTGTGTCTTCTTTAAGGTGGCCTTTATGTGAGGAACCCAGAACCTCTCTCTTACAGCATTGATTGTGACTGCAGAATTTTGGTAGTGGTTTTACTCGTAATAACGATGCGACAACGTGCTTCAATCGAAACAGAATGGGTCTGCGAGTTTCGAATAGCAAACAGGTTGCTTTGTCGATGCGACCGCTCAGCCGTAAGATACCATTATCGTCAAGATACGGTGAAAGACTAAACAATACGCTTTGTTTAGTCAATTTTCGTGACGCGGAGAGCTCGACAATTTCGTTCGCAAAATACTCTTGCTGAACCTGCTTGCAAATTATACGCTCGGCTTGATCGATTTCGGCTGCGGTTAGTGTATTTGACGGGTACATATTGCCGGACTCAGATTTCCTCTTTAAAAGCGTTTTGGCTCGTATAACCCAGGCGACTGTCCGTTTGAGCTTTAAATATGAATTGTATTTAGTAAAATCAATCAAAGTTGTACTTGCCTGACAGCATAATACGCGACTAGGTTGGATTTCTTCCAGCAACACTGTTGACAGCTCAATAGTAGTGGTCGGCCAATGGTGTTCATCGTATTTTAAAAATTCTGGACCTTTAACCCAATGACAGTCTTTGTTGAACCTTAGTAGATTTTGCGGAAGTGTAGCTGCAACTGCAGGATTGCGATTCGTGGATACCAAATTCCACAGCTCAGGGGAAGTTGAACTTAAGATTTCTGCCACCCGATGGCCTACGAACGCCTTGTATTTCCTCTTTGAGGAGTAGATCCACTGTAATACCGTTTGGGAGTCACTCCAAAACAGTACGCCATTGATATTTATTTCAAGATTTTCGACAAACATTTTACTCAGCCGCGTACCAAGCATCGCGGCCTGTAACTCAAGCCTGAGTATGGACATAAACCTTTTAGGAGCGGTGCGCGTTTTGCCCATTACGAACGACACATTAGTTGTGTTGGTAAGTGGCACTCGTAGATAGCTAACTGCTGCAAATGCTGCCTGACTCGAATCGACGAATGTATGCAATTTGATTACGTTGCTGCGTAAAATATTTGGTGCGTAATACCTTGGAACATTAAATTCTTTAATGCGTTTAAACTCGTTCCACCAGGGTGACCATCTATCCGCTAGTTCTGTGGACAGCACTTCGTCCCATTTAATGCCCTTTATTCAGGTGTCTTGTATAATTACTTTTGGTGAGTCGACAAGAAAACGGGTCGGATTATGCAGCTAGTGGCACTGTAGCGACGGTGGCGGAATCGGTTGACCGGCGACGGCGTGGAAATAAACGTTGGCTTAGTGTGGATGGATTGGAGCGGTGATGGCACTACTCAACGGCGAGTCGGTTTTCCTCCTGGTTGTGTCAGCGATGCAGATGTTCGGACGTGGGGTTTTGTTTGCACAAAATGAGGAAAAACACTTAACACAATTCGCGTTTACAATTTCAATTTATTTCGGTTGTAATAATTCACAAGGTTAATACGTTATTTTGGTAGCAGGAGTATTCTGCACACATTCGCAGAGCATGATGGCGTGTACAAACGCGGCAGCGCATGTAGTCTGTACCCGGAGCACACAGGTTACATGGCATGGCATGGTGGACAGATTGGCTGCCACGACCTTTGACTTTAGAGTTGTACGGGGTGCCGCTAGTGGAGTATTGCTGTTGTCCATCTGCAAAAAAATTTTAGACGCAATACTTAGTACTAAAACCCAATGTCACATATTAACATGTGTATTGAGAAAGTTGTGTGTATAACTTTCAAGCGGGACAGTTGCTTGTAGAGGGTAAACCAAGGTTTTGAGAAGCGATACAAGTGGTTAAGAAGTTATGGTACAAATGGATTATAAGATAGGATTTTGTGTATTTGATTACGGGCTTGGAGACGAAGTGGCTATCTGATCTGGTTTTGGCAAGAAGCACAATTTAACAATTGGTCGGGTTAACATGCCGTTTTGAGTGCGTACGTCCACGACGTGAATATGGCCGTCAGGGCCGGGATGCGTATTTTTAATACGACCCAGACGCCATTCGGTGGGAGGGAGAGTGTCGTCGTGGATAAGCACGCACTAACCGATCTGCGGTTCGATTTGTTTGTTCTTCTACCTGTGTCGCTTCTGCAGATCTTTCAGATAATCCTCCTCCCATCGGCGGCTAAATTGATGGTGTAAAACCTTGATTTTCTCACACCTATTCATGGGCGAGAGATTTTCATGGTTCACTTTTAGTATAGATAATAAGGGGCCACCCTAAGGAAGTGACCTGGCGTAAGGGCTACAAATTCGGTGGGATCCTGTGAGAGAAAAGAGATTGGGCGAGAATTTAACACAGCTTCGGTATTAAAAGAGTAGTGAATTCTTCGAAGCTGAATTTGTGGGATCCGACAGTCCTTTTGAAATGGAGTTTAAAGCTCTTGACTGCGGATTCCCAAAGCCACCCATGTGAGGGGCGCTGGGTGGAATAAACTTCCAATTTATGCCTTGCGCGGAATATTTCTGAATGAGTTCTTGAGACACTTCGGTGAGGAATGTTAAGAACTCTTTTTCGGTTGCTCTTTTAGCTCCAATAAACGTCGTACCGTTATCGCTCATCATCTTGGCGGGATAGCCGCGACGTCCAACGAAGCGAGCGAATGCTGCTAAAAACGCGTTAGAAGTCGGATCGGAGCATAGCTCGAGATGAATCGCCTTTGTCGTGAAACATACAAAGACGGCCACGTAACCTTTCAGCACGGTAGGTGATCGTAACATGTAGGCCTTTAGCTGGAAAGGCCCAGCAAAATCAACACCCGTAGTGGTGAAAGGTGGAGCATATGTGCTCCGCTCTGGAGGCAGAGCTGCCATGATCTGCGTGCACAATTGCTGCTTGCAGGCTTTGCATTGGAATAACGGTTTATTGAGAAACGGTTTGAGCCGGGGGATCTACCATTCCCGTCTTACGACCTGCTGCATCAGGCGAAGGTCTGCATGCAAGAGTAACTCATGCAGAAAGCAAATGTAGAGGATCGCGAGTTGAGATTTTTCAGGAATATTAATCGGGTGTCGCTCAATGAAGGTTAATGTGGCATGAGCCAGTCGACCGTTTACTCGGAGTAGCCCGTTTTTATCTAAAAATGGATTAAGAGAAAGTAGAGAGATTTGTTTGTCAATAGGGGTTGCGTTTTCTAGGCATGCTTTTGAGTTTGAGTAAACGCCACGATTTTGTATTTGGCAGAGCGAAGGTTGTCGTGCGAAAGAGATAAGGTGCACATAGTAGGTACGCCTCGTACTCGATTTTTTTAAACTCCGCATAAATTTGAAGGCATACGCCACAACGCTTAGGGCGCGCGAAAATGAGGAGAATCGATCTAGGATATCAGGTTCGTTTTCTATGGCATTAAGTGCTTCGACGCGGCGGACTTCCGCCGGAATGATGTCATGAGCGGAAAGTTTTCGCGACGATTCGGCAGGACATGAGAGCCAATCGGGACCGTTCCACCATAACAATGAGGAGGCCAAATCTGCAGGGTTGCATCCTCTAGTCCCCATATCAGCGGGATTTTCTTTGCTGCGTATATGCTTCCAAGTTGCATTTCCAACTAGATCGATAATTTTCGCGGTCCTATTGGAAAAAAAAGTTTTCCACGTGTGGGGAGTCTTTTCTAGCCAAGCCAGGACTATTTCAGAGTCGGACCACATGGTTAATTTCCGAGATGATAGATTGAGTTTAGGTTGGACAACTGCGACCAATTTGGCCAGGAGAAGTTCTCCGCATAATTCAAGGCGGGGAAGGCTCGTGGTTCGCAGAGGTGCTACTTTGTCTTTCGATACCAACAAGTGGGAGAAAACGCGGAGACCTTCCTTGGTTCGAACATAAATGTTTGCACAATAAGCCTTTTCAGACGCGTCACAGAAGCCGTGTAGTTCAACATTTTGCTCCGGGATATAGTTGACCCAGCGGGGTATCTCAATGGTCGATATTTTTTGCAGGTTGTTTAAAAACTGCACCATTTCGTAAGTCGGAGAGGTTTGACTTGTTCGTCCCAATCAGTGCCGTCAAGCCATAGCTCCTGTAATAAAACTTTAGCCTGAACCATTATTGGCGTGAGCCATCCTGCAGGGTCAAAAACTTTCGGAACCGCGGAGAGGATCTGTCTTTTTGTGCTTGCTGGCGATACTGGTATAGACCCAATGGTATACGAGAATGTATAGGTTAGGGCGTACCATTGAATGCCGAGAGTTTTTGTGGTACTTGTTTTTTCAAATTCAAGAAAGTTGTTGTCCAGCAAGTCTTCTTTTTTATATTTTTGATAAAACTCATTTTAGGGCTTTTCGACTTATTTTCACTATTTGGGAGAGACAGCATTTGAACAAGTAAGAGTTGACTAGTTAGTGATACTAAGTGTGAGTCAATCAATCGAATTTGAGAAAAGCGCTGTGAACAGGAACTGATACGAAATTTTCAAGCGGAATTGAGTCTAGTAGTGATTCTATTGAGGAGTAGTTTAAGAAATGGTATGGAATTCCACACAGAAATTAAAATAATTAAATGAGTTTAAAGTTTTCACAAGAAAATAAATTTAAATGAATCTAAAATCCGTCCTGTACCACTGTATCTGCTGTTTTACAAGTAATTTAAAAATGAGAAACAAAATAGGACTATTGTCCACTGTACCGCACTAATACTTTATATTATGTACCGATATAGCATGTACCACACTAATGTTTAATTTTGTATATATTTTATTTGAGCCGTTCTCATGTTATGCATAAGCGATTATGTACATGAATTTCAATATGTATGTGCAATAGTATATGTGAGGAAATGTATACTTGAGATGGGGTTAATATATGATATATTATTTTTCAGAAACAATTTCCAGTACATATGAAAATGCAAATGTAATATGTTAGGATAATTAATTAATTGTGATATATTGGTTTGGTTGAAATTTTAATTATTAAGATGCATTATGGTATGTGAGCATTTGTATAGTAGTTATTCATTTGCTTTAGCGCTTAAAAGGAGGAAAATAAAAATAAATATCCCAGAGAACTATGTTATGTACATATGTACATAGGTATGTGATTCAACACAATAGATATTTATCAGTATATTTTCGTGCGGGATGAGAATAAGGAGGTGATGAATAACTGAGAGAGCGGTATATATGTATACTATGTACAATCACCTATTTTACATATAAATCTGTATTTATGTATGTTGGTTATTCCCGAACCATTTAATATTTTGGCGGGAAATATATATGTATTTATGTAACTATTAAAAAATGAGTTTATTTACATATACATACATACACCGTACGAAAATTTTCATTACCGGAATGGGGTTAACGTTCTTTTTTTTTTTAAATTATTTTATTTAAAATATCAAAAAATTTACTTGCGATTTTCGCTTCTTCTTGTAGTAGGTGTGTAAAGGGTTAGTAAGCAATTCAGATTCTTACTTACGATTCACTTGGAATACTTCTTGTGGTAAGTTTTGTGGGGCTAGATCTTTAGTGGCGTCAAAGGACCATCGACAAGAGTACGGCTCGGATTATTTGAGCTAGTGGCACTGTAGCGACGGTGGCGGAATCGGTTGACCGGCGACAGCGTGGAAATAAACGTTGGCTTAGTGTGGATGGACTGGAGCGGTGATGGCAGTACTCAACGGCGAGTCGGTTTTCCTCCTGGTTGTGTCAGCGATGCCGATGTTCGGACGTGGGGTTTTGTTTGCACAAAATGAGGAAAAACACTTAACACAATTCGCGTTTACAATTTCAATTTATTTTGGTTGTAATAATTCACAAGGTTAATACGTTATTTTGGTAGTAGGGGTATTCGCGCTTAGCTATCCTGCCCCCCTAGACGCACTATGCGGCTAGTGACTTCTGCAACTCTTGGAGGCTATGCAGCGCCCACGGTAGTTGGCGGTACGTAGGTCTTGAGCCGAGCATTTGACAGTGCGGTTATGAACAGTTGGTACTCCTGTATTGCGGCGATGGGTCGTTGGATTAGCTGCTGCCGGCATTCGTTGGCGGGTGTTCTTCTGCGGAGGCAGAGTGCGAGGTGCCGTAATGGGGCTGGTTGGTTGGTCACGGTGGAGCAACGTATGATGTTGCATGTTGCACTTACGGCAACTCCCCGTAGAGTTACACTCGCTGGTGTTGTGTGAAAGTGGGAAACAATTTGTGCAGTAACCGTGTGCTCTCGCCAATACGTAGCGTTGCTGAGGTTGCATGCCCCGAAATACTGCACACATTCGCAGAGCATGATGTCATCTACATATGCTTGTGTTTTTAACACCGAGGTTGCTAAGGTTAGCTTTAATTCAGTAT
Source organism: Philophylla caesio (assembly GCA_963971545.1). Classification (NCBI taxonomy): domain Eukaryota; kingdom Metazoa; phylum Arthropoda; class Insecta; order Diptera; family Tephritidae; genus Philophylla; species Philophylla caesio. The sequence goes on from OZ020604.1 coordinate 134,940,681, forward strand.
CTTTTCCCAATTCATGCAGTGTTCGAATGGCTAGAAAGGGGGCGCAATTATCTCCAACGGTGAATGTTTTCAGTTTGTAGTCATGAATTGGACTCTCAGTTGAATTGCGGAAGACGATGCGTTGAAAGTCTTGATCGTCATTATGCAAGAGGATTTGCCTGAACATTTTCTCGACGTCTTCATTATGTAAATACATATTTAAACAAACGCCATTTAAGTGTTAAGAGTATTAAGTCGGGTTGCAGTGTGGGTCCTGTATAAAGGATATCATTCAGCGAGTTGCCTGAGCTTGTGCATCTCGATGGATTAAATACCACTCTAACTCTGGTTGAAAGTTTTTCTGGCTTTAAAACTGCGTGATGGGTGTGGTAAAAGGATGAGTATTTACCTTTTCCATTTTTTTCATAGGAATATACTTTTTCCATATGATTTAATTGTAGATATTCCTAAAGAACATTGTCGTATGAGGTTTTGAGTTCGCCTTTTTAAACCCGCGCACTTATGTACAAGGGTATTATAACTTTGTTCACGTAACGGTTGCTTGTAACAGCATAACGGAATCAAGATAGATATTGACATATATGTACCAAAATGCTCAGAATGAAAAGAGAAGTCGATTTAGCGATGTCTGTCCGTCACACCGTCCATCCGTCCGAGCAGACGATAACTTGGAACTATGGAAGCTAATATGCCCCTTATTTGGTATTTATTGTTGTATTCGAGCAGGAAATCCGACTGAATCAAAATGTTGTACAGGGGCGTGGCACCGCTCATTTATGAGTACATATGTATATCTCTGGAACCACCCACTCGATTTTGTTCAAATTCGGTATACGTATTACACTATGCATATTTATCAAAATTTGACCATAACCACGCCCACCTGTCATATAACGGTATTTTTGGAAAACACTAAAATCGGACATTTCAATAAATGTTGATGTGCAATATCTTGAGTTTAGTATGTGGTGTTGTATTGGAGCCAGAAATCCGACTATATAAGATCTTATGTATATGTCTGGAACTACTTTATCGATTTCGTCTAAACTTGGCACACATGTTAGATTATACCTAGTTAATTTAAAAATTTAGCTGAAAGCGTGCGCCGGGTATATAAAGTTCGATTGAACTTAGCCACTTCTTTACTTGTTTAGGTAGGTTTCTTTCCATACTTAAAAATTGCTGAAGTGCTGATGTTCGGGAGTGACCTAAGACGAACGACGTACCGACCATTATCAGATCTCGTAATTGTGGCTTCATAGAAGTCTTCACAGTACTTATCTTCTGGTACAGTAAAGGGAATAGGAGGTCTTCTACCTCCCAAAATATTCCCAATTGCGAGTTTAGATAATCGTTTGAGACATCTTGTGAATGTATAAATTTTTTCCGCTACTTTGCCACTTAGAATCCACCCGAAAATGGTGTTTTGGGCTAATAAAGTGTTGGTAATTTGCTCAACACCTTCTAGTAGTATTTGCGGTCAGCTAACTTTAGATGTGAAAACTTTCGCCAATGTTTGCTATTTATGTGATAGCTTGGAAGCATATTTGTGAGTTGCGGCAGAACTATAGCTCGAGCTTGAATTTTTTTGTCTGGTTTGGGGGAAATTTAGGTAATGGAGCTGATTTTTTTTGAGTTTTCGTCTACTCTTCCGGCAGTTGAAAATTCATTCGATATAGCGATTTGTGGCCTCAACTTGAATGCGGTCGATGTCCAATAGTTTTCCAGAGTTTTTTAATTCCTTTTGTGTACCTATGAAATAAGTGCCGTTATAGTTTCTAATTTTTACTGGAGTACCACGTCGATTTTTAAAATTTCTTAGGCAAAGAATAAATGCTCTGGAGGCAGAGCTGCCATGATCTGCGTGCACAATTGCTGCTTGCAGGCTTTGCATTGGAATAACGGTTTATTGAGAAACGGTTTGAGCCGGGGGATCTACCATTCCCGTCTTACGACCTGCTGCATCAGGCGAAGGTCTGCATGCAAGAGTAACTCATGCAGAAAGCAAATGTAGAGGATCGCGAGTTGAGATTTTTCAGGAATATTAATCGGGTGTCGCTCAATGAAGGTTAATGTGGCGTGAGCCAGTCGACCGTTTACTCGGAGTAGCCCGTTTTTATCTAAAAATGGATTAAGAGAAAGTAGAGAGATTTGTTTGTCAATAGGGGTTGCGTTTTCTAGGCATGCTTTTGAGTTTGAGTAAACGCCACGATTTTGTATTTGGCAGAGCGAAGGTTGTCGTGCGAAAGAGATAAGGTGCACATAGTAGGTACGCCTCGTACTCGATTTTTTTAAACTCCGCATAAATTTGAAGGCATACGCCACAACGCTTAGGGCGCGCGAAAATGAGGAGAATCGATCTAGGATATCAGGTTCGTTTTCTATGGCATTAAGTGCTTCGACGCGGCGGACTTCCGCCGGAATGATGTCATGAGCGGAAAGTTTTCGCGACGATTCGGCAGGACATGAGAGCCAATCGGGACCGTTCCACCATAACAATGAGGAGGCCAAATCTGCAGGGTTGCATCCTCTAGTCCACATATCAGCGGGATTTTCTTTGCTGCGTATATGCTTCCAAGTTGCATTTCCAACTAGATCGATAATTTTCGCGGTCCTATTGGAAAAAAAAGTTTTCCACGTGTGGGGAGTCTTTTCTAGCCAAGCCAGGACTATTTCAGAGTCGGACCACATGGTTAATTTCCGAGATGATAGATTGAGTTTAGGTTGGACAACTGCGACCAATTTGGCCAGGAGAAGTTCTCCGCATAATTCAAGGCGGGGAAGGCTCGTGGTTCGCAGAGGTGCTACTTTGTCTTTCGATACCAACAAGTGGGAGAAAACGCGGAGACCTTCCTTGGTTCGAACATAAATGTTTGCACAATAAGCCTTTTCAGACGCGTCACAGAAGCCGTGTAGTTCAACATTTTGCTCCGGGATATAGTTGACCCAGCGGGGTATCTCAATGGTCGATATTTTTTGCAGGTTGTTTAAAAACTGCACCATTTCGTAAGTCGGAGAGGTTTGACTTGTTCGTCCCAATCAGTGCCGTCAAGCCATAGCTCCTGTAATAAAACTTTAGCCTGAACCATTATTGGCGTGAGCCATCCTGCAGGGTCAAAAACTTTCGGAACCGCGGAGAGGATCTGTCTTTTTGTGCTTGCTGGCGATACTGGTATAGACCCAATGGTATACGAGAATGTATAGGTTAGGGCGTACCATTGAATGCCGAGAGTTTTTGTGGTACTTGTTTTTTCAAATTCAAGAAAGTTGTTGTCCAGCAAGTCTTCTTTTTTATATTTTTGATAAAACTCATTTTAGGGCTTTTCGACTTATTTTCACTATTTGGGAGAGACAGCATTTGAACAAGTAAGAGTTGACTAGTTAGTGATACTAAGTGTGAGTCAATCAATCGAATTTGAGAAAAGCGCTGTGAACAGGAACTGATACGAAATTTTCAAGCGGAATTGAGTCTAGTAGTGATTCTATTGAGGAGTAGTTTAAGAAATGGTATGGAATTCCACACAGAAATTAAAATAATTAAATGAGTTTAAAGTTTTCACAAGAAAATAAATTTAAATGAATCTAAAATCCGTCCTGTACCACTGTATCTGCTGTTTTACAAGTAATTTAAAAATGAGAAACAAAATAGGACTATTGTCCACTGTACCGCACTAATACTTTATATTATGTACCGATATAGCATGTACCACACTAATGTTTAATTTTGTATATATTTTATTTGAGCCGTTCTCATGTTATGCATAAGCGATTATGTACATGAATTTCAATATGTATGTGCAATAGTATATGTGAGGAAATGTATACTTGAGATGGGGTTAATATATGATATATTATTTTTCAGAAACAATTTCCAGTACATATGAAAATGCAAATGTAATATGTTAGGATAATTAATTAATTGTGATATATTGGTTTGGTTGAAATTTTAATTATTAAGATGCATTATGGTATGTGAGCATTTGTATAGTAGTTATTCATTTGCTTTAGCGCTTAAAAGGAGGAAAATAAAAATAAATATCCCAGAGAACTATGTTATGTACATATGTACATAGGTATGTGATTCAACACAATAGATATTTATCAGTATATTTTCGTGCGGGATGAGAATAAGGAGGTGATGAATAACTGAGAGAGCGGTATATATGTATACTATGTACAATCACCTATTTTACATATAAATCTGTATTTATGTATGTTGGTTATTCCCGAACCATTTAATATTTTGGCGGGAAATATATATGTATTTATGTAACTATTAAAAAATGAGTTTATTTACATATACATACATACACCGTACGAAAATTTTCATTACCGGAATGGGGTTAACGTTCTTTTTTTTTTTTAATTATTTTATTTAAAATATCAAAAAATTTACTTGCGATTTTCGCTTCTTCTTGTAGTAGGTGTGTAAAGGGTTAGTAAGCAATTCAGATTCTTACTTACGATTCACTTGGAATACTTCTTGTGGTAAGTTTTGTGGGGCTAGATCTTTAGTGGCGTCAAAGGACCATCGACAAGAGTACGGCTCGGATTATTTGAGCTAGTGGCACTGTAGCGACGGTGGCGGAATCGGTTGACCGGCGACAGCGTGGAAATAAACGTTGGCTTAGTGTGGATGGACTGGAGCGGTGATGGCAGTACTCAACGGCGAGTCGGTTTTCCTCCTGGTTGTGTCAGCGATGCCGATGTTCGGACGTGGGGTTTTGTTTGCACAAAATGAGGAAAAACACTTAACACAATTCGCGTTTACAATTTCAATTTATTTTGGTTGTAATAATTCACAAGGTTAATACGTTATTTTGGTAGTAGGGGTATTCGCGCTTAGCTATCCTGCCCCCCTAGACGCACTATGCGGCTAGTGACTTCTGCAACTCTTGGAGGCTATGCAGCGCCCACGGTAGTTGGCGGTACGTAGGTCTTGAGCCGAGCATTTGACAGTGCGGTTATGAACAGTTGGTACTCCTGTATTGCGGCGATGGGTCGTTGGATTAGCTGCTGCCGGCATTCGTTGGCGGGTGTTCTTCTGCGGAGGCAGAGTGCGAGGTGCCGTAATGGGGCTGGTTGGTTGGTCACGGTGGAGCAACGTATGATGTTGCATGTTGCACTTACGGCAACTCCCCGTAGAGTTACACTCGCTGGTGTTGTGTGAAAGTGGGAAACAATTTGTGCAGTAACCGTGTGCTCTCGCCAATACGTAGCGTTGCTGAGGTTGCATGCCCCGAAATACTGCACACATTCGCAGAGCATGATGTCATCTACATATGCTTGTGTTTTTAACACCGAGGTTGCTAAGGTTAGCTTTAATTCAGTATCTTTTCCCAATTCATGCAGTGTTCGAATGGCTAGAAAGGGGGCGCAATTATCTCCAACGGTGAATGTTTTCAGTTTGTAGTCATGAATTGGACTCTCAGTTGAATTGCGGAAGACGATGCGTTGAAAGTCTTGATCGTCATTATGCAAGAGGATTTGCCTGAACATTTTCTCGACGTCTTCATTATGTAAATACATATTTAAACAAACGCCATTTAAGTGTTAAGAGTATTAAGTCGGGTTGCAGTGTGGGTCCTGTATAAAGGATATCATTCAGCGAGTTGCCTGAGCTTGTGCATCTCGATGGATTAAATACCACTCTAACTCTGGTTGAAAGTTTTTCTGGCTTTAAAACTGCGTGATGGGTGTGGTAAAAGGATGAGTATTTACCTTTTCCATTTTTTTCATAGGAATATACTTTTTCCATATGATTTAATTGTAGATATTCCTAAAGAACATTGTCGTATGAGGTTTTGAGTTCGCCTTTTTAAACCCGCGCACTTATGTACAAGGGTATTATAACTTTGTTCACGTAACGGTTGCTTGTAACAGCATAACGGAATCAAGATAGATATTGACATATATGTACCAAAATGCTCAGAATGAAAAGAGAAGTCGATTTAGCGATGTCTGTCCGTCACACCGTCCATCCGTCCGAGCAGACGATAACTTGGAACTATGGAAGCTAATATGCCCCTTATTTGGTATTTATTGTTGTATTCGAGCAGGAAATCCGACTGAATCAAAATGTTGTACAGGGGCGTGGCACCGCTCATTTATGAGTACATATGTATATCTCTGGAACCACCCACTCGATTTTGTTCAAATTCGGTATACGTATTACACTATGCATATTTATCAAAATTTGACCATAACCACGCCCACCTGTCATATAACGGTATTTTTGGAAAACACTAAAATCGGACATTTCAATAAATGTTGATGTGCAATATCTTGAGTTTAGTATGTGGTGTTGTATTGGAGCCAGAAATCCGACTATATAAGATCTTATGTATATGTCTGGAACTACTTTATCGATTTCGTCTAAACTTGGCACACATGTTAGATTATACCTAGTTAATTTAAAAATTTAGCTGAAAGCGTGCGCCGGGTATATAAAGTTCGATTGAACTTAGCCACTTCTTTACTTGTTTAGGTAGGTTTCTTTCCATACTTAAAAATTGCTGAAGTGCTGATGTTCGGGAGTGACCTAAGACGAACGACGTACCGACCATTATCAGATCTCGTAATTGTGGCTTCATAGAAGTCTTCACAGTACTTATCTTCTGGTACAGTAAAGGGAATAGGAGGTCTTCTACCTCCCAAAATATTCCCAATTGCGAGTTTAGATAATCGTTTGAGACATCTTGTGAATGTATAAATTTTTTCCGCTACTTTGCCACTTAGAATCCACCCGAAAATGGTGTTTTGGGCTAATAAAGTGTTGGTAATTTGCTCAACACCTTCTAGTAGTATTTGCGGTCAGCTAACTTTAGATGTGAAAACTTTCGCCAATGTTTGCTATTTATGTGATAGCTTGGAAGCATATTTGTGAGTTGCGGCAGAACTATAGCTCGAGCTTGAATTTTTTTGTCTGGTTTGGGGGAAATTTAGGTAATGGAGCTGATTTTTTTTGAGTTTTCGTCTACTCTTCCGGCAGTTGAAAATTCATTCGATATAGCGATTTGTGGCCTCAACTTGAATGCGGTCGATGTCCAATAGTTTTCCAGAGTTTTTTAATTCCTTTTGTGTACCTATGAAATAAGTGCCGTTATAGTTTCTAATTTTTACTGGAGTACCACGTCGATTTTTAAAATTTCTTAGGCAAAGAATAAATGCATCTGATGACAGATTATCTGCCACTTCTAGAGCCGCTGCTGCAGGTGAAGGTGCCATCGCATCTCGTCTCCCTTCGACGACCGACGATGACGTTAAGCCGTCCAAACAAGTCGACGCCAGTGTACGAGAATGGGCACACAAATGGGGTTAAGCGGTCATCAGGCAGCTGTCCCATCATTGGCGCAATTGGTTTCGTATTATTTAATTTACATTCTTAACAATTTCGTTGTGTCTTCTTTAAGGTGGCCTTTATGTGAGGAACCCAGAACCTCTCTCTTACAGCATTGATTGTGACTGCAGAATTTTGGTAGTGGTTTTACTCGTAATAACGATGCGACAACGTGCTTCAATCGAAACAGAATGGGTCTGCGAGTTTCGAATAGCAAACAGGTTGCTTTGTCGATGCGACCGCTCAGCCGTAAGATACCATTATCGTCAAGATACGGTGAAAGACTAAACAATACGCTTTGTTTAGTCAATTTTCGTGACGCGGAGAGCTCGACAATTTCGTTCGCAAAATACTCTTGCTGAACCTGCTTGCAAATTATACGCTCGGCTTGATCGATTTCGGCTGCGGTTAGTGTATTTGACGGGTACATATTGCCGGACTCAGATTTCCTCTTTAAAAGCGTTTTGGCTCGTATAACCCAGGCGACTGTCCGTTTGAGCTTTAAATATGTATTTGTATGTATTTAGTAAAATCAATCAAAGTTGTACTTGCCTGACAGCATAATACGCGACTAGGTTGGATTTCTTCCAGCAACACTGTTGACAGCTCAATAGTAGTGGTCGGCCAATGGTGTTCATCGTATTTTAAAAATTCTGGACCTTTAACCCAATGAGAGTCTTTGTTGAACCTTAGTAGATTTTGCGGAAGTGTAGCTGCAACTGCAGGATTGCGATTCGTGGATACCAAATTCCACAGCTCAGGGGAAGTTGAACTTAAGATTTCTGCCACCCGATGGCCTACGAACGCCTTGTATTTCCTCTTTGAGGAGTAGATCCACTGTAATACCGTTTGGGAGTCACTCCAAAACAGTACGCCATTGATATTTATTTCAAGATTTTCGACAAACATTTTACTCAGCCGCGTACCAAGCATCGCGGCCTGTAACTCAAGCCTGAGTATGGACATAAACCTTTTAGGAGCGGTGCGCGTTTTGCCCATTACGAACGACACATTAGTTGTGTTGGTAAGTGGCACTCGTAGATAGCTAACTGCTGCAAATGCTGCCTGACTCGAATCGACGAATGTATGCAATTTGATTACGTTGCTGCGTAAAATATTTGGTGCGTAATACCTTGGAACATTAAATTCTTTAATGCGTTTAAACTCGTTCCACCAGGGTGACCATCTATCCGCTAGTTCTGTGGACAGCACTTCGTCCCATTTAATGCCCTTTATTCAGGTGTCTTGTATAATTACTTTTGGTGAGTCGACAAGAAAACGGGTCGGATTATGCAGCTAGTGGCACTGTAGCGACGGTTGCGGAATCGGTTGACCGGCGACGGCGTGGAAATAAACGTTGGCTTAGTGTGGATGGATTGGAGCGGTGATGGCACTACTCAACGGCGAGTCGGTTTTCCTCCTGGTTGTGTCAGCGATGCAGATGTTCGGACGTGGGGTTTTGTTTGCACAAAATGAGGAAAAACACTTAACACAATTCGCGTTTACAATTTCAATTTATTTCGGTTGTAATAATTCACAAGGTTAATACGTTATTTTGGTAGCAGGAGTATTCTGCACACATTCGCAGAGCATGATGGCGTGTACAAACGCGGCAGCGCATGTAGTCTGTACCCGGAGCACACAGGTTACATGGCATGGCATGGTGGACAGATTGGCTGCCACGACCTTTGACTTTAGAGTTGTACGGGGTGCCGCTAGTGGAGTATTGCTGTTGTCCATCTGCAAAAAAATTTTAGACGCAATACTAAGTACTAAAACCCAATGTCACATATTAACATGTGTATTGAGAAAGTTGTGTGTGTAACTTTCAAGCGGGACAGTTGCTTGTAGAGGGTAAACCAAGATTTTGAGAAGCGATACAAGTGGTTAAGAAGTTATGGTACAAATGGATTATAAGATAGGATTTTGTGTATTTGATTACGGGCTTGGAGACGAAGTGGCTATCTGATCTGGTTTTGGCAAGAAGCACAATTTAACAATTGGTCGGGTTAACATGCCGTTTTGAGTGCGTACGTCCACGACGTGAATATGGCCGTCAGGGCCGGGATGCGTATTTTTAATACGACCCAGACGCCATTCGGTGGGAGGGAGAGTGTCGTCGTGGATAAGCACGCACTCACCGATCTGCGGTTCGATTTGTGTGTTCTTCTACCTGTGTCGCTTCTGCAGATCTTTCAGATAATCCTCCTCCCATCGGCGGCTAAATTGATGGTGTAAAACCTTGATTTTCTCACACCTATTCATGGGCGAGAGATTTTCATGGTTCACTTTCAGTATAGATAATAAGGGCCACCCTAAGGAAGTGACCTGGCGTAAGGGCTACAAATTCGGTGGGATCCTGTGAGAGAAAAGAGATTGGGCGAGAATTTAACACAGCTTCGGTATTAAAAGAGTAGTGAATTCTTCGAAGCTGAATTTGTGGGATCCGACAGTCCTTTTGAAATGGAGTTTAAAGCTCTTGACTGCGGATTCCCAAAGCCACCCATGTGAGGGGCGCTGGGTGGAATAAACTTCCAATTTATGCCTTGCGCGGAATATTTCTGAATGAGTTCTTGAGACACTTCGGTGAGGAATGTTAAGAACTCTTTTTCGGTTGCTCTTTTAGCTCCAATAAACGTCGTACCGTTATCGCTCATCATCTTGGCGGGATAGCCGCGACGTCCAACGAAGCGAGCGAATGCTGCTAAAAACGCGTTAGAAGTCGGATCGGAGCATAGCTCGAGATGAATCGCCTTTGTCGTGAAACATACAAAGACGGCCACGTAACCTTTCAGCACGGTAGGTGATCGTAACATGTAGGCCTTTAGCTGGAAAGGCCCAGCAAAATCAACACCCGTAGTGGTGAAAGGTGGAGCATATGTGCTCCGCTCTGGAGGCAGAGCTGCCATGATCTGCGTGCACAATTGCTGCTTGCAGGCTTTGCATTGGAATAACGGTTTATTGAGAAACGGTTTGAGCCGGGGGATCTACCATTCCCGTCTTACGACCTGCTGCATCAGACGAAGGTCTGCATGCAAGAGTAACTCATGCAGAAAGCAAATGTAGAGGATCGCGAGTTGAGATTTTTCAGGAATATTAATCGGGTGTCGCTCAATGAAGGTTAATGTGGCATGAGCCAGTCGACCGTTTACTCGGAGTAGCCCGTTTTTATCTAAAAATGGATTAAGAGAAAGTAGAGAGATTTGTTTGTCAATAGGGGTTGCGTTTTCTAGGCATGCTTTTGAGTTTGAGTTAACGCCACGATTTTGTATTTGGCAGAGCGAAGGTTGTCGTGCGAAAGAGATAAGGTGCACATAGTAGGTACGCCTCGTACTCGATTTTTTTAAACTACGCATAAATTTGAAGGCATACGCCACAACGCTTAGGGCGCGCGAAAATGAGGAGAATCGATCTAGGATATCAGGTTCGTTTTCTATGGCATTAAGTGCTTCGACGCGGCGGACTTCCGCCGGAATGATGTCATGAGCGGAAAGTTTTCGCGACGATTCGGCAGGACATGAGAGCCAATCGGGACCGTTCCACCATAACAATGAGGAGGCCAAATCTGCAGGGTTGCATCCTCTAGTCCCCATATCAGCGGGATTTTCTTTGCTGCGTATATGCTTCCAAGTTGCATTTCCAACTAGATCGATAATTTTCGCGGTCCTATTGGAAAAAAAAGTTTTCCACGTGTGGGGAGTCTTTTCTAGCCAAGCCAGGACTATTTCAGAGTCGGACCACATGGTTAATTTCCGAGATGATAGATTGAGTTTAGGTTGGACAACTGCGACCAATTTGGCCAGGAGAAGTTCTCCGCATAATTCAAGGCGGGGAAGGCTCGTGGTTCGCAGAGGTGCTACTTTGTCTTTCGATACCAACAAGTGGGAGAAAACGCGGAGACCTTCCTTGGTTCGAACATAAATGTTTGCACAATAAGCCTTTTCAGACGCGTCACAGAAGCCGTGTAGTTCAACATTTTGCTCCGGGATATAGTTGACCCAGCGGGGTATCTCAATGGTCGATATTTTTTGCAGGTTGTTTAAAAACTGCATCCATTTCGTAAGTCGGAGAGGTTTGACTTGTTCGTCCCAATCAGTGCCGTCAAGCCATAGCTCCTGTAATAAAACTTTAGCCTGAACCATTATTGGCGTGAGCCATCCTGCAGGGTCAAAAACTTTCGGAACCGCGGAGAGGATCTGTCTTTTTGTGCTTGCTGGCGATACTGGTATAGACCCAATGGTATACGAGAATGTATAGGTTAGGGCGTACCATTGAATGCCGAGAGTTTTTGTGGTACTTGTTTTTTCAAATTCAAGAAAGTTGTTGTCCAGCAAGTCTTCTTTTTTATATTTTTGATAAAACTCATTTTAGGGCTTTTCGACTTATTTTCACTATTTGGGAGAGACAGCATTTGAACAAGTAAGAGTTGACTAGTTAGTGATACTAAGTGTGAGTCAATCAATCAAATTTGAGAAAAGCGCTGTGAACAGGAACTGATACGAAATTTTCAAGCGGAATTGAGTCTAGTAGTGATTCTATTGAGGAGTAGTTTAAGAAATGGTATGGAATTCCACACAGAAATTAAAATAATTAAATGAGTTTAAAGTTTTCACAAGAAAATAAATTTAAATGAATCTAAAATCCGTCCTGTACCACTGTATCTGCGGTTTTACAAGTAATTTAAAAATGAGAAACAAAATAGGACTATTGTCCACTGTACCGCACTAATACTTTATATTATGTACCGATATAGCATGTACCACACTAATGTTTAATTTTGTATATATTTTATTTGAGCCGTTCTCATGTTATGCATAAGCGATTATGTACATGAATTTCAATATGTATGTGCAATAGTATATGTGAGGAAATGTATACTTGAGATGGGGTTAATATATGATATATTATTTTTCAGAAACAATTTCCAGTACATATGAAAATGCAAATGTAATATGTTAGGATAATTAATTAATTGTGATATATTGGTTTGGTTGAAATTTTAATTATTAAGATGCATTATGGTATGTGAGCATTTGTATAGTAGTTATTCATTTGCTTTAGCACTTAAAAGGAGGAAAATAAAAATAAATATCCCAGAGAACTATGTTATGTACATATGTACATAGGTATGTGATTCAACACAATAGATATTTATCAGTATATTTTCGTGCGGGATGAGAATAAGGAGGTGATGAATAACTGAGAGAGCGGTATATATGTATACTATGTACAATCACCTATTTTACATATAAATCTGTATGTACATATGTATGTTGGTTATTCCCGAACCATTTAATATTTTGGCGGGAAATATATATGTATTTATGTAACTATTAAAAAATGAGTTTATTTACATATACATACATACACCGTACGAAAATTTTCATTACCGGAATGGGGTTAACGTTCTTTTTTTTTTTTAATTATTTTATTTAAAATATCAAAAAATTTACTTGCGATTTTCGCTTCTTCTTGTAGTAGGTGTGTAAAGGGTTAGTAAGCAATTCAGATTCTTACTTACGATTCACTTGGAATACTTTTTGTGGTAAGTTTTGTGGGGCTAGATCTTTAGTGGCGTCAAAGGACCATCGACAAGAGTACGGCTCGGATTATTTGAGCTAGTGGCACTGTAGCGACGGTGGCGGAATCGGTTGACCGGCGACAGCGTGGAAATAAACGTTGGCTTAGTGTGGATGGACTGGAGCGGTGATGGCAGTACTCAACGGCGAGTCGGTTTTCCTCCTGGTTGTGTCAGCGATGCCGATGTTCGGACGTGGGGTTTTGTTTGCACAAAATGAGGAAAAACACTTAACACAATTCGCGTTTACAATTTCAATTTATTTTGGTTGTAATAATTCACAAGGTTAATACGTTATTCTGCCCCCCTAGACGCACTATGCGGCTAGTGACTTCTGCAACTCTTGGAGGCTATGCAGCGCCCACGGTAGTTGGCGGTACGTAGGTCTTGAGCCGAGCATTTGACAGTGCGGTTATGAACAGTTGGTACTCCTGTATTGCGGCGATGGGTCGTTGGATTAGCTGCTGTCGGCATTCGTTGGCGGGTGTTCTTCTGCGGAGGCAGAGTGCGAGGTGCCGTAATGGGGCGGGTTGGTTGGTCACGGTGGAGCAACGCACTTACGGCAACTCCCCGTAGAGTTACACTCGCTGGTGTGGTGTGAAAGTGGGAAACAATTTGTGCAGTAACCGTGTGCTCTCGCCAATACGTAGCGTTGCTGAGGTTGCATGCCCCGAAATACTGCACACATTCGCAGAGCATGATGTCATCTACATATGTTTGTGTTTTTAACACCGAGGTTGCTAAGGTTAGCTTTAATTCAGTATCTTTTTCCAATTCATGCAGTGTTCGAATGGCTAGAAAGGGGGCGCAATTATCTCCAACGGTGAATGTTTTCAGTTTGTAGTCATGAATTGGACTCTCAGTTGAATTGCGGAAGACGATGCGTTGAAAGTCTTGATCGTCATTATGCAAGAGGATTTGCCTGAACATTTTCTCGACGTCTCCATTATGTAAATACATTTTTAAACAAACGCCATTTAAGTGTTAAGAGTATTAAGTCGGGTTGCAGTGTGGGTCCTGTATAAAGGATATCATTCAGCGAGTTGCCTGAGCTTGTGCATCTCGATGGATTAAATACCACTCTAACTCTGGTTGAAAGTTTTTCTGGCTTTAAAACTGCGTGATGGGTGTGGTAAAAGGATGAGTATTTACCTTTTCCATTTTTTTCATAGGAATATACTTTTTCCATATGATTTAATTGTAGATATTCCTCAAGAACATTGTCGTATGAGGTTTTGAGTTCGCCTTCTTAAACCCGCGCACTTATGTACAAGGGTATTATAACTTTGTTCACGTAACGGTTGCTTGTAACAGCATAACGGAATCAAGATAGATATTGACATATATATACCAAAATGCTCAGAATGAAAAGAGAAGTCGATTTAGCGATGTCTGTCCGTCACACCGTCCATCCGTCCGAGCAGACGATAACTTGGAACTATGGAAGCTAATATGCCCCTTATTTGGTATTTATTGTTGTATTCGAGCAGGAAATCCGACTGAATCAAAATGTTGTACAGGGGCGTGGCACCGCTCATTTATGAGTACATATGTATATCTCTGGAACCACCCACTCGATTTTGTTCAAATTCGGTATACGTATTACACTATGCCTATTTATCAAAATTTGACCATAACCACGCCCACCTGTCATATAACGGTATTTTTGGAAAACACTAAAATCGGACATTTCAATAAATGTTGATGTGCAATATCTTGAGTTTAGTATGTGGTGTTGTATTGGAGCCAGAAATCCGACTATATAAGATCTTATGTATATGTCTGGAACTACTTTATCGATTTCGTCTAAACTTGGCACACATGTTAGATTATACCTAGTTAATTTAAAAATTTAGCTGAAAGCGTGCGCCGGGTATATAAAGTTCGATTGAACTTAGCCACTTCTTTACTTGTTTAGGTAGGTTTCTTTCCATACTTAAAAATTGCTGAAGTGCTGATGTTCGGGAGTGACCTAAGACGAACGACGTACCGACCATTATCAGATCTCGTAATTGTGGCTTCATAGAAGTCTTCACAGTACTTATCTTCTGGTACAGTAAAGGGAATAGGAGGTCTTCTACCTCCCAAAATATTCCCAATTGCGAGTTTAGATAATCGTTTGAGACATCTTGTGAATGTATAAATTTTTTCCGCTACTTTGCCACTTAGAATCCACCCGAAAATGGTGTTTTGGGCTAATAAAGTGTTGGTAATTTGCTCAACACCTTCTAGTAGTATTTGCGGTCAGCTAACTTTAGATGTGAAAACTTTCGCCAATGTTTGCTATTTATGTGATAGCTTGGAAGCATATTTGTGAGTTGCGGCAGAACTATAGCTCGAGCTTGAATTTTTTTGTCTGGTTTGGGGGAAATTTAGGTAATGGAGCTGATTTTTTTTGAGTTTTCGTCTACTCTTCCGGCAGTTGAAAATTCATTCGATATAGCGATTTGTGGCCTCAACTTGAATGCGGTCGATGTCCAATAGTTTTCCAGAGTTTTTTAATTCCTTTTGTGTACCTATGAAATAAGTGCCGTTATAGTTTCTAATTTTTACTGGAGTACCACGTCGATTTTTAAAATTTCTTAGGCAAAGAATAAATGCATCTGATGACAGATTATCTGCCACTTCTAGAGCCGCTGCTGCAGGTGAAGGTGCCATCGCATCTCGTCTCCCTTCGACGACCGACGATGACGTTAAGCCGTCCAAACAAGTCGACGCCAGTGTACGAGAATGGGCACACAAATGGGGTTAAGCGGTCATCAGGCAGCTGTCCCATCATTGGCGCAATTGGTTTCGTATTATTTAATTTACATTCTTAACAATTTCGTTGTGTCTTCTTTAAGGTGGCCTTTATGTGAGGAACCCAGAACCTCTCTCTTACAGCATTGATTGTGACTGCAGAATTTTGGTAGTGGTTTTACTCGTAATAACGATGCGACAACGTGCTTCAATCGAAACAGAATGGGTCTGCGAGTTTCGAATAGCAAACAGGTTGCTTTGTCGATGCGACCGCTCAGCCGTAAGATACCATTATCGTCAAGATACGGTGAAAGACTAAACAATACGCTTTGTTTAGTCAATTTTCGTGACGCGGAGAGCTCGACAATTTCGTTCGCAAAATACTCTTGCTGAACCTGCTTGCAAATTATACGCTCGGCTTGATCGATTTCGGCTGCGGTTAGTGTATTTGACGGGTACATATTGCCGGACTCAGATTTCCTCTTTAAAAGCGTTTTGGCTCGTATAACCCAGGCGACTGTCCGTTTGAGCTTTAAATATGTATTTGTATGTATTTAGTAAAATCAATCAAAGTTGTACTTGCCTGACAGCATAATACGCGACTAGGTTGGATTTCTTCCAGCAACACTGTTGACAGCTCAATAGTAGTGGTCGGCCAATGGTGTTCATCGTATTTTAAAAATTCTGGACCTTTAACCCAATGACAGTCGTTGTTGAACCTTAGTGGATTTTGCGGATGTGTAGCTGCATCTGCAGGATTGCGATTCGGGGATACCCAATTCCACAGCTCAGGGGAAGTTGAACTTAAGATCGCGGCCTGTAACTCAAGCCTGAGTATGGACATAAACCTTTTAGGAGCGGTGCGCGTTTTGCCCATTACGAACGACACATTAGTTGTATTGGTAAGTGGCACTCGTAGATAGCTTACTGTTGCAAATGCTGCCTGACTCGAATCGACGAATGTATGCAACTTGATTACGTTGCTGTGTAAAATATTTGGTGCGTAATACCTTGGAACGTTAAGTTCTTTAATGCGTTTAAACTCGTTCCACCAGGGTGACCATCTATCCGTTAGGTCTGTGGACAGCACTTCGTCCCATTCAATACCCTTTATCCAGGTGTCTTGTATAATTACTTTTGGTGAGTCGACAAGAAAACGGCTCGGATTATTCAGCTAGTGGCACTGTAGCGACGGTGGCGGAATCGGTTGACCGGCGACGGCGTTTAAATAAACGTTGGCTTAGTGTGGATGGACTGGAGCGTGATGGCACTACTCAACGGCGAGTCGGTTTTCCTCCTGGTTGTGTCAGCGATGCAGATGTTCGGACGTTGGGTTTTGTTTGCATAAAATGAGGTTAATACGTTATTTTGGTAGTAGGGTATTCTCGCTTAGCTATCCTGCCCCCATAGATGCACTATGCGGCTAGTGACTTCTGCAACTCTTGGAGGGTATGCAGCGCCTTCTGGACCAGGAGTCTTGTCACCTTCCCGTGGTAGTTGGCGGTACGTAGGTCTTGAGCCGAGCATTTGACAGTGCGGTTATGAACAGTTGGTACTCCTGTATTGCGGCGATGGGTCGTTGGATTTGCTGCTGCCGGCATTCGTTGGCGGGTGTTCTTCTGCGGAGGCAGAGTGCGAGGTGCCGTAATGGGGCGGGTTGGTTGGTCACGGTGGAGCAACGTATGATGTTGCATGTTGCACTTACGGTAACTCCCCGTAGAGTTACACTCGCTGGTGTGGTGTGAAAGTGGGAAACAATTTGTGCAGTAACCGTGTTTTTTTTTTTTTTCAGAGGAGGAAGCCTCGAAAGCCTATACCACGTCAGTGTGGGACTTTAACGGCACTAAACCTCCTACCGTCAAGTACCAATACCCCCGGCACCACCTTTAAGTATTGCGTCGGGAGGTGGTTTGAGCGCTAAGCTCTACGTCAGTTACTGGTCTGATGCAGTCCGTCAAAAATTGCATCTACTTGGTACTACCCACTGTACTAGTATAGATTCTATCTATATACGCCATTATGCTTATTCTCCCCCCCCCCCCAGTTTATATTAATGGGCCAGAGTTTGCACCAATACGCCGATCGAGCGCGCGTCTAGCCTGTTCGCTTTTTCTCAACTCTTGCATGACTACGGCAGCCATATGACAGGCTTCGTTCCATGCCGTTTTGCTCATTAACAACATAGATATAAAGTTTTCTGGAGTTGCACATACGCTTAGAGAGTTATTGAATACGTACCTCTGATTACTAAACCTTGGACACTTGAAGAAAACGTGTTCCGCGTCTTCGATTTTCGTGGGTCCGCATCTTTCGCAGAAGGGGTCCGTCTCGTAGCCGAAGCGGTAGAGATAAGCTTTAAAGCCTCCGTGGCCGCTGATGAGTTGTGATAGGTAAAAATCCACGTCTCCATGTTGCCTGTAGAGCCATTTATCTATGACGTGTATGAGGCGGTACGTCCACCTGCTCTTTGTTGATGTTACCCATCGTGACTGCCACAGCGATATGCTTCGCTGTCTTGCCGCGTTTCTGAGACTGCTGTCATCAGTGTTGTATTGGTCGTGTTTTGTTTTGCTGATCTCGCACATCTCACGAGCTACGAGGTCAAGCGGGCATAGTCCTGCAATAACAACGGCCGCTTCTTGGGAAACTGTTCGGTATGCAGAACATACTCTGAGAGCGCAGAGGCGATATGTTGAGTTAATGTTCCGGGCATATGATGTTCGCGAAAGAGCATTGTGCCATACCGTCGATCCGTAGAGGAGTATCGACCTGACAACTCCTACTAGGATATGCCTTAACTGCTGTCTTGGCCCTCCAATGTTTGCCATTAGTCTGGACAGGACTACTGTGGCCGTCGCGGCCTTTTTATTGACATACTCCAAGTGGTCACGAAAACACAGGCGATGACCCACTAAGACACCAAGGTACTTCTACAAGAGTATCACCTACTCTAATTGAGACCGTTTACACTTTCTTGTGGCTGCTGATGAGAACGGCTTCCATCTTGTGGGCAGCTAGTGCTGTCGATTTCTCTCTTAGCCATTCTTCTGCTGCTTTATTCGAGTTTTCAGCGACATGTACTATTTTATCGATCGTTTTCCCTGTTATTGCAATGCATTTATCGTCCGCGAAACCAACAAATGTTGCGCCTTTTGGTACGGTAAGTCGTAAAATTCCATCGTACATGATATTCCACAGTATGGGCCCCAGCACCGATCCCTGTGGTACTCCTGCAGTTATTTCATGTTCAACGATCCCGTGGTCGCAATCGTAGCGTAGCACTTTATCAGAGAGGTAGCTGGAGATTATTCGCTGCAGGTAGAATGGGGCCTCTCTGCTGCAAGGTGCGTTCAGTATTTCCTTCCAGCTTGCGCTATTAAATGCATTTTTGACATCGAGTGTGACTAGCAAACAGTACTCTTTACTTCCTCCTAGACAACGTTTAACATCGATGGCTTTTTCTGCTATTGATTTTACAATTTCAATGGCATCGACTGTCGAGTGCTTCTTTCTAAAGCCGTGTTGATTGCAGGAAAGTCGGTTGTCTGCAAAATCTTCCAGTCTGCTTTTTGTTATGTCTTCGAACAGTTTCCATGTAGTGTCAAGCATGCATAACGGGCGAAAGCCGGTAGTGGAGGAGGGGTTCGCAGTTTTTGGTACAAGCACCAGTTTCTGCAGTTTCCATGTTCTTGGGAATACACCTTTTTTTAAGCATATGTTGAATACCCTCGCAAATATCCCTGGATTGTTAGCAACAGCTGTCTTCAGAGCAATGTTCGGAATGCCGTCGTGGCCTGGTGCCTTGTTAGCCGATAGTTTGGAGCCTGATTTAAGCACTTCTTCCTCTGTTATGGTCGGTATATGACTTTCGCGCTCTATTTCCAGCATCCTTGCAAACTTTGTTTGCTCAGGGAAGAGATCTTTTACAATTCGCGTCATAAGTATGGGGCATGTTGGCTGGGCTGTTTTCTTTAGTCTTTTAAGCTCCAACTTATATGCGAACCCAAATGGATTGTCGTTAATATCCTCGCATATTTCTTTGAACATTTTACGCTTGCTGTCTCGGATGGCGTTCTTGAGAAGTTTTCTGCAGTTCTTAAAGTTTTGCCTGAGCTACAGAGCATTTGCTGCGTTGCGTGAACGTTGGCATAATCGGCGGGATCGATTACACTGCTCACGAAGGGCTGCAATCTGTTCATTCCACCAATATGCTGACTTTCGTGTTTTGCCACGGTCTTACGTTCCATGCTAGTATTACATGCTTTTATTAGTGCTTTCGAGAGCTCCAAGGCTGCATCATCTGGCGAAGACAATACTTTAAAATCGTCAAAAGCTACAAGAAAGAGCTCTTCGTCAAAGCTTTTAATTTTCCAGCCCGGTTTTACTTTTGAAGGTGTTGCATCCGCGGTAGTACAGGCAATGCGACCCACATTAATAATAATCGCTCGGTGGTCGCTGTGGGTGTAGGATTCGTCAATATGCCAGCTTGTGTTCCTACTCAGCCCTGCGCTTAAAAACGATAGGTCAATGACAGAGCCAGCCCCATTTCTAGAAAAGGTGTTTTCGTCCCCGCTGTTGAGTAGCACCAGGTAAAGCGCCGTGAATGCATCTAGGAGTTGTCTGCCTTTTGGGTTTGTTCGCTTACAGCCCCACTCGACAGCCCATGCGTTAAAGTCGCCTGCCACCAGTGCTGCGCTTCTCAGCTTCACGTCGTTTACAAGAGCGGTGATAATGCTTATGAAAATATTAAGATCATAACTGGGTGGTATATAGCAGCTGTAAACGTATATGTTGAGCACTTTTACGCAGACAACCCATTTGAGGAAACAACTTTTTCGAGATGGAGCGGGTGTAATATTTGTTGTTACTAAAATATGAATTGTTTCCCTAACATTCGTCGTACAAAGCGCGACACGCTATATATGTAGGCCACTAGGCCGCTCTTTTGAATAATAAGATCCAAACAGTTAAGCTTGTAAATTATTATTAACTTTATTTTCCAAATTGTTGGTCTTATATACTAATTTCCTCACAGAGGAAACTTATTTATAATTCTTAATTAACCAATGGGAAATCAACATGAAATTAGAAATATTTTCTCACGCATTGATTTCACACGGTACTAAATAAAATATGATTTGGGTAAAAAAGCACTTAGTGTTTGTTTTGTTTATTGGCCTTCAAATTGCCGAAATGCAATGACAGCAATTTGATGCCGGAGTGTGTTATGTGTTTTTGCTAAGCGGTCAATCACCAAAAGTACTTGCACTTGTTGTGTAATGAGCTCGCTGTTCTGCGCCCAGACATTTGGTTTTATGTTGCACTTTGTGTGTGGTGCCTTGCGCGCGTGCAGTGTATATTATATGTGTGTGTGTGTGTGTCAGTATGTTTCATTCTGTGCTATGTGCATTGTGTATGTTTGTATGTCTGTATGTTTCTATGTCTGTATGTTATCGTTTAGCATATTTGTATATTAGTTTGTAATGTGTATTGGTTATGTATGTGCATACTACATCCTACCCTTTAGATAAATGTTCAATTGCTGTAGTTTCTTAAAAGTTAAGCAAATGTGCATATATATTATGTTACAATTTATGTATGTATATTAATATGTTATAGTTTACAATTAATTATATATTTCTAGCTTTAATTATATTGTTATTGTGTATTTTAACTAATTTATTTTCTATTTGTATAAAGCTATTGACGCCTTCTTGTCTAATGACTTTGTAAGGGCCTTTAAAAATTTTATCAAATTTTTTCTTATTTCCTACTTTAATATAAACTAAATCATTATTTTTGAAATTACTTATATTATTGTTTGTTTGTTTCTTAATTCTATCAATCTTATTTTGTATTAAAGATTGATGAGCCATATTATGAGCATGTATAAGTTTCAGTTTGAGCTCTGTCAGATAATCATCAATATTGTATAATTTGTTTTTAGATTTAAGTATTTCGCAAGGTAGACTGCTAATTTTTCCAAACACTAGCTCATGTGGAGAATAATTTGTTGTACAGTTTGGCGTTGTGTTGTAGCAGTACACGTAATAGGGTAATAAGTCTTCCCAACTGTCTTCTTTTTGAAGTGCTCGTAGGTAATCATTTAGTACTCTATGGTTTCGTTCTAATGCTCCTAATGTCTCATGGTGAAATGGTGCTGAAACCTTTTTGTCTATGTTTAATAGTTTACATATGTTGGTAAGTAATTCGTTTGTAAATTCTGTACCTTTGTCAGTTTTTATGGTTTTAAAACATCCATATTTTAATATAAATCCTTCAACAATTGTTCTTGCTACAGTAACTGCATCTTTACTTTGCATTGGAAATGCTGCTATATATTTTGTAAGTTCACATTGAAAAGTCAGAATGTATCTGTATCCATTTGATGGACGTAAAGGGCCTATTGTGTCAACTGTAATTGTTTCAAATGAAGTTGTTGGAGTGTCTGTCATGGTAATTTTTTCTTTCGTATATTTAGTTACTTTTATTTCATTGCATAGTTTGCAGTTATTAATATAATTATTTACCATGTTACTCATGTTTTTCCAAACATATCTTTGCTTTAATTTTTTAATGCATCTGGAGATTCCTATATGTCCTCCTAATTCTTCATCATGATATTTGCTTATTAGACGCTTCATTTCTTTAATATTCTTTATTTCTTTTGGCGGTGTATATACTATAATGGCTGTATTAGTTTTCATTTCTTTTTGTAGCTTATCCCATTTTTCTTTAAATTCTTACATGCTTATATATTGGAAAATTTTGTCTTCTGCAGAGACTGCTAATTTAGCTATTTCCTGTTGTTCTACGAATAATCCTAGCTTCCTCAGAATCAACGTCATAGTTGATAACGATTTATCGCTATATTCAACAACAATATTTTTCTTTTGCGCTACTATATTGGCTTTTTCATTATACATAATATTCTTTTTGAACTGAAATTGCAATTTCTTAATATGCGTGACGTCTGATAATGACGTTGCTTCCCAAATGTGAAGGTGATCAAGCTTCTCTTGAGTTGCAGCACTAGTTCTGTTTGCAAGTGGTTTTCTTGCCATGCCATTTATATCTTTATTTAGCTTTTTGCTTTCTTTGCCATTTAATTTTTCATTTAGCTTTTCGCTTTCTATGCCATTTAATTTTTCATTTTCTAATTTTTTACTAGCCGCTCTTGTAATTGTAAGCATATCATATGATGGTATCATTTTTCTTAATTCGTTTGACGTAATTTTAATTCTTGATAGCGCGTCTGCATTTGTATTCATCTTTCCTTGTTTGAAAATTATTTCAAAATCATAATCCATAAGATCTACTCGTATTCTTGTTAACTTTGATGACGGGTTTTTATGTGTGAATAAACTTACTAATGGTCTATGGTCAGTGTATACCATGAATTTTCTACCGAATAAGTAAGGTCTGAAATAGTTAATTCCCCAATGGATGGCTAATAACTCCTTTTCTATTATTGGTTTGTTGACTTCATGTTTGTTCAAAGATTTACTTGCACATGCTATTGGAGTGTCTTCTCCAGGCGTCCCTTGAGATAAAACTGCTCCTAATGCATAGCTTGATGCATCAGTAGTCAAAATAAAAGGTTTGGAGAAATCGGGATATTTCAAAACAGGTGGTGTCGTTAGTTTTGACTTAAGAGTTTTGAAAGCTATTTCACATTCTTTTGACCATATAAAGAGTTTGTTTTTCTTTAATAATTCGTTTAGCGGTTTAGCTATTTGCGCAAAATTTTCTATAAAACGTCTATAGTAGTTACAAAATGCTACAAATCTACGTACCTCGTCTGTATCTTTTGGACATGGAAAGTTAGTTATAGTGTCATACTTATTTGGATCAGTCGTGATACCTTCTGCTGTTATAAGGTGACCTAAATAAACTACTTCTGTTTTTAAGAAGTTACATTTGTCTTTAATTAATTTGTCAACTTGTTGGTTAATCTCTTCAACATGTGTATTTGGTAATCTGTAGTTTTTTATATAAACTGGAGTTTTGTCATGTACAGAAATATTTTGTGTATAGAAATTGTTTTTTGTTAAAATGTCTCCTTTTAGATGAAAAATCTCATTGTATTTGGTACAAATATTTATTATAGATTCTCTTGCTTGTGGATCTAAATTTTCAAAATTTATTGTATTTTTAATAAAATTAATTCGGTCGTTTGAATTAAATTTTGAGTCATATTTTAGAATTGTAAAATTTTTTATTGGTTGTATGTGTAATGGAATATCTTTAATTGTTATGTCATACTCATTTGTATTTATGAACTTTATATGTTTGTGACCTTTCTTTGGAATTATTTTGTTAGCTATAAATATGCCTGGTGTTATTTCACTAGCACATACTAAACTGTCTTCATTTAAGTCAATGTCTACTTCTTTAATAATTTCTGTTCTAGGTGGCAAATTAATACTTGGTAATGTACTGAGTTTCATGTACATTGGCAAGATTATTTGTTGTTCTTCATATATAATTGTGAGTACAAAGGTTTCATAATCTATTTTACAATTATATTTTGTCAAGAAATCTCTACCTATAATTCCATCTGTAGATATGTTAATATTGTCAAAAATATAAAATGTATGTTCAATCATAAATTCATCAGATTGAAGTGAAAGATTTGTTTACGAATTTGTTGTTAAGTCCATTTATGTTATATTGTTGACAATTTGTTATTGGACTGTCTTCTATAGATGCATTTTTTATAATTGATATGTCTGCACCTGTGTCTATTAGAAATGTTATTGGTTTTCGTATTGTCTTTGATTTAATTATGATATAATTTGTGTCTTTTTGGGCTATACTACTATGACCCCAGCTTCTTTCATCTGGGGACGTCCTAGTTTTCCTGAGAATTTTTATTTTGATTATTATTATTTGTTCTGTTCTGATCAGAATTTTGAGGACGTCGGTCATTATTTCTGTTGTTAGAATAATTTCTATTGTTATTATCATTATTCCTGTTGCTGTTATTATAACTTCTGTTGTTATTGTTATTATTATAATTCCTGTTGTTGTTATTATAATTTCTGTTATTATTTGTATTATTAAAAACACGATTTCGATCGTCATACCTTCTGTTTCCATTATTATTTCTTGTATTAAATGGTTGACGCGTGTTATTATTATAGTTATTATTGTAACTAGTATTGTTATTTCTTGTCCGATATATGTTCGAGTTGTTAGTTGGTACATCTGCCTTTTGAGCTGTTTGCAGTGCTTCGGAAAAAGTCTTTGGTCTAGCCGCGAAAACAATTGATTTTAATGGTTCATTTACACCATTTTTAAAAGCGTTTAATGCCAATTGGTCATTTAGTTTGATAATTATCGATTTAGATTCTGAGCCTTGCTGCGATATTTGAATTTCATTAAGTGAGGCTGTTATGCTCTCAATCTTCGATGCAAAATTTTGCAATGGTAAGTTATTTTGTTTTATCACACTAAGCGTGTTTTGTAGCTTCAGCGGATTTTTATTCAATTTATATAATTTTTCAAGAGTTTCTTTGAGCTGATCAATAGTGGTTGGCTCTGTTTCAGCTAATAGTCTGTTTTTTACTTTTTGAGAAAGTTTCCCTGCTAGAATATATTTTGTGAGCATTAATTTTTGTGCATCATTTAAAGTATTAGCATAAAATTCTATAGTGTCTACAAATTTGGTTAGGAGATATTGTTCTCCTCCGAACTCGGGGATTATCTTTGAAGCAGTAGAAATATCAAAGTTTGCCATTTTATCATTTAAAAATGTATATATTTTTGAAGTTATTTCTTGAAATTTTGGTTTTATTTCATCTATTTCGTGCTGCTTGTGTTTTAGAATCAATTCTGACCAAATTTGCTTTATTTTATATTTAGTATTTTCTATATATGCATTTGAATATGTTCTATTTGGATTCTTTTTTAAATTGATTAAAATATTATTTATTTTGTCCATGTATTTATTTTAATTTTCATATTTTAGCTATTTAGGCACTAATATTGGCCACTGATCTTGTTATTTGATTTTTAACAAAATTTTTATAATACTTATGTAATCTATATAAACCATATATTATTATAATTACTAATATTAAATATATTAAATAGGTGGTGTTGTGGTCTTCTTTTGTTACCACGCTGTCGTTGATATTGTTATTAATTACTTCAGCTGGTCCCTGCTGGTTCTGCTTTGGGCCGCACATTCTTTAAGTTGCTTTAATTTATCTAAGTATTTCTTCTGTTCTTTTCCATTCGTTATATGTATAAGTTGATATAACTCTCGCATTTGTTTTCTATATCTCACCGCTTTACCGGCTCTTGATTTTCTTTTTGACTTCTCAGAAATTGTTTGCTGAAAATTTTTATAATCAATACTGTGTTGTTCCTGTCTTTTTCTGTATTCACTTATCGTAAGTCTTTTTGGGCCTGATTTAATAGGTGTTGGTATATATTTTGGAGCATTTGCTGGTGGATCTTCCGGTTTATATTCAAGAATTTTTTCTTATTTCCTACTTTAATATAAACTAAATCATTATTTTTGAAATTACTTATATTATTGTTTGTTTGTTTCTTAATTCTATCAATCTTATTTTGTATTAAAGATTGATGAGCCATATTATGAGCATGTATAAGTTTCAGTTTGAGCTCTGTCAGATAATCATCAATATTGTATAATTTGTTTTTAGATTTAAGTATTTCGCAAGGTAGACTGCTAATTTTTCCAAACACTAGCTCATGTGGAGAATAATTTGTTGTACAGTTTGGCGTTGTGTTGTAGCAGTACACGTAATAGGGTAATAAGTCTTCCCAACTGTCTTCTTTTTGAAGTGCTCGTAGGTAATCATTTAGTACTCTATGGTTTCGTTCTAATGCTCCTAATGTCTCATGGTGAAATGGTGCTGAAACCTTTTTGTCTATGTTTAATAGTTTACATATGTTGGTAAGTAATTCGTTTGTAAATTCTGTACCTTTGTCAGTTTTTATGGTTTTAAAACATCCATATTTTAATATAAATCCTTCAACAATTGTTCTTGCTACAGTAACTGCATCTTTACTTTGCATTGGAAATGCTGCTATATATTTTGTAAGTTCACATTGAAAAGTCAGAATGTATCTGTATCCATTTGATGGACGTAAAGGGCCTATTGTGTCAACTGTAATTGTTTCAAATGAAGTTGTTGGAGTGTCTGTCATGGTAATTTTTTCTTTCGTATATTTAGTTACTTTTATTTCATTGCATAGTTTGCAGTTATTAATATAATTCTTTACCATGTTACTCATGTTTTTCCAAACATACCTTTGCTTTAATTTTTTAATGCATCTGGAGATTCCTATATGTCCTCCTAATTCTTCATCATGATATTTGCTTATTAGACGCTTCATTTCTTTAATATTCTTTATTTCTTTTGGCGGTGTATATACTATAATGGCTGTATTAGTTTTCATTTCTTTTTGTAGCTTATTCCATTTTTCTTTAAATTCTTACATGCTTATATATTGGAAAATTTTGTCTTCTGCAGAGACTGCTAATTTAGCTATTTCCTGTTGTTCTACGAATAATCCTAGCTTCCTCAGAATCAACGTTGATAACGATTTATCGCTATATTCAACAACAATATTTTTCTTTTGCGCTACTATATTGGCTTTTTCATTATACATAATATTCTTTTTGAACTGAAATTGCAATTTCTTAATATGCGTGACGTCTGATAATGACGTTGCTTCCCAAATGTGAAGGTGATCAAGCTTCTCTTGAGTTGCAGCACTAGTTCTGTTTGCAAGTGGTTTTCTTGCCATGCTATTTATATCTTTATTTAGCTTTTTGCTTTCTTTGCCATTTAATTTTTCATTTAGCTTTTCGCTTTCTATGCCATTTAATTTTTCATTTTCTAATTTTTTACTAGCCGCTCTTGTAATTGTAAGCATATCATATGATGGTATCATTTTTCTTAATTCGTTTGACGTAATTTTAATTCTTGATAGCGCGTCTGCATTTGTATTCATCTTTCCTTGTTTGAAAATTATTTCAAAATCATAATCCATAAGATCTACTCGTATTCTTGTTAACTTTGATGACGGGTTTTTATGTGTGAATAAACTTACTAATGGTCTATGGTCAGTGTATACCATGAATTTTCTACCGAATAAGTAAGGTCTGAAATAGTTAATTCCCCAATGGATGGCTAATAACTCCTTTTCTATTATTGGTTTGTTGACTTCATGTTTGTTCAAAGATTTACTTGCACATGCTATTGGAGTGTCTTCTCCAGGCGTCCCTTGAGATAAAACTGCTCCTAATGCATAGCTTGATGCATCAGTAGTCAAAATAAAAGGTTTGGAGAAATCGGGATATTTCAAAACAGGTGGTGTCGTTAGTTTTGACTTAAGAGTTTTGAAAGCTATTTCACATTCTTTTGACCATATAAAGAGTTTGTTTTTCTTTAATAATTCGTTTAGCGGTTTAGCTATTTGCGCAAAATTTTCTATAAAACGTCTATAGTAGTTACAAAATGCTACAAATCTACGTACCTCGTCTGCATCTTTTGGACATGGAAAGTTAGTTATAGTGTCATACTTATTTGGATCAGTCGTGATACCTTCTGCTGTTATAAGGTGACCTAAATAAACTACTTCTGTTTTTAAGAAGTTACATTTGTCTGGATTTAGTTTTAAATCATATTGTTTTAGTCTTTCGAAAACATTTATTAAATTTTCAGTGTGTTCTTTTAGAGTTGAACCAAAAATTATTACGTCGTCTACATATAAAAATGCAGCTTCTTGGAGTCCACTCAAAGCTATAGTCATCATGCGTTGAAAACTATTAGTTGCAATTTTTAAACCAAAAGGTAGCCTTTTGAACTGATAATGTCCTTTATTAGTCGAAAAAGCTGTAAGCGGTCTGGATTGCTTATCTAAAGGTATTTGATGGAATGAGCTGGTCATGTCCAAGGTTGAAAAATATTTGGCTTTGCCTAATTTGTTAAAACATCTTCTAGTCTTGTTAATGGGAATTTATCATTTACAATTTTGTTGTTTAGTTGTCTGTAGTCAACTACTAATCTCCATTTAGTTTCATCATTTGTGCTTTTCTTTGGCACAATTAATAATGGTGAATTATATGGACTGGTCGAATGTTCAACAATGTCCTCTTTAATTAATTTGTCAACTTGTTGGTTAATCTCTTCAACATGTGTATTTGGTAATCTGTAGTTTTTTATATAAACTGGAGTTTTGTCATGTACAGAAATATTTTGTGTATAGAAATTGTTTTTTGTTAAAATGTCTCCTTTTAGATGAAAAATCTCATTGTATTTGGTACAAATATTTATTATAGATTCTCTTGCTTGTGGATCTAAATTTTCAAAATTTATTGTATTTTTAATAAAATTAATTCGGTCGTTTGAATTAAATTTTGAGTCATATTTTAGAATTGTAAAATTTTTTATTGGTTGTATGTGTAATGGAATATCTTTAATTGTTATGTCATACTCATTTGTATTTATGAACTTTATATGTTTGTGACCTTTCTTTGGAATTATTTTGTTAGCTATAAATATGCCTGGTGTTATTTCACTAGCACATACTAAACTGTCTTCATTTAAGTCAATGTCTACTTCTTTAATAATTTCTGTTCTAGGTGGCAAATTAATACTTGGTAATGTACTGAGTTTCATGTACATTGGCAAGATTATTTGTTGTTCTTCATATATAATTGTGAGTACAAAGGTTTCATAATCTATTTTACAATTATATTTTGTCAAGAAATCTCTACCTATAATTCCATCTGTAGATATGTTAATATTGTCAAAAATATAAAATGTATGTTCAATCATAAATTCATCAGATTGAAGTGAAAGATTTGTTTACGAATTTGTTGTTAATAAATTGTCACTAAGTCCATTTATGTTATATTGTTGACAATTTGTTATTGGACTGTCTTCTATAGATGCATTTTTTATAATTGATATGTCTGCACCTGTGTCTATTAGAAATGTTATTGGTTTTCGTATTGTCTTTGATTTAATTATGATATAATTTGTGTCTTTTTGGGCTATACTACTATGACCCCAGCTTCTTTCATCTGGGGACGTCCTAGTTTTCCTGAGAATTTTTATTTTGATTATTATTATTTGTTCTGTTCTGATCAGAATTTTGAGGACGTCGGTCATTATTTCTGTTGTTAGAATAATTTCTATTGTTATTATCATTATTCCTGTTGCTGTTATTATAACTTCTGTTGTTATTGTTATTATTATAATTCCTGTTGTTGTTATTATAATTTCTGTTATTATTTGTATTATTAAAAACACGATTTCGATCGTCATACCTTCTGTTTCCATTATTATTTCTTGTATTAAATGGTTGACGCGTGTTATTATTATAGTTATTATTGTAACTAGTATTGTTATTTCTTGTCCGATATATGTTCGAGTTGTTAGTTGGTACATCTGCCTTTTGAGCTGTTTGCAGTGCTTCGGAAAAAGTCTTTGGTCTAGCCGCGAAAACAATTGATTTTAATGGTTCATTTACACCATTTTTAAAAGCGTTTAATGCCAATTGGTCATTTAGTTTGATAATTATCGATTTAGATTCTGAGCCTTGCTGCGATATTTGAATTTCATTAAGTGAGGCTGTTATGCTCTCAATCTTCGATGCAAAATTTTGCAATGGTAAGTTATTTTGTTTTATCACACTAAGCGTGTTTTGTAGCTTCAGCGGATTTTTATTCAATTTATATAATTTTTCAAGAGTTTCTTTGAGCTGATCAATAGTGGTTGGCTCTGTTTCAGCTAATAGTCTGTTTTTTACTTTTTGAGAAAGTTTCCCTGCTAGAATATATTTTGTGAGCATTAATTTTTGTGCATCATTTAAAGTATTAGCATAAAATTCTATAGTGTCTACAAATTTGGTTAGAAGATATTGTTCTCCTCCGAACTCGGGGATTATCTTTGAAGCAGTAGAAATATCAAAGTTTGCCATTTTATCATTTAAAAATGTATATATTTTTGAAGTTATTTCTTGAAATTTTGGTTTTATTTCATCTATTTCGTGCTGCTTGTGTTTTAGAATCAATTCTGACCAAATTTGCTTTATTTTATATTTAGTATTTTCTATATATGCATTTGAATATGTTCTATTTGGATTCTTTTTTAAATTGATTAAAATATTATTTATTTTGTCCATGTATTTATTTTAATTTTCATATTTTAGCTATTTAGGCACTAATATTGGCCACTGATCTTGTTATTTGTTTTTTAACAAAATTTTTATAATACTTATGTAATCTATATAAACCATATATTATTATAATTACTAATATTAAATATATTAAATAGGTGGTGTTGTGGTCTTCTTTTGTTACCACGCTGTCGTTGATATTGTTATTAATTACTTCAGCTGGTCCCTGCTGGTTCTGCTTTGGGCCGCACATTCTTTAAGTTGCTTTAATTTATCTAAGTATTTCTTCTGTTCTTTTCCATTCGTTATATGTATAAGTTGATATAACTCTCGCATTTGTTTTCTATATCTCACCGCTTTACCGGCTCTTGATTTTCTTTTTGACTTCTCAGAAATTGTTTGCTGAAATTTTTTATAATCAATACTGTGTTGTTCCTGTCTTTTTCTGTATTCACTTATCGTAAGTCTTTTTGGGCCTGATTTAATAGGTGTTGGTATATATTTTGGAGCATTTGCTGGTGGATCTTCCGGTTTATATTCAAGAATTTTTGAATATTTCAAAAAAATTTTGATCAAACTCAGCTTTGCTGATCGTTTGATTTATATCAGTCATTTCTTCTATGTCCTGATTTTCAAGTTTTTTTTTATTAGATGTCGAAAAAAAATTGTCGATGGTCGCCAGTTTGGCAGGATCGCCATGTAATATTTGTTGTTACTAAAATATGAATTGTTTCCCTAACATTCGTCGTACAAAGCGCGACACGCTATATATGTAGGCCACTAGGCCGCTCTTTTGAATAATAAGATCCAAACAGTTAAGCTTGTAAATTATTATTAACTTTATTTTCCAAATTGTTGGTCTTATATACTAATTTCCTCACAGAGGAAACTTATTTATAATTCTTAATTAACCAATGGGAAATCAACATGAAATTAGAAATATTTTCTCACGCATTGATTTCACACGGTACTAAATAAAATATGATTTGGGTAAAAATGCACTTAGTGTTTGTTTTGTTTATTGGCCTTCAAATTGCCGAAATGCAATGACAGCAATTTTATGCCGGAGTGTGTTATGTGTTTTTGCTAAGCGGTCAATCACCAAAAGTACTTGCACTTGTTGTGTAATGAGCTCGCTGTTCTGCGCCCAGACATTTGGTTTTATGTTGCACTTTGTGTGTGGTGCCTTGCGCGCGTGCAGTGTATATTATATGTGTGTGTGTGTGTGTGTCAGTATGTTTCATTCTGTGCTATGTGCATTGTGTATGTTTGTATGTCTGTATGTTTGTATGTCTGTATGTTATCGTTTAGCATATTTGTATATTAGTTTGTAATGTGTATTGGTTATGTATGTGTATACTACACGGGGTAGCGCCGCAGCTCCATATGGCGAATTTTCCGGATTCGTTTCTTGCCCATGAGGAATCCTGCTTATCCCTATATTGCTCGCTCAATATTGCAATATCGATGTCTAATTCGGAGACTGCTTGCGCCAGCAGATCTTGTGCCGCGTCACAGTGGTTAAGGTTAAGTTGCAGAAACTTCATACCCGTCGTTTTCTTTCCACATTTTTAGCTATGGCCCGCTGAAAAGCAGGGCACATTCGACTACCACCCCCATGGCTGGTGTTACTTTCTCCCTGTTTGGAGCACAGTGCGCATGATGGTGGCTTATTACAGCTCTTCGCTTGGTAGTCTTGGCCACCCCATCTGAAGCATAATTCAATTCGGTCGACTTCACTCCGACATTTTCGGGCGATGTGTCCAAAGTTGTGGCATTTATAACATCTTGTGGGAGCGTCTTTTCGTCTAATGCGACAGATTACCCATCCGATGCGGATTTTCGCGCACATCATAAGCTTTTGGGCGATAGCTGATGGCAAGCTGACGGTGCAGGTCTGTGTGCCCCTATATGCGGCGCGCATCGAGCGAATTGCCGACGGCATAATCTCTTCGCTAGGTAGGCTGATCCTTATTGCTTCAAGCACTTCATCACTTGACGTGGCCTCGTCGATATCCTTAACCTCAATGAGCGTTTCCTGGGTTAGGGAGCGGACCTGGGCTTTTCCACCCAATACCATTAAGGGCCAATGTGACGTATACGTCACGACAACAAAGATCATCTATATTGGCAGTTAAAAGAAAATTGGCTACTGCAAATTTAATTTGAAATACATAATAATCTCATACGAAGCGTTACGATCGTGATTGCATCAGTTGCAGTTGAGCTTTACTTGTGAATAGACGCAGCGGCGTTAGTTTAGTTTTGTGTGTAAAGTGAAAACAAGAAAAATGTCGAGAAGGACAGAGACCAAAAAGTAAGTATAAATATATTATTAATTTACGAGCAACGAAAAAAAATAATTTTTTGTAGTATTATTTAGAAATATGTGTAGATATATAGTGCAAAAGAAAAAGTGAAACATTATTGTATTTTACTCGAGTTTGTTTAGTTTTATTATTGCTGTGACGTACACGTTACGTTGGTCCAAATACAGTTTGATTATTTTTTTTATTGCTGTGACGTACACGTTACGTTGGTCCAAAAACGTTGTTAAATTAATTGCTACGTTTATGTTGTTAGGTACTTCAAAAATACGGATGAAATGCAAGATTATCTAGAAAGCTTACAAAGTGATGATGAAGATATTGAAGTGTACCTAGAGCCACCCGATGAAGGTCAGGTTTCAGATGAAGATTCAGGTGAAGAAGACTGCTGCGGCACCATCGAAAATTTAAGCAAGAAGCAATTGCAAGCGCCATGTGAATTAGTGTGTAACGCCAACGACGAAGACATACCTGTAGATGATGTACTGAATAACGCGGATGGCGATATTGCCAATTTAATTGAAGATGTTCTTCAAAATTCTTTTGAAAACATTGGAACAAATTTACTGACGGATTCTCCATCGTCGTCCAATCAACGATCACATAAAACTCAAAAAAAATAAATCAAGTAAGCGTACGTCTAACAAAACGCCTGAAAAGATTTCGGTACGTAATAGCAACAGAAAAAGACAAAATACTTCTAAACAAAACGGTTCTCGAGCGAAAAAACAAAAAGGGCCACAGTTAATTTGGGTTGATGGCATCGGTGGTAATTCAAAACCTTTTTTCCCTGAGCCAAATTATACAGATTGCTCCGGACTTTCGCACATCAGCAATTTGAGCAGTTTATTGATGATGAGGTCCTACAGATGTTATGTGATGAATCCAATTCTTACTCGGTTCAAGTGGAAGGCCAAAATCCCAACATTACCATAAATGAGATGAAGGTGTTTATTGGTATTATGATTGTCACCGGGTACACAACTCGACCAAAAAAAAGAGACTACTGGTGCGAAGATTCAGATATGCTGTGCTCCATGGCTAGCGAAAGCATGCGACGAAATAGATTCGAGATCATACTTCGTTATATGCATTTCAAAGACAATAACTTGGAAAATCGGAAGGACAAAATTTGGAAAATTCGTCCAATTACTGATGCAGTGAAAAAGCGGTGCCTAACACATTTTCATCCTGAACAGGATGGCATAGATCACTTAGTGGAGGTAATTCCTGGTAATAAACGTCGACGATGCCAAGGTCCTAATTGCACAACAGTGTGCAGAACAATGTGTGGAAAGTGCAATGTGGGCCTGTGTGTTAAATGCTTCAAACGCTATCATTTTATAAATGTTAACTAGATTTATTTTTACTTTTCCTTAGTTTTCTTTACTTTACTTTTTAATTTAAGTGATGTTCCTTTTATTGTTCAATAAATAAAAACAGTTTATAAAACCAATATTAGAAAGTGCAAATAAAAAATCGTTAATACCCAACAACAAAATATTCTTTTCACGTATGTACATATAAACGGATATGAAGACCAACGTGGCGTATACGTCACAGGCTCGTGACACGCCCCCTGTGAATATTTAAAATTTTTTTTTCCTGATTTTCATTTAAGAGCTCAAAAATAATATGTGCTTCAAATTTCATTATATTACGTAAGTTGTAAGCGTTCTGTCCTTAATGGGTTAAGCTTTTGAGTAACTGGGTCACCTTGCTTTTTTAGTTCAAACAGCAGCTCGCCCTTAGCGGTTTTTCTTATACTCGTTACGCTTAAAGCGAGCTCTTTAAGGTCAGGCTGTGCCTTAATTTCTTTTAATATATCCGCCTACGAGAGATCGCTCATATTTTTCAAGACCAGTGCATCCGGTTTTATTGCCTTGCCTCTGGGCTTGCGGTTAGTGACTTTGATCCACCCTTCTTGCGATTGGCTAATTTTTGCACCTATAGCAGGCCTTTTGCAGTAACCGTGTGCTCTCGCCAATACGTAGCGTTGCTGAGGTTGCATACCCCGAAATACTGCACACATTCGCAGAGCATGATGGCGTGTACAAACGCGGCAGCGCATGTAGTCTGTACCCGGAGCACACAGGTTACTAGCTGAAGGCATGGTGGACAGATTGGCTGCCACGACCTTTTTCTTTAAAGATGTACGGGGTGCCGCTAGTGGAGTATTGCTGTTGTCCATCTGCAAATAAATTTTAGACGCAATACTTAGTACTAAAACCCAATGTCACATATTAACATGTGTATTGAGAAAGTTGTGTGTGTAACTTTCAAGCGGTACAGTTGCTTGTAGAGGGTAAACCAAGATTTTGAGAAGCGATACAAGTGGTTAAGAATTATGGTACAAATGGATTATAGGATAGGATTTTGTGTATTTGATTACGGGCTTGGAGACGAAGTGGCTATCTGATCTGGTTTTGCCAAGAAGCACAATTTAACAATTGGTCGGGTAAACATGCCGTTTTGAGTGCGTACGTCCACGACGTGAATATGACCGTCAGGGCCGGGATGCGTATTTTTAATACGACCCAGACGCCATTCGGTGGGAGGGAGAGTGTCGTCGTGGATAAGCATGCACTCACCGATCTGCGGTTCGATTTGTGTGTTCTTCCACCTGTGTCGCTTCTGCAGATCTTTCAGATAATCCTCCTTCCATCGGCGGCTAAATTGATGGTGTAAAACCTTGATTTTCTCCCACCTATTCATGGGCGAGAGATTTTCATGGTTCACTTCCAGTATATATAATAAGGGGCCACCCTAAGGAAGTGACCTGGCGTAAGGGCTACAAATTCGGTGGGATCCTGTGAGAGAAAAGAGATTGGGCGAGAATTTAACACAGCTTCGGTATTAAGAGAGTAGTGAATTCTTCGAAGCTGAATTTGTGGGATCCGACAGTCCTTTTGAAATGGAGTTTAAAGCTCTTGACTGCGGATTCCCAAAGCCACCCATGTGAGGGGCGCTCTGAATGAGTTCTTGAGACACTTCGGTGAGGAATGTTAAGAACTCTTTTTCGGTTGCTCTTTTAGCTCCAATAAACGTCGTACCGTTATCGCTCATCATCTTGGCGGGATAGCCGCGACGTCCAACGAAGCGAGCGAATGCTGCTAAAAACGCGTTAGAAGTCGGATAGGAGCATAGCTCGAGATGAATCGCCTTTGTCGTGAAACACACA
This sequence comes from Philophylla caesio, assembly GCA_963971545.1. Taxonomy (NCBI): domain Eukaryota; kingdom Metazoa; phylum Arthropoda; class Insecta; order Diptera; family Tephritidae; genus Philophylla; species Philophylla caesio. The sequence continues at coordinate 134,977,013 of OZ020604.1, forward strand.
AAGACGGCCACGTAACCTTTCAGCACAGTAGGTGATCGTAACATGTAGGCCTTTAGCTGGAAAGGCCCAGCAAAATAAACACCCGTAGTGGTGAAAGGTGGAGCATATGTGCTCCGCTCTGGAGGCAGAGCTGCCATGATCTGCGTGCACAATTGCTGCTTGCAGGCTTTGCATTGGAATAACGGTTTATTGAGAAGCGGTTTGAGCCGGGGGATGTACCATTCCCGTCTTACGACCTGCTGCATCAGACGAAGGTCTGCATGCAAGAGTAACTCATGCAGAAAGCAAATGTAGAGGATCGCGAGTTGAGATTTTTCAGGAATATTAATCGGGTGTCGCTCATTGAAGGTTAATGTGGCATGAGCCAGTCGACCGTTTACTCGGAGTAGCCCGTTTTTATCTAAAAAGATTAAGAGAAAGTAGAGAGATTTGTTTGTCAATAGGGGTTGCGTTTTCTAGGCATGCTTTTGAGTTTGAGTTAACGCCACGATTTTGTATTTGGCAGAGCGAAGGTTGTCGTGCGAAAGAGATAAGGTGAACATAGTAGGTACGCCTCGTACTCGATTTTTTTCAACTACGCATAAATTTGAAGGCATACGCCACAACGCTTAGGGCGTGCGAAAATGAGGAGAATCGATCTAGGATATCAGGTTCGTTTTCTGTGGCATTAAGTGCTTCGACGCGGCGGACTTCCTCCGGAATGATGTCACGAGCGGAAAGTTTTCGCCACGATTCGGCAGGACATGAGAGCCAATCGGGACCGTTCCACCATAACGATGAGGAGGCCAAATCTGCAGGGTTGCATCCTCTAGTCCCCATATCAGCGGGATTTTCTTTGCTGCGTATATTCTTCCAAGTTGCATTTCCCACTAGATCGATAATTTTCGCGGTCCTATTGGAAACAAAAGTTTTCCACGTATGGGGAGTCTTTTCTAGCCAAGCCAGGACTATTTCAGAGTCGGACCACATGGTTAATTTTCGAGATGATAGATTGAGTTGAGGTTGGACAACTGCGACCAATTTGGCCAGGAGAAGTTCTCCGCATAATTCAAGGCAAGGAAGGCTCGTGCTTCGAAGAGGTGCTACTTTGTCTTTCGATACCAACAAGTGGGAGAAAACGCGGAGACCTTCCTTGGTTCGAACATAAATGTTTGCACAATAAGCCTTTTCAGACGCGTCACAGAAGCCGTGTAGTTCAACATTTTGCTCCGGGATATAGTTGACCCAGCGGGGTATCTCAATGGTCGATATTTTTTGCAGGTTGTTTAAAAACTGCATCCATTTCGTAAGTCGGAGAGGTTTGACTTGTTCGTCCCAATCAGTGCCGTCAAGCCATAGCTCCTGTAATAAAACTTTAGCCTGAACCATTATTGGCGTGAGCCATCCTGCAGGGTCAAAAATTTTCGGAACCGCGGAGAGGATCTGTCTTTTTGTGCTTGCTGGCGATACTGGTATAGACCCAATGGTATACGAGAATGTATCGGTTAGGGCGTTCCATTGAATGCCGAGAGTTTTTGTGGTACTTGTTTTTTCAAATTCAAGAAAGTTGTTGTCCAGCAAGTCTTCTTTTTTATATTTTTGATAAAACTCATTTTAGGGTTTCTTAGACTTATTTTCACTATTTGGGAGAGACAGCATTTGAACAAGTAAGAGTTGACTAGTTAGTGATCCTAAGTTTGAGTCAATCAATCGAATTTGAGAAAAGCGCTGTGAACAGGAACTGATACGAAATTTTCAAACGGAATTGAGTCTAGTAGTGATTCTATTGAGGAGTAGTTTAAGAAATGGTATGGAATTCCACACAGTAATTAAAATAATTAAATGAGTTTAAAGTTTTCACAAGAAAATAAATTTAAATGAATCTAAAATCCGTCCTGTACCACTGTATCTGCTGTTTTACAAGTAATTTAAAAATGAGAAAAAAAAATAGGACTATTGTCCACTGTACCGCACTAATACTTTATATTATGTACCGATATAGCATGTACCACACTAATGTTTAATTTTGTATATATTTTATTTGAGCCGTTCTCATGTTATGTATAAGCGATTATGTACATGAATTTCAATATGTATGTGCAATAGTATATGTGAGGAAATGTATACTTGAGATGGGGTTAATATATGATATATTATTTTTATGTTATGTATAAGTGATTATGTACATGAATTTCAATATGTATGTGCAATAGTATATGTGAGGAAATGTATACTTGAGATGGGGTTAATATATGATATATTATTTTTCAGAAACAATTTCCAGTACATATGAAAATGGAAATATAATATGTTAGGATAATAAATTAATTGTGATATATTGGTTTGGTTGAAATTTTAATTATTAAGATGCATTATGGTATGTGAGCATTTGTATAGTAGTTATTCATTTGCTTTAGCGCTTAAAAGGAGGAAAATAAAAATAAATATCCCAGAGAACTATGTTATGTACATATGTACATAGGTATGTGATTCAACACAATAGATATTTATCAGTATATTTTCGTGCGGTATGAGAATAAGGAGGTGATGAATAACTGAGAGAGCGATATATATGTATACTATGTACAACCACCTATTATATATATACGTCTGTATGTATGTATGTTGGTTATTCACGAGCCATTTAATATTTTGGCGGGAAATATATATGTAACTATTAAAAAAATGAGTTTATTTACATATACATACATACACAGTACGAAAATTTTCATTACCGGAATGGGGTTAACGTTCTTTTTTTTTTTTCATATACAATTATTAATTCTTGTATTAGGTGTGTAAAGGGTTAGTAAGCAATTCAGATTCTTACTTACGATTCACTTGGAATACTTGTTGTGGTAAGTTTTGTGGGGCTATGCCGATGTTCGGACGTGGGGTTTTGTTTGCACAAAATGAGGAAAAACACTTAACACAATTCGCGTTTACAATTTCAATTTATTTCGGTTGTAATAATTCACAAGGTTAATACGTTATTTTGGTAGTAGGAGTATTCGCGCTTAGCTATCCTGCCCCCCTAGACGCACTATGCGGCTAGTGACTTCTGCAACTCTTGGAGGCTATGCAGCGCCCACGGTAGTTGGCGGTACGTAGGTCTTGAGCCGAGCATTTGACAGTGCGGTTATGAACAGTTGGTACTCCTGTATTGCGGCGATGGGTCGTTGGATTAGCTGCTGCCGGCATTCGTTGGCGGGTGTTCTTCTGCGGAGGCAGAGTGCGAGGTGCCGTAATGGGGCGGGTTGGTTGGTCACGGTGGAGCAACGTATGATGTTGCATGTTGCACTTACGGTAACTCCCCGTAGAGTTACACTCGCTGGTGTGGTGTGAAAGTGGGAAACAATTTGTGCAGTAACCGTGTGCTCTCGCCAATACGTAGCGTTGCTGAGGTTGCATGCCCCGAAATACTGCACACATTCGCAGAGCAGGATGTCATCTACATATGTTTGTGTTTTTAACACCGAGGTTGCTAAGGTTAGCTTTAATTCAGTATCTTTTTCCAATTCATGCAGTGTTCGAATGGCTACAAAGGGGGCGCAATTATCTCCAACGGTGAATGTTTTCAGTTTGTAGTCATGAATTGGACTCTCAGTTGAATTGCGGAAGACGATGCATTGAAAGTCTTGATCGTCATTATGCAAGAGGATTTGCCTGAACATTTTCTCGACGTCTCCATTATGTAAATACATATTTAAACAAACGCCATTTAAGTGTTAAGAGTATTAAGTCGGGTTGCAGTGTGGGTCCTGTATAAAGGATATCATTCAGCGAGTTGCCTGAGCTTGTGCATCTCGATGGATTAAATACCACCCTAACTCCGGTTGAAAGTTTTTCTGGCTTTAAAACTGCGTGATGGGTGTGGTAAAAGGATGAGTATTTACCTTTTCCATTTTTTTCATAGGAATATACTTTTTCCATATGATTTAATCGTAGATATTCCTCAAGAACATTGTCGTATGAGGTTTTGAGTTCGCCTTTTTAAACCCGCGCACTTATGTACAAGGGTATTATAACTTTGTTCACGTAACGGTTGCTTGTAATAGCATAACGGAATCAAGATAGATATAGACATATATATATACCAAAATGCTCAGGATGAAAAGAGAAGTCAATTTAGCGATGTCTGTCCGTCCGTCCGTCCGTCCGTCCGAGCAGACGATAACTTGGAACTATGGAAGCTAATATGCCCCTTATTTGGTATTTATTGTTGTATTCGAGCAGGAAATCCGACTGAATCAAAATGTTGTACAGGGGCGTGGCACCGCTCATTTATGAGTACATATGTATATCTCTGGAACCACCCACTCGATTTTGTTCAAATTCGGTATACGTATTACACTATGCCTATTTATCAAAATTTTACCATAACCACGCCCACCTGTCATATAACGGTATTTTTGGAAAACACTAAAAATCGGACATTTCAATAAATGGTGATGTGCAATATCTTGAGTTTAGTATGTGGCGTTGTATTGGAGCCAGAAATCCGACTATATGAGATCATATGTATATGTCTGGAACTACTTTATCGATTTCGTCTAAACTTGGCACACATGTTAGATTATACCTAGTCAGTTTAAAAATTTAGCTGAAAGCGTGCGCGGGGTATATAAAGTTCGATCGAACTTAGCCACTTCTTTACTTGTTTAAGTAGGTTTCTTTCCGTACTTAAAAATTGCTGAAGTGCTGATGTTCGGGAGTGACCTAAGACGAACGACGTACCGACCATTATTAGATCTCGTAATTGTGGCTTCATAGAAGTCTTCACAATACTTATCTTCTAGTATAGTAAATAAAATAGGAATAGGAGGTCTTCTATCTCCCAAAATATTCCCAATTGCGAGTTTAGATAATCGTTTGAGACATCTTGTGAATGTATAAATTTTTTCCGCTACCTTGCCACTTAGAATCCACCTGAAAATGGTGTTTTGGGCTAATAAAGTGTTGGTAATATGCTCAACACATTCTAGTAGTATTTGGGGGATTAGGTCGCTGCCTAATAAAATATCGATTTGCGCGGGAGTGTGGCAATCGGGGTCAGCTAACTTTCGCCAATGTTTGCTGTTTATGTGATAGCTTGAAAGCATATTTATGAGTTGCGGCAGAACTATAGCTCGAGCTTGAATTTTTTGTCCGGTTTGGGGGAAATTTAGGTAATGGAGCTGATTTTTTTTGAGTTTTCGTCTACTCTTCCGGCAGTTGAAAATTCATTCGATATAGCGATTTGTGGCCTCAGCTTGAATGCGGTCGATGTCCAATAGTTTTCCAGAGTTTTTTAATTCCTTTTGTGCACATATGAAATAAGTGCCGTTATCGCTTCTAATTTTTACTAGAGTACCACGTCAATTTTTAAATTTTCTTAGGCAAAGAATAAATGCATCTGATGACAGATTATTTGCCACTTCTAGAGGCGCTGCTGCAGGTGAAGGTGCCATCGCATCTCGTCTCCCTTCGACGACCGACGATGACGTTAAGCGGTCCAAACAAGTCGACGCCAGTGTACGAGAATGGGCACACAAATGGGGCTAAGCGGTCATCAGGCAGCTGTCCCATCATTGGCGCAATTGGTTTCGTATTATTTAATTTACATTCTTAACAATTTCGTTGTGTCTTCTTTAAGGTGGCCTTTATGTGAGGAATTTTGCTGGTGGTTTTACTCGTAATAACGACGCGACAACGTGCTTCAATCGAAACAGAATGGGTCTGCGAGTTTCGAATAGCAAACAGATTGCTTTGTCGATGCGACCGCTCAGCCGTTAGATACCATTATTGCTGAACCTGCTTGCAAATTATACGCTCGGTTTGATCGATTTCGGCTGCGGTTAGTGTATTTGACGGGTACATATTGCCGGAGTATCCGAGTCCTCTTAAAAAGCGTTTTGGCTCGTATATCCCAGGCGACTATCCGTTTGAGCTTTAAATATGAATTGTATTTAGTAAAGTCAATCAAAGTTGTACTTGCCTGACAGCATAATACGCGACTAGGTTGGATTTCTTCCAGCAACACTGTTGACTGCTCAATAGTAGTGGTCGGCCAATGGTGTTCATCGTATTTTAAAAATTCTGGACCTTTAACCCAATTTCAGTCTTTGTTGAACCTTAGTGGATTTTGCGGACGTATAGCTACATCTGCAGGATTGCGATTCGTGGATACCAAATTCCATAGCTCAGGGGAAGTTGAACTTAAGATTTCTGCCACCCGATGGCTTACGAACGCCTTGTATTTCCTCTCTGAGGAGTAGATCCACTGTAATACCGTTTTGGAGTCACTCCAAAACAGTACGCCATTGATATTTATTTCAAGATTTTCGACAAGTATTTTACTCAGCCGCGTACCAAGCATCGCGGCCTGTAACTCAAGCCTGAGTATGGACATAAACCTTTTAGGAGCGGTGCGCGTTTTGCCCATTACGAACGACACATTAGTTATGTTGGTAAGTGGCACTCGTAGATAGCTAACTGCTGCAAATGCTGCCTGACTCGAATCGACGAATGTATGCAACTTTATTACGTTGCTGCGTAAAATATTTGGTGCGTAATACCTTGGAACATCAAATTCTTTAATGCGTTTAAACTCGTTCCACCAGGGTGACCATCTATCCGCTAGTTCTATGGACAGCACTTCGTCCCATTCAATGCCCTTTATCCAGGTGTCTTGTATAATTACTTTTGGTGAGTCGACAAGAAAACGGCTCGGATTATTCAGCTAGTGGCACTGTAGCGACGGTGCACAGTGGGAGAAATGGTCAATCTAGCGGCGCTTTCTTAATAGCTTCTTAAATACAATGTAAAAATGCATTACTTTATTCTAAAAATATGTGTTAATTATTTATTTATATGTTTTTATGTTTTATTAGAAAAAAAAACTATTCAGAGTCGGAGCTCTCAGAATTACTGCCGTCAGGTAGATCATTTATATGTAAAAGAAGGTTTTTGACCTCATCATCTATTTCAATGTGATTTTTGGAGTACTTGGAGGTGCTTTTAGACTTAGATGTAATAATAGGATCTGAAGAAACTAAAAGAGTGTGTAATAAGTCTTCCATTGTATTCAACCTTGAGTTTTTTCGCGTATGGTTCAGTCTATAACTGCGAAAATCTTTATTTCTTGCCTCAAGTGCCTCTTCTGACATCATTCCTATTGGTAGCGAAACTTTTTCAATAATATCTGCTCCGTGTATTAATATTTTATGTACAGATGGAGGCATATAAAACCAAGGATATTCGGAAACAAATAATTCTGCTGTATTCCAAGCATATATGCGAAAAGCCTCTATGTTAACTGCATACCCACATGCCATAGTACGCAAAATTATAGCAAATCTTTTTATAAGTTCTTCTTTTACGCCAGTTACTGTAGAGGCTAAAATTGGATGCTGGAAAAATATTCTTGCAGTATTCCCAGTGTTTGTATTGCCTAATCCTTTCGTGGGAATGTCCACCAATATACCCATTTTTTCTTTTAGCTCAAGTTGAATCTTTCTTTTGGTTTGCTGAGCGATTTCTTTATGTTCTCCACGAATTTGCCAATTTTGTATGGGTATTCTATAGTCGATATGAATTATACACTCAAAGCACCGTATCCAAGCATGGAGTGTTGACAATCCGTACTCATACAAGTGCTCCTGTGGTTGTCTCAATTGAACATTATTTAGATTATTCATGAATTTTGGTGTTGCTCCACAAATTCCACAGGCCTGCGATGATGAGCCCGCTAAAGTGTTAAAAACTTTCCCATCAATCATTGTTAAATGGAATTCATGTACTACTTCGAAAAAACTCAACTTTGTCGGAACAATGCTTACAATTTGCCTTTTAATATTGTCTATCTCAACCTTAACTAACTCCGCTGAATCTTTTTCAAAAATTATTTTAATGGGTCTGCAGAACCGAGTTGAAGAAGGCCTGTTATTTTGCCATAGAACAGCGTCTCCTTTTTTAATTTGTAAAGGCACAATACATACAGCAAATAAATACTCATCAGTTATTTCACAATCAGAAGCACTAAAACGTTGACGGTAAGTGGAGTGACCACTGCTGCCGTCACAGCCCCATTTAAATATTGCTTTTATGCTGTCATTAATATTGCCTGCAGTCAAAACACCTTCAAAAGATTTGGAAAATCCTTGTACTATACGTGCAACAGTATGGTCTACAAGACTTTGCAGGGCAACTTCCGCTGAAAGTTCAGTTACGTGTATGCCACTGGGGTAACACTCTGTTTTAGCCTTAAGTAAAATATCGTAGCTTGGATAAATATTGCAGTTTCGTTCTTTGGCACCATATTGCATTATTTTGTACGACCTTTTTGAGTATCCGCCATCTATTAAAGAGATAAAGCTTCCTCAGGTGAATACGGAATTGGGGTTTTTTGTTCAGAGCTTACAGACTTAAGCATTTTCGAAGCAGTCGATCTTTCTTAAAACAATTTTGAAACAACCTGTGAAGCATTTCTTTTTCCAGCTTTGTAAAGACTTACGCTTGCCGCTACCATTAACTCTTGGTTAGGTGTTTCGTTAACAACTGATGCAATTTTTTTTTTTTTTAGTTTTCATTGTACACTCTGAAAAAGGTTTTTGTATACGGTGATGAACAGTTGGCTTAGAACAAATTATATTTTCATCCAACCATTCCTTATTTCGCTCTTCGAACACTGACATAACCCTATGACATTCTTTCCACTTTTCTACAAGTTTGCTTATGAAATTTCTTAATTGTTTTTGAATTTTGCGAGTTTGCTCTTCACTATACTTTGAGCGATCAATGACGTTAGAAAATATATGATTTTCAACCATTAGAAATTTTTTTGGTGGTACTGGTTCACTGTGCCATATTAAAAAAAGCGTGCGTTTAGACTCTGCCATAGTATCTAAAAAAGGAAAAAAATCAGTAACTTGCAAATACTTGCAGCCAATTTTTGGACAAGACGTAGACCACAACATATTTCAACAACTTATACAAACATTGAATCGAATCCCATCGAATCCACCAACCTTATTTTCTACGGAACATTGGATTACACATTTAAAAACACTTTGATATAGGACAATTTCTTTTTCCATTGTAAAGATCTAAAACATATATTAACAGACCACAATGACTTTTTTTTTATTTAACACATACCAAATAATAATAATTAAGTCACAAATCTTATTACAAAATTTTATATTTAAGTTTTTCAGTTCAACAAAAATTGCACTTAAAAATAGGTAAATAGTAATTATTGCACTTGCTAAAACATGTGTTAAATTCGAAATGCGAATATTTGGAACAAAACAAAAACGAAAACAGAAAAGACCCCGTTAGGAAATAAATTTTCAATAAAACAAACAAAATTTGGAGAATTCTGAATTTAAAAATTTCGCTAAAGCGCCGCTAGATTGACCATTTCTCCCACTGTGCGGTGGCGGAATCGGTTGACCGGCGACGGCGTGGAAATAAACGTTGGCTTAGTGTGGATGGACTGGAGCGGTGATGGCACTACTCAACGGCGAGTCGGTTTTCCTCCTGGTTGTGTCAGCGATGCAGATGTTCGGACGTGGGGATTTGTTTGCACAAAATGAGGAAAAACACTTAACACGTTGTACAATTTCAATTTATTTCGGTTGTAATAATTCACAAGATTAATTCTTCAAGTTAATAATTTAAGGAAAACGGTACAAAGTAACTTCTTTTCTGCACTTGAGATAGAATAATAATTTTAAATAAGAAAAAATGTATATGTATATAAGTAGAAGGCTTCGTTAATTATTCTTTAACACAGCTGATCGCAGATGGTTGCCGCGTTGCCAACTACGTTATTTTGGTAGTAGGGGTATTCTCGCTTAGCTAGTAAGATTAAAAAGTTCACCAGTAGACCAAAAGGGTCGAAGACTGACATTACAATGCCCAATAATTTCCTCTATGTCAGGGCGCGAAGTCCTTCTAATACTGGTTGTGGTACGCGATGAAATTTGGTATGAAACTTAAAGGTATCGTCTCTGGTGTCGCTACTAGTGTTTTGTTCATCGTTCTCTCTACTATGCGGCAATTAGACATGAAATTTCGCAACAGAAATTGTGCTTCTAAATTTATAGCGACAGTCTGTTGGCTAAATTTTGAGGGCTTCCTCTGAATTTTGAAAACTGGTAACCAAGTCATCAACATAGTGTTTATTTACTATAATTGATGCCGTTTCGGGTAACTTAAGATTAAACCTCTCCGCATTTTTATTTTTCACGTGTTCCGCAAAACAAGGTGAACAAACAGCACCAAAAATCATCGATATAGGTATCATTGTATTGGCTGATTGGAGTTCCCGTTTCTCCACAAATACCGCTGACCTTGTTGGTCTTCTGGGCGCACTTTAATTTGTGAGAACATTTCCTTTATATCTGCTGCCACACCAATTTCACCTTGCCTAATCTGCAACAATATATGGATTAGTAGCTGCGTATGGTCAGGACCCTGAATGTAATGAGACGCTGTTAACTGTGTCCACGTCGTCAAATACGATACAAAATTTGTCGGGCTTGTTTAGATTTAAAACTGTAAAGTGCGGCAGATACCAGACTATTGAGGATGATGCACATGCTGGTAAATTTTCTAGCATCGCCTTTCCGCGAATTCTCGGATGGTGGGAAATTGAGGAGGAAACGTTCTCCAAAGCTTGGTTGAGCCCAATAAGCAACACAGGCTTTGTACTATTGCAATTTTGCAATGGTAAATCTTTTAGATAATCGAAATTTTTTTTGCGAACGTTTGTGTCGGCATGTTCATATTCTTGACCGTATGTACGTCTTTAAGAATAAACGTTTTACCACCGGAGCAGTCTCCTATCTCCATAGCTACCATGAAGGACTGCTCGGTCAGTATTTTAAACAGTTTATTTGTTGTTCCTTGCACAAGGCGACAATTTAGAGCTGGTTGTCGTTGCCATTTTGTTGCGCGATATGTCGTCAAGTGTTTTACTGGACTTCGGCGCTATGTAAAAGTTGGCTGTGATATCGCAGGCCAGCCGTAATACCGCACATTCTTCTAGAGCGGCATTTTGACGTATTGTGGTCTTTACGTAGACAAGCGAAACACAACTGACGATTCTTTTCAGCCTCTCATCTGTCTTGAACTTCCAGATTTTTAAACGCTTCGCACCTCGAAATTAAATGGCCGCCGGAGCAGTGAAAGTAGACGGGCTTGTCTGCTTGCCTTTCAGAGCTGGTTGTCGTTGCCATTTTGTTGCGCGATATGTCGTCAAGTGTTTTACTGGACTTCGGCGCTATGTAAAAGTTGGCTGTGATATCGCAGGCCAGCCGTAATACCGCACATTCTTCTAGAGCGGCATTTTGACGTATTGTGGTCTTTACGTAGACAAGCGAAACACAACTGACGATTCTTTTCAGCCTCTCATCTGTCTTGAACTTCCAGATTTTTAAACGCTTCGCACCTCGAAATTAAATGGCCGCCGGAGCAGTGAAAGTAGACGGGCTTGTCTGCTTGCCTTTCAGTTTGTTCGTTTACTCTTGCCAGCTCATTTAGCTACGTCGAAAAATGTTCGATGGCCGCATAAGGTTTAATGTCAAGGACATGCTTTGCGCAGTCAAACTGTTTATTTTGTGGTAGCTTGCATATCATCTGCTCTAAAAGTGAGACGTTTGCTAAATGTTGGTGGCAATTTGCTGACTTCAAAAAGGCCACTACTACTCTCGTCGAAAAAGGCACAATTTGATCAGGTTTATGCTCAGGTATTTCCGGAAATTGTTGCAGTTTATTTAATTGAGATTTGACCTAAACTTCGGGCCAGCCGAACCTGAACTGCAATTCGCTTAACACATTCGGCACGTCATCGGGAAATATTAACATTGAAGTGACCACATATCTTGCGCAACCAACCAAACACTTCTGCAAACGCATTAAATTATATCGGTGGCTTTATCGAAAAGCCGCTGTGGTGTCATTGAAGTTAGCGAAGAAGAGTGGCCACTCTTTCGCATTGCCGCCGAACGTTGGGAAATCATACAATTTAGTTTGCTAATCGATCGCTGGCACGACCACCTGGCTGGATTCGCTCTGTGCTGACTGCAGTGTTGTATAGGGTGTTTTTTTTACAGGTTTGTTTTTCGAATAGAGATAAAACTGGCATTTTGTGGTCAAATCTGGCAACTCTAATGTCATTTATGTTCAGTTTGGTTTGCCATTTCATCATGAACAGGTTGACAAAAGAACAACGCTTGCAAATCGTGCAAATTTATTTCGAAAATAATGGTTCAGTTCGCGAAGTTTACCGTGAGCTCCGTCCATTTTATGGTCGACATAATCGTCCATCAGAGCAATTAATTCGGTTAACCATGGATCGTTTTCGCACTACGTTTACTCTATGTGATAATACGCATCCGCAGAGACGTCGAACAGTGCGCACCGAAGAAACAATTGCCGCTGTAGAGCAAAGTGTTGAAGAGGACCCGAATGAATCGATTCGCCACCGTGCACAGCAATTGGAGCTTTGTCCATCAGCTTGTGCAAGAATTAAAGCCGCGAGACCATGCAGTGCGTCGTGATTTTGGTGTATGGGCCGAAAATGAGATTGATCTCGATGCTGATTTTCATCGCAAAATTTTGTTCAGTGATGAGGCTCATGTTTGGTTGAATGGCTACGTCAACAAGCAAAATTGCCGCATTTGGAGTGAAGAGAATTTACATGAGACCCTTGAAACGCCATTACATCCACAAAAACTGACTGTTTGGTGTGCTCTATGGGCTGGTGGAGTCATTGGGCCATACTTCTTCCGCAATAATGCAGTTACCGTTAATGGAGACCGGTATAAAGCCATGATAACCGACTATTTTGTTCCCGAATTGGATGGCATGAATGTGGATGAGTTGTGGTTCCAACAAGACGGCGCTACATGCCACACAGCGCACGTCACAATCGATTTATTGAAGGAAACATTCGCTGAGCGCATAATTTCGCGGAATGGACCTGTCAATTGGCCACCAAGATCGTGTGATTTGACACCATTGGATTATTTTCTTTGGGGATATGTGAAGTCGCTCGTCTACACCAACAAACCAGAAACGTTAGGGGAATTGGAAGCCAACATTCGTGGCGTTATTGCCGACATACGGCCCCATATGCTCGAAAAAGTGGTTGAAAATTGGACCTGTAGAATTGGCTTTATTTGAGCCAGCCGCGGCGGCCACATGCCCGAAATCATATTTAAACATTAATGGCATAAAATTATCCTTTCAATAAAGCCAAATTGATGGACCTTAAAACGATTTTCTTGTGTTTTATTTCAATTCGAAGTTCTATACCCCTAAAAAAAACACCCGATACTATGCCCGTTCTCGTTTAGCGACGCTATTCCACCACGCAACCTTATGATGTCCCTTTGACTTCAAAGGGTACTATTGCAGCTCTTCTGCGGATGTCCTTAACGCGTTTAATGTTGCGATAATGGCGTTCATGTGGTCCTCTCCGACCATGGCTGGCTGCCTCACTCCTCCATTATCGTACTTTCGAACGAAGATTCGCTTTCGCTGCTACGTACTCTGTCCACTGCTCGACTTCGGCTTTCGACATGCACTGCTTTCAAATTGTATGAGTGGTCTACTTACATGCAAGTGGCGTGTCGCCAATAAGTTTGCTCAATTTATTAGCCCGAAAGTCTTGAAAACTGTATAAATTGTATACTAAACTTTTTATGTTTAATTTATTTTGAATATATAAATTTTTGATTTTTTACCGATCTATGATTTATTTTTGTTTTTGCAAAAATATTCCTTAACTGATATTTTTGAGCCTTCGTACCTTGGAAAGTACAGTATACGAAATCATTGCGATTAATAGTTCAAAAGACCGCCCGACTCACACTAAATTGGGAGGGTCCTACAATAATTAAACTTATTAATATTGTTACATGTAATATCATTTGGCAAATTATTAAAACATTTCAATCCTTTGTAATACAAATTATTGACATATTTTATATTACTCTTTAAATAATCGAGCAAGTGTCCCTCTATAAAATTCTTAATAAACTTCATTGTATAGTAAAAAAGCTGCTGCTCAACCCTCAACCAGTTTAGTGTGTGTTTAATAAAAGTGCATCCCATTCCTTGGTTCTGTTTCTTTTGTAACTTATAGATTTAACTAGCTCTCAATATGAAGAATATTGTGGGACAGTAAATAAAAAGAGGTTCAATTATAGATCTATACACCATAGTCTTGTACCTTCTACTTAAGAATTTACAGGTTCGTTGAGTGAAGTATAATTTTTTAGCTGTCTTTTATCTCAAAAGCACGTTTCAAATCTAAAAAAACTGCTACTGCATGTTTTTTCTTCTCAAGTCTTCTTTCCAGTTTGAAATGACTAAATTTAAAGCACTTTCACAAGAATGACGCTAACGAAACCCTGATTGCTATGGTATAACAATTTTATCATCCTGTAAATATTGTACAAATTGGTTTTTTATCATGTTTCGAGTATCTTTTCGTCACACGGCAACATATTAAAAGGCCTTATCTCATCAGCCCTGATGATATATTTTTTTTCTAATGGAAATACGATAGAGGTTCTCCATAGATTAGGGACAACGCCTTTCTTAAAGTTTTTACTTACAATTTGAGCGTAAAAGTATCCGGTATTTGTTATTGGAATCAGATATGAGTTTTTTACCACCAATTTAATTTTTGAATACTCTAACAATATTAAGCGCCGGTTACTCAATGTCTGATTAAGCGCTCAACCGGAACTTCTATGCAGAAAGTGTTTTCTCAATGTCCGGTTAACGCTCATCTGTCAGTAAACGTCCGATTAAGTTTATCAGAGGATAGCCTGCCGATTAGCTGCTGATCAGGACCAAAATTGACACCTATCTGGAGTAAAACTATTAAACAATCGCGGTTTTTAATGGAACGACTGGAGTATATAAGTAAATTTTCTGGGCTGCCATGGCGACGCTTCCTAAAGCCTCGAACGTATGTATATGCGGAAGCATAATTTTCTCGAAAAACTCGACGACACTACCTTTATTCACAGATTTCGAAATCGTACCGAAAGGTCTGTGAAAATATATATGATAAAGCTACCTTCTTATTAGCCCGGAAGAAATGTTATTCTGGCTTCTAAATAACCGTTGCAGATTTATGTCAGGAGTCAGTGTGGCCTCTGCAAGTCGTGTAGTGAAAAAAGTGTCATATGCTATTGCGCGACTTTCCCAGGAGTTCATTAAAATGCCTAGTACCATAAATGAAATTAAAAACGCAAATCGTGCATTTTATAGAAAAGCAAAATTTTCGAGAGTTGTGGGATGTATCTATTGCACTCATGTTAGAATACAGTCGCCTGGTGGAGAAATTGCTGAAATATTCAGAAATCCAAAAGGATTATTTTCCTTTAACGTACAAGTTGTCTGATAAGCAAATTTAGAAATAGCAGACGTTGAATGCAGGTGGCCTGGTTCTGCACATGATAGCAACATTATTAATAATAGTCGGCTGAAGCAACGTTTAGAGCGGAATCATTTTAAAGACTGCATTTTATTGGGCGAGAGTGGATATGGTGTCAGTAAGTACATATATGATGACACCACTTTCACACCCAAGCACTGCTGCAAAGCAGCAAGCAATTATTGTCGCTTGTGGAATTTTGCATAATTTCTCTCGGCAGAACAAAGATGCAGACCCACCTGAAGAAGAAAACTGTAATGGTGAAAATCCCAATGAAAATTTAATAGAGGCGGATGATTCTATATCTGAAACACAGGGATGTACGAGTTTAATAAGAGATTATTTTGCAAGGTCAGTTTATATATCAGTTCATTAACCCAGGGTAAAAAAATCGTTTACTTTTTTCAGATTTTAACGGCATAGGTATGTCGAAGAACCATTATCCACAGTTTGTAATGGGAGCGAAAACATTTTTAAGAAAAAAGCTAAACTAAAATCAACGGACTTAAAACTAATTAATAAATAGTGGAACTAGAATCATGACAAAAATTTAAATGCACCTCTATAAAAAAATACCAATTTTTGTCATTAAATCTTGATGAATTTGCCTAAAATCTTGCAAAAATATCTATTGAAACACAGTTGGTAAATGGTCAATATATTATATATAAACCTTTTTTTATTAAACGTAAGTGGCAAATACAGCCGTGCTCCCAGTTTCACATTCACAAATTTCCCTGTGTGAAATGAAAAGTAAATGACAAAAAGTGTGTGAATGTTAAATTTTTTTCGATTGGAATAATTTTTTAAATATTCTTTGATGTTTGTAGAAGCCATTTATGACATTTCTGTATTAGTTATTCATTGAAATATACGTATTTTTAAGTGTTTTACTGATGACTCCTCAAAAAATCATACATACATAGCTGAATCCGAAAGGGAAATTTCAAAAACAGCTGTTTGTGAATTGCCACAACGATAACCGATACGTGTGACTGGGATGACCTGATATGCGAAGAAATTTGTGATATTGGGAGCACACTTATTCACATTCACAGGAAATTTTTTAAATCATATTGTGGAATTGAAATGTGAAACTGGGAGCACGGCTGATAATGTCCGTTTGAATTTTGTCCAATATGATATGTCCGACACTATATTTCGCCGTACAAACAATATTAGTAATATTGTTTTTTGTTTTGTTTCCAATTCAGTAGGTATATACCTTTTAACAATGCTGAATAATAATACGTCTAGTACCAAATTGCTACTTATTTCACTTTTTATAAAAATGCTTTCAGACTTTTAAGAAAATATTAAAAATATTCATTGCGAGAGTTACTATTTATATATAGCCAAGTTAACAGATAAATTAAAATAACATAAATGGAGTTAAGTTTTCTTCCCGACACGGAAGATTTTCCCGAGTATTATTAATATTGTTTTTTGGTTTGTTTCCAATTCAGTAGGCATATACCTATTAACAAAGCTGAATAATAATACGTCAAGGATCACATTGCTACTTATTTACCTTTTTATAAAAATGTTTTCAGACTTTTGAGAAAATATTAAAAATATTCATTGCGAGAGTTACTATTTACATATAGCTAAGTTAACCGATAAATTAAAATAACATAAATGAAGTAAAGTTTTTTTCCCGACACGGAAGATTTTACCGTGTATGTATGTATGTAAAAAAAGCTTAATCGTATTGCAAAATGAGATAAATTAATTTGTGTAATAATTTCGAATTTTTCGAATAAATTGAAAAATAATTGTATTACCAATTTTAGATTTTTACTGATTATACTATAATACAGCCAATATTATATTAAAACCAGGTCTGTTATTATATGATCCAGTATATTATAAAAAAGCTTTTTTAACAAACCTAATTTCGGAGTGTTGCGCAGTTTCTTCTATACAACACATGAACGAAATCTGTTTCTATTGATAACAGTCCAGGTTTTAACAAGGCACATAAAAACTAACGTAAGTATAATAAAAAAATATCGGCAAATTCAAAAATAATCGTGAGTCACGAAAAATCCTTACCATAAAATAAAATTAAAATTTGTAAAATCACCAAAAATAATAATAAAGAAATAATCCAGCTGCGTCTGCGTTATCGTTACCTCAATTCACAAAACTTCTAACCAACAAATTTTATATTTTACAAGAGAAGCAAAATACATAAAAATATAATAAAAAAACTTTCAAATCTTCAAAGAGAGTGTATTTTAATATATCCTACCAAAATCTGTAAAAAAAAGCAGTTTTGAAAGTATTGGGTTACCTTAAAATAAAACAGAGAAGCAAATACATACAAATGAATAAGGGGGCGTTTCACTAAGTGACTGTTTGTCCTTAATATCTATTTCCATTTCTAAAAGTTTTAATTTAATTTCTGCCTCTCTAATTTCTAATGAATTTTTATTTTCTAACCACATATGTTTTTCCTCAGCTCTTCTATTTACTTCTCTGCAGAAAACTTGTTGACAATCTGATATTTCCTTCTTTTTGCCTTTCGTAACCAATTTTTCGTTCGGTTTTTTCCGAATAAGGGTAGGGAAGGGAAGGTGCCTTCCAATCAGTTGATTCGTTCTGAAATTAATGTAAAATTATTTAGAAAAATGTATGCGAATTATATTACATATCTATATATTACATTTTCTATGGCCTCAATTCCTTCTACTACAGGCTCCAAACTTTGCATCGACTGTTCTAAAATTTCAATTGAGGGCTCAAACTCCGTTAAGGGCTCAATTTCCAATGTAATGGCTGAAAGCAGGCAATGTTAAATATCAATGCGAAATAAATGGATTTTTTGGATTAGTGAAATAGCAGGTCAACAGTATTGCAAAAGGGGCAGTTGGCTTTTCCCCTTCTTGAATACAAAACAATTGGTTTAGTGTAAGACTTTTGGTAGTACATTACACCTTGAGGAATCGCCAGTTCAGAGCTAGCTAGTTCATAAATATCCTTACCATCGCTATCGAAATCAGTGGACAATCCAGTCGCCGATTTCCCCATTAACGCTGCTAGCCTACCCGTATTGACGTCCCAGTAGACTGCAACAGTTCTTTTGTTTTCTATTGAATTGGCGTGCTGCTCAGCTAAAGTTAATAGCAGGCTCTCTTCAGCACTGGAAAAATTCGCTAACCGATTTGTTTGTCGAATCCATTTTTTTATTAAAAAACTGAAAAACACTAGCCGAGTGAAATGACTCCAAATAAACATAAAACAAAAATCAGCTGCGAAGTCATTTTCTGTGCATTCACAATGCGAATTTTGTAAAATATTCACATTCATCGAACTAACCATATGTTAGCTAATCAGATTTTAGTGAAAACGAAACTGTCATTTAGAGCTATCACTCGGTTAACTTACCATCGGTTAAGGGCAATATTAACCAGACATTGAGTAACCGGCCCTAAGTATGTCTTCTGCTGAAACTTTTTGAAGTTTAAAGGAAGTAGTGTTATTTCTACCTACTGCAATGTCCTTATACGGAGCTTTAATATTTGTTCTGATTTCCAAACTACTCTCAATAAAATAGTTATTTAATGACTGCGCTATTTCATTCTCTTTTATGTAAAGTTGATCGTTTATCACTATTTCATTTTTGACGTTATTATCGGTTGACAGCCTTGTTTCCCCCAAAATCACAGGTAATTTTTGCTCCATGTATTTGGCTTTTTTAACCTTAATTAATCGTTTATATATACGCTTGTAGCGCGATTCAGTAACTTTTTTAACATCACTCGAAGTTACCAACTCAGCTAAACAACAGATGTTATTAATATTGCTGTCGGCATTTAGTTTTGTGTTGTTAGAAACACGATAGTTAATTTATTTGTGTAAATTTAGAAAATAAAACCGAAATGGCTTTTGAATTGTTGGTTTATAATTTATCGGAGAGTGTTAAACGCGCATACAGTGAATCGCCGTGGAACTTGGAAACTCCATTTGAATTACCTTCGACAGAACTCCGGAAACTTTACCGGCTAAGTCCGGACGTGGTCTACAACGGGGTTGCACTTTTTTAATTGTTCCATGAAATAATTAACAATTACAAATAATTATGTTATAGGGAAATAAAGTAAAGGTATTACAGATGTAGAAAATTATACATCTTATTCTTCTTTCATTGGCTCGATAACCGCCTATGCGATTTTTATTTTTCTTTCTCTCTTTCGTTAAGTGGCGCCAGTTTTAAATACCAAGGGTACCCAAGTCCCATACCGCCTGGTCTTTCCAACGCAGAGGAGGCCTCCCTTTTCCTTTGCTACCACCGCGGGTACCGTGTCGAATACTTTCAGAGCTGGGGCGCTTTTATCCATTCGAACGACATGACCTAGCCAGCGAAGCCGCTGGATCTTAATTCGCTGCACTATATCTATGTCGTTATAAAGCTCGTACAGCTCATCGTTCCCTCTTCTACGGTATTCGCCATCGCCAGGCGTAAAGACCCATAAATCTTTCGAAGAATCTTTCTCTCGAACACTCCCAGAGCCTTCTCATCAGATATCTTCATCGTCCATGCTTCTGCGTCATACAACAGGATGGGCATAATGAGAGACTTATAGAACGTGATTTTTGTCCGTCAAGAGAGGACTGTACTGCTCAGTTGCCGACTCAGTTCGAAGTAGCACTTGTTGGCAAGAGTGATCCTCCTTTGAATTTCGACGCTGACATTATTATTGATGTTAATGCGGGTTCGAAGTAAACGAAGTCCTCTACTTTTCGAAGTTATAACTGTCAACAGTGATGTTTGATCCCAGTCGTGAATGTGCCGACTGTCTATTTGATGACAGGAGATACTTCGTCTTGCCCTCGTTCACCTCCAGACCCATTCGCTTCGCTTCTATATCCAGTTTGGAGAAGGCAGAACTAAATGCGCGGTTGTTAAGGCCGATGATGTCAATGTCATCGGCGTACGCCAGCAGCTGCACACTCCTATAAAAGATGGTGCCTGACCGATTTAGTTCTGCGGATCGAATTATCTTCATTATCGCACGACAAAGAGTCACCCTGTCTAAAACCTCTTTTGGTATGAAACGGTTTGGAGAGGTCCTTTCCAATCCTGATGGAGCTGGTTGTGTGGCTCAACATAATTTTACAAAGCCGTATACGTTTTGCGGGGATACCAAATTTAGTCATTGCGGCATAAATGCAACTTTTTTTTTCTGTCGAAAGCGGCTTTGAAATCGACAAAAAGGTGGTGTATGTCGATTCTTCTTTCTTGGGTCTTTTCCAAGATCTGGCGGATTGTGAATATCTGGTCCATAGTAGATTTACCAGGTCTAAAGCCACACTGATAAGGTCCACTCAGTTCATTGACAGTGGGTCTCTCACATAATACGCTCGACCGAACCTTATCCGTGATTTTAAGAAAACTAATCCCGCGATAATTGGCACAAGCTGCGTACATGCACTTAACCCCATTCGCTCTTCCCTACTTGAATAACTCAGCTGGTAAACTCAGCTGGTTCTATCGCTTTCCGAATTTCGTCATATTCGGGTGATGGTACATCGAGTCTATCATCATTGCTTGGGGATTCGGGTTCAACATCTTCTCCAAAGTAGTCTCTGCCACTACCACTATGTAGTGTGGAGAACTAAGTATATTCTGAACGTCAGTTACCAGGCCGCCGTTGTCGTTCTTACAGGAATTTGGCCCGGTCTTGAAACCTTCTTTTAGCCGTCGTACTTTCTGAAAAAATGTTCGGGCTCTTTTCCTGTCGGCCAGCATCTCAAACTTTTCGCACTCACGCATTTCCGCCTTTTTTTTTTTTCTCACGAAAAATGCGTCTCGCTTCCTTCTTCAACTCACGTCATATCTCTCGCAAGGCTCGCGTTGCGCCCGATCGCAACTTGGCCCTGCATCTTTCCTATACTTGGTAATGCGACACTCCTTATCGTACCAGTCATTTTTCCGGGCTCGCTGAAAACTAATAGATTGTTCAGCGGCGGGACATAAACAACAAGAAATTTGGTTCCATTGATCTGAAATATCGCTGTGATGATTAGTGCTCTCAGAGAGACGAGTAGTAAAGTGCGATGCTGTCTGTTGTGATTGCAGCTTACCGGCGTCGGGCTTTCCTGTGTTCATTTCCGCACGCTTCTTGACGCACAGAGGCGCGAGTGTATCTTGGGTGCGACAAGATAATGGTCATCTATCACAATATGGTCGATTTGGTTTTGTGATTTACCATCTGGAGACAGCCACGTAGCTTGATGTATATTCCTATGCTGGAACCTGGTACTACAGACTACCATGTTTACGGCCCCAGCGAAGTCGATCAGTCTCAATCCGTTATCAGACGTTTCGTCGTGGAGATCGAATTTTCCGACTGTGAAACCAAAGATGTCCTCCTTGCCCACCTTGGCATTAATACCCCCTAGCACGATTCCGGATTCCGTAGAAGCGATCTTTGGTCCCATCGTACTTCTCTTCCGTCGGCGCGTGGGCGCAAATCAGGGAGATGTTGAAGAATCTCGCCTTTATGCGGATTGCGGCGTGACGGAGTAAACGACAGTACTTTACGGCGAATTCTCTCCCACCACAAATCCGACACGCCGCTGTAGTATACGCTGCATGGGGCGGGGTGTCGCTCGACCATGGGACTTTCGACCATATGGCAGAAAGTCCCCAAAAAAGTGGACATTCGACCATATGGTCGAAAGTCATTGTATGCTAGTGACTTTCGACCATATTTTCAATTTTCTAAAATGGACATTCGGCCATATGGCAATTTTATTAAATGCATACTTAACAATTATTTTGCAACAGGGCAAACTTAAATTTAAGCAATGGTTATTTTGGTACAATACTTTGCCCTTTTACAAAATGCAAAAGAGTTGTGCGCGGAAGTACTGTTGATGGCGTAGCCGGAGTTTGTCCGGCCAGGGTTATTTTTTTGAAGCGCGGCCGAGGACCGCTCACGCAGAAAGGAGTTCTAGGCAGAAATACTGTTGATGGCGTAGCCGGAGTTTGTCCGGCCAGGGTTATTTTTTTGAAGCGCGGCCGAATGCCGCTCACGCAGAAAGGAGTTCTGCGCGGAAATACTGTTGATGGCGTAGCCGGAGTTTGTCCGGCCAGGGTTATTTTTTTGAAGCGCGGCCGAAGGCCGCTCACGCAGAAAGGAGTTCTGCGCGGAAATACTGTGTGCCCTGTTCTTATTGTTGAATTTTATTAAATGCATACTTAACAATTATTTTGTAACAGGGCAAACTTAAATTTAAGCAATTGTTATTTTGGTACAATAGTTTGCCCTTTTACAAAATGCATACTTAACATATGGACGAAAGTCCGAAAAAAAGTGTGTGCCAGTGACTTTCGACCAAATTCTCAATTTAATAAAGTGGACATTCGACCATATGGTCGAAAGTCACCAGCATACAATGACTTTCGACCATATGGCCGAATGTCCACTTTTTTGGAGACTTTCGGCCATATGGTCGAAAGTCCCATGGTCGAGCGACACCCCGTCGCTGCATGGGACTACCTTTTTTCCCTTGCCTTCACTCTGCTTAGGATATCTACCAGCCGAGAAGAGGCACCCTCCCAATTACGGGTTCGGATATTTCAGGTGCATGCCCTCAAATCATGGTCCTTAAATCGTTTGCCGTGGTCGTCATCTAAAAAGGGGGTCCTGTCCGAGGCTTTGCATTGCTTTTCATTGGATATTTGTTTAACGTGGTGGTCCTAAGCCCTGCGCACAACCCATTGCTGGGGGTTAAAATTTTAAATTCGTTTATATAGCGAGCCGCTTGCTCCAAGCCAAACGCCCGCTTGCAGCCGCACCTCCTGGTGAACAGACGGTGCGGACTTAAGTGGACCCTTAAACCGAATATGTCGGAGTGACTCCACTAAAGCTCCCTCTCTTTAGCCGCGACTAGATATGGGTTTAGACCTGGGGATTTCCCCAACGCTGGGTATTTACCCATTTATACCCACTTTCATACCCGGGTATTTATTTAATTTCTGGTAAATACTTATTTGTATAACAAATAGTCGTTGTTACATAGAGTAACAGAAATGTGAACATTCTTAATAAGAACTGCTAATCTGTGTGTTTATGGCAATTCAATGTAATGAGTGGGAGGGATGGCAACAACAATGTGTGGAGTAGTGGAGTAGTGGATGCCCATTGTCGCTTCATTTACATTGATGTTGGTGGCAATGGAAGAGCGTCTGATGTCATGGTGTACAAAAAAGCTCGTTATATGAGGCATAGGGTGACAGTTAATTTCGAAAGTGATATTTTCTTTGGTCTCAGTATTTTTTTGTGTGTAGTTTTATTTAAAAAAAATTCTAGTAAAATTTCAAGGTCGTAGGAAGAGGATTAGGGGGCGCGTCGGCCCCCCAAAGTTACACAAAATACGTTTTTTCACGCAAATTCTTACTTTGACTGCTTGTAACTTTCTCTGTGTGTTTTTTTTTTAAACATTACTGGCGAAAGATGTTCATTAATATGTCTACAATAACATCTGTCAATAACATTTTTGTCTAATGTTAATATTTAATGAAAAAAACTTAAATATAGGAGAAAAAGTACGCCTCAATGTCGATTTATTATACTTAAATAAAATTACTTATATGATTAAAATTTTGGATTTTGTTCAGATTTATTTAATTAAAGATTCATATAGAAAATTCCTTATGATTTACGTAAGAGTAGCTTCAACAATTATATACAGTAAGACCTCGCTAGTCCGAACTTCAGACTTTTTTTGTTTACTTTTGTTTTCAAGTGTAAGAATTGTCTTTAAAAGTTTGCTTCAAATTTTGTTTGCCTGTATGCTGAAGCGATCTATAATATTGACAATTGTGACCGAGAATATTCCCGTTACAACCTCAACAATATTATTCTCAATGCTTGCGTAAGCTACCGACAAAAAATCAGCACCAATGTTTCTCGGAAAATAGATTCTTATGGGGTGCAATGGGGTACAGTGGTGCTTCTGGGTATGCAGATACAGTTGCGCGGCTATACTCAATTCCTACTCTTACGTCCACGTTCGTGCACCCTGGGCAACGTGAGCAACCCAAGTGCGAGATGCGGTAACCAACCCGTGTGGAGCCTTGGGTCACGGCTAATAGAGAGCGAGCTTTAGTGGAGCCACTCCGACATATTCGGTTTAAGGGTTCACTAAAGTCTGCAGCGTCTGTTCACCAGGAGGTGCGGCTGCAAGCGGGCGTCTGTCTTGAAGCAAGCGGCTCGCTATATAAATGAACCCAAACTTTTTACCCCCAGCAATGGGTTATGCGTTGGGTTTGGGACCCACCATGTAAAATACAAGTCCAATGAAAAGATCGAAACAGCCTCGGATAATGACCTCCCCACACGTTGACGACCCACGCAAACGAAACAAGGACTACGATTTACGGATATGCACCTGGAATGTCCGGACCCTTTATAGGGAAGGTGCCTCTATCCAACTGCTGGATGTCCTAAATAAGTATAAGGCTGACATCACTGCAGTCCAGGAAATGCGATGGACGGGACATGGATGCAAAAAATATGCATCGTGCGACGTTTACTACAGCTGCCATGAGACGGCGCACAAATTTGGTGTTGGATTTGTGGTTGGGCGGAGACTGCGAGATCTTGTCTCCAGGTTCACCCCCATCAGTGAACGAATTGCCACAATCCGCATCAAAGCTAAATTTAATAAGATCAGCTCGATTTGTGCGCACGCCCCGACGGAGGAGAAGGATGATGGGACCAAGGATGAATTTTACGAGCGCTTGGAGGAAGCATACGAGCGCTGCCCCCGCCACGATGTAAAAATTGTGATTGGCGATTTTAACGCTAAGATGGGCAAAGAAGGAATTTTTGGTCCAACAGTCGGAAACTTCAGCCTTCATAAAAATACCTCCGGCCACGGAGAGAGGCTGATCGACTTCGCCGCGGCGCGAAACATGGTAGTAAGTAGCACCAGGTTCCAACACCGAAGCATCCACCAAGCAACTTGGGTGTCCCCTGATCAAAAAACGCGAAACCAAATTGATCACGTTGTGATAGACGCGAGATACGCTTCGAGCGTGCTTGATGTTCGTTCTATCCGAGGAGCAAGCGTTGACTCGGATCATTACCTTGTTGCAGCTAAGGTCCGCATGCGCCTCTCTGCAATGAAGAACGCTCACCAAGTAACGCAACGAAAGTTCGACGTCGAAAAGCTGCAATCGCAACGGACAGCTGAGAATTTTCAATCTCGACTCTCGATCCTGCTAAGGCAAGCAACTGCTCATCGCCCCGACATTAACGAGCAATGGGATAACATCTCCCAATCTCTTCGCACCGCTGCGGAGGAAGTGGTTGGCTACTACCAGCCTCGCAGAAATAATTGGTACGATGACGAATGCCGCGTCGCTGTTGCAGAGAAATACGCAGCATACAAAGCCACCCTGCAGCCAATTACTACGCGTGCAACAATTGAGCGATACCGGGAGAGAAGGAGGGAAGAGAGACGTCTTTTCAAGAGCAAGAAACGAGAGGCGAAAAGGCGTGAGTGCGAAGAGCTTGAGATGCTAGCAAGCAGGAATGCGGCCCGAAAATTCTATCAGAAAATAAGGCAGCAAACAAGTGGTTTCAAGACCGGGGCTGGTTCCTGCACAGACGAGTATGGAAATCTGGTGACGGACGTACAGAGCACACTTGAGGTATGGAGGGACGACTTCTCAACGCTACTGAATGCGAACTCTGGTGAGGAGTTTGAAGAAGAGGAGCCCAGAACAATCTTTAGGGATGAACAACAAATCCCTCCACTCGACCAAGGCGAGGTGAGAACAGCACTTAGGCGGCTAAAGAATAACAAAGCGCCTGGGGCAGACGGTATACCGGCTGAGCTTTTCAAAGCCGGCGGCGAAGAGCTGGTAGGAAGCATGTACCAGCTGTTAAGCACAATTTGGTCTGACGAGTACATGCCAGAAGATTGGAACCTTAGTGTTCTTTGCCTAATCCATAAGAAGGGTGATCCTGCTGTTTGCGCCAACTACCGTGGGATAAGCCTTCTAAATATCGCATATAAGGTTTTATCGACGATACTGTGTGAAAGACTGAAGCCATATATGAACCAGCTGATTGGACCTTATCAGTGTGGTTTTAGACCTGGTAAATCCACCATCGACCAGATATTCACAGCACGTCAAATCCTGGAAAAGACCTTAGATAAGCAAATCGACACACACCACCTTTTTGTCGACTTCAAAGCCGCTTTTGATAGCACGAATAGAAGCTGCCTGTACGACGCCATGTCTAAATTTGGGATCCCCGCAAAACTTATACGGCTATGTAGAGTGACGTTGAGCACAACATTTAGCTCCGTCAAAGTTGGGAAGAACCTCTCCGAGCCGTTTGAGACCAAACGAGGTTTTAGACAAGGTGACTCACTTTCGTGCAATTTCTTCAACCTAATGCTGGAAACTGTAATAAGAGCTGCCAATCAGAATCGCAGTGGTACTATATATAACAAAAGTACGATGCTGCTTGCATATGCGGATGATATTGACATCGTTGGCCTTAACAACAGGGCCGTCAGTGCAGCATTTTCCAGTCTAGAGCAGGAAGCAAAGGAGGTTGGTCTAGTAGTGAATGAGGACAAAACAAAGTACCTTGTGGCAACAAACAAAAAATCCTCGCGTATTGGGACCCACGTCACTGTTGGCAGCTACAATTTTGAAGTAGTCAAGGATTTTGTATACCTTGGATCCAGCATAAACACCACCAATAATGTCAGCCTTGAAATCAAACGAAGAATAACACTTGCCAACAGATGCTACTTTGGGCTCGGTAGGCAGTTGAAAAGCAGAGCCCTTTCTCGACGAACGAAAATCTCGCTCTACAAATCTCTCATCGTGCCTGTCCTTGCATATGGCGCAGAAACATGGACGATGTTGACCAGCGATGAGCAAGCCTTGGGGGCTTTCGAGAGAAAAGTTCTTCGCAAGATTTATGGCCCTGTTCGCGAAAGCGACGGGTACCGAAGAAGATGGAATGACGAGCTGTATGAGCTGTATAATGATGTGGACATAGTCAAGCGCATAAAAATTCAACGATTGCGATGGCTTGGCCATGTCGTTCGCATGGACGATGATGCTCCAGTGAAAAAGTCCTTCGAAACGGCACCCATGGGTGGGCAACGACGGCAAGGACGCCCAAGAACACACTGGAAGGACCAAGTGCAGAAGGACCTGTCTACGCTTGGTATGAGTAATTGGCGTAACCTCGCGAAGGAGAGAGGGAACTGGCGAAGCTTTTTGATCTCGGCCCAAACCGACAAACGGTTGTAGCGCCATAAAAGAAGAAGAAGAAGATTCTTATTTTACAGTTATATGCAGCAGCCGCAAACATTTTTAATAGCATTAAATTTGCAAAAAAATCATTCGAAGTGAATATTTGAACGTGAAAAGTCGAAAATGTCTGCTAGAAATTTACGTGAACGCATATATTTAATTGGTTATTGTACCAACTCATTAACGGGAAGTAAACTACCCTCCAATATGCGATGCTATTTATGAATATGGTCTGCAAAATCACATCAAAGCTTTAGTGTTTGATACAACAGCGGTCAATACTGGGCGTTTCAATGGTACCTGTACGTTAATTGAAAATAATTTACAAAGACAACTTTTATGGTTACCATGCCGTCATCATATATACGAGATTGTTTTAAGATGCGTTTTCGAAGAAAAAATAAGCTGTTATGGAAGTCCAAACGTTAAAATGTTTGAGAAATTTAAAAATGCTTGGGCTAAGATTGATGCTAAAAACTATGAGTATGGCATCAACGATCCAACTGTCAAGACGTACATGAAAGAGTCTGCTGTTCGCATTATCGGTGCAGTAAATAATATCTTGGAAGAAAAACAACCCAGGGAAGACTATAAAGAATTCTTGGAACTCACTTTGCTCTTCCTGGGTCAAAAACCAGAAAAGACACATCCAAACAGCCTAATGTTTCGATCGCCAGGAGCTGTTCACCATGCAAGGTGGATGGCAAAAGCGATTTACTGTCTAAAAATATTTTTATTCCGTAACGAGTTCCAGCTTTCAGCAACTGAATTAAATGGGCTTCGTCAAATTTGTGTTTTTATTGCTGAAGTCTATGTCGAAGCGTGGTTTTCTGCTCCTTTGGCCATTAAAGCACCATATCAAGATTTTTTATTTTTACAAAAACTTGAAAACTTCAAAAAAATTGATGCTGCTATATCTTATGTTGCTCTTAAAAAGTTCAGGAACCACTTGTGGTATTTAAGCCCTAAGGCGGTTGGTCTTGCATTTTTTGACAGCAACGTATCTCTTTTTTCAAAACAAAAAATGGTGGCGGCTTTGGAAAATGATTTTGAACAAGAGCAAAACACAAAGCGAGCTACAATAAATGATAGAGAAATCGTTGAAATATTCCATGACGGAATTGAACAGTTCGTCTCTGTCGAAACAAAAGCATTATTTGAAAGATTTCAAATAAATACTGATTTTTTTAAATTAAACCCAGACAAATGGGAGCAGGACCAATCTTATTGTAAAGCGGCTGAACTGATGAAAAAATTAAATGTTACAAATGACACTGCCGAAAGGGGGTTAAATTGATGGAAGAGTATAATAAACTATTTACCAAAAATGAACGCCAAAAACAATTTGTTTTAAAAATTTTTAGCGATTACCGCCATCGGTTTCCGGACTGTAATAAAAAGACATTGTCTCAAGTGCTTTAAACAATATTAATAAAAACAGAAATCATATACATAAGTAGTTTTATTTAAGTATAATAAATCGACATTGAGGCGTACTTTTTCTCCTATATTTAAGTTTTTTTCATTAAATATTAACATTAGACAAAAATGTTATTGACAGATGTTATTGTAGACATATTAATGAACATCTTTCGCCAGTAATGTTTAAAAAAAAAAACACAGAGAAAGTTACAAGCAGTCAAAGTAAGAATTTGCGTGAAAAAACGTATTTTGTGTAACTTTGGGGGGCCGACGCGCCCCCTTATCCTCTTCCTACGACCTTGAAATTTTACTAGAATCTTTTTTAAATAAAACTACACACAAAAAAACACTGAGACCAAAACAATAAAGAAAAAAAAAATACTCCATACATTTAATTGTCACCCTAATGAGACACTATTAACGCGAATTTTTAATATATCTGCAGGCGAGCCATTAAAAGGCCAGACCAAAACACCGTTTTATTTTATTGGTGACGACATATTCAGTCTTAACCGTCATTTGCTAAAAGCGTACAATAGAAGTTCAAAGCTCACCACATCACAAGAGGCGCTTAATTACCGACTGAGCAGAGCAAGAATGACGGTAGAGATGGCATTTGGGAGACTGGCTTCACGATTCCGCATATTCCATCGACCAATTGAAGTATCTGTGAACACGTGTGATAAACTGGTGGAAGCCTGTTGCATTCTGCACAACTTTCTATCTCGAAAGCTGGTGGAACCACAAACGCCTGCAGAAGATAATTGCCAACAAGGCTTGCCCTCGACCATGTCAAATGCGAGAAAATATTCAAAAATATTGCGTTACCGATGGCGATATCAGTGGGTTAAAATAAAAAAACAAGTTATTCAAAACATTGTTTAAAGAAATAAATCTCATTTTTTCTTTAAAAATAAAAACTCCTTTTTCTGTTTAAAAAAAAAATGTTTTTAATTATTTCCCAAAGGTACAACAGTTCAATCAATAAAACTATAAATATGAATTTCTTCTAAAACTGAAAAAGTATCACTTATTATAATAAAAAATTTAATTTTTAATAGAAATTTATATCTGCTTCTTCAATGGCAGCTTGTAATGCATCTGTTGGCCCATTCCGCTCTTGAGACTTACTTAAATGGGCCAGAACTTTTTGCGTTACATGATTGTGAATTTCCGACATGGTTACAGTTGCATCAGCCAGTGAAAGCTGTTGTAACTGCAGTGCAATCGCCTTTCCAAACGAAGTAAACACATTTTCATTTTCAATTGTCTTTGCTGAGTCTATTATAGCGTCCACTGCCCTATTAAATTTGGCTTCCCTGCGTGCCTTCTGCTTGGAAAAGGGGCGAGAGCTTGCTGATGTCGAAAATGATGCAGTTGCAGGCAGTGGTGATACTGATGATAAACTGCCGGACGGTGATAATTGCCTTGAACTACTGGACGACGACGGCGACGATGGTCTTATAAAAATGGGTGGTACAGGCGAGGTGAAGACGTCAGCAATGCATAAACATCTGAGCTGTCCTCCGTCAGCATTGAATCGAAATCAATTGCTTCCGTAGCTATTTCGCATGTTTTCTGTTGAAAAAATAAACCGAAATGAAACCTATTTTGTAGATAATGGTTTCATGAACATACCACTTCCAAGTTGCTCATTGTTCGTCGCAAAATAACAACGGAGTCCAAAAAGTTAATTTCGTTGAAATAAAATAAATTCGGCTCATGTATAAAATCTGTAGAAGAGCCTGACTTCTTACTACAGTCTACTTTTTTCTTCTCCGACAGATAAGCAGTTCGTATCCTTTCTAAATTCTTTGGAAATTTGAATCCAAGCATTGTTTTTCATGTCGATTCGTTTATAAGTTGCGCTTTTGAAATTCCACAGGCATTCGAATTGCCTGTAAAAATTTATCAATTTAAATACACCCGACGTACCCCACTCCATTTTAAAATTTATCAGACCCGGTAAAACTACAAATCAACAATGTTGCCACTGCGAGCATCACAAAAAAATGAAAAATGGCTGTCAAACGAATGAAATGACAGCTCATTGACACGCTGCATGTTGGCAATTGATAACTTGAAATATTTCAAAATATAAATTGCTAACATCATTCAATTTACTGTCTCCATTGGCAATTTGCTTCGAAATTGCGATTGAACGCAACTATAATTGGCGTGTCGAGTTGGCGGATTAAGGGAATTTTGCCAGTTAAATACTGCTGCCTTCTCCAGTCGCGGACTCGGACACTGGTCCAACTTTTTAAATCGCGCCAAACCTATGTTAGAAGACAAAAAAAACAATATGAAATAAACAGGTAGAATAACAGCCGGTTTCACGAAATTTTTTCATTGAAAATTAAGTTCCATTTAATTTTAATTTTGATTTTTATTTAACTTTGCACTTAAGTTTTCGGCGTTTCACCATTATTAAGATTTGGCAACCCAAAAATGACAAGGCAGGGATGTTAGTAAAAATAACAGCTGATTTATGTAAACAAATACATTGTGGTGATTAGCAAAAATGGAAAGGCTAGCTCGAAGCAAAAATTTTTCCACTACAGATATTTCTAATTTGCTAAGTCTTGTGCAGCAAAATGCAAGTGTTTTAGAGTGTAAGGCCACAGGGAAAGTGCGTTCCGATCGAAAGGACAAAGTGTGGGATGGCATAGCGGAGAGTTTCAACTCGGTTTGCTCCGGAACACCGCGGTCAAAAAAAATCTGCAAACAAAATATTTCAACTTGAAGGCAGATATGAAAAAGCGATCTGCAGACCAGAAAAAATATGCGTATGGAACGGGCGGAGGTACATACAAAAAGCCAGCTGACTCCGACATTGATAAACTGTTAAAAGAAATATTGCCGGAAAAACAAGTGCGGGGAATGGACTCCAAATTGACAACGACTGCATACCTTCAGACAAAAATTTTCATGATTTGGATCATTCAGGTAGTTACGCATTGCAAATATTTATTATGTTTAATACATATTTACAAATGGGTATGTCTGTTAGATTTTGTAACAGTTGGAATTGATCCCCAGCAGCGAAATCTACCAAACAAGGAAGTTATGGAAAGTGAAATGATTGAAGAAGAAAATGGTTTGTTTATTTTTATTACGAGCAAGTCCTTAATTAATATCACAAACTGCCGGAATGAAAATTAATAAACGATTGTAAATATTTTTATTCGCAGATAATGTATCTAATGATATCGACTTACGTGAACAGTCAACAAGCAAAAGATTTCGTACTTCCAGCCCAAAACATACAACTGAAAAAGAAGGTACTATCCAATGATTTTACAATTTTAAAATTCTAAACAACTTGTTTCTTTGCAGATTTTTAGCCTTGGGAGCACTACACATCAATGCAATTGAAAACGCCAAAAAACAGAAAGCTGTGCGCTGAAAGTGTTAATAGAAAGCACACAAGTTGGGCTAAGCTAGCAGATACAAAATCAAAATGGACGGAAAGGAAACTAAAGCAAGAGGTTGAATTTGCGAAAGTCGAACACACGTTACGTGTAAAGCATATGAAAGAAGCACATGAACTACAGCAACAACAAGTTATTGAGAAGCATGCCCTTGAAATGCGAATACTTGAGGATCAACTAAAAAAAAAGTAAAAATGCTTACTTTCGTACAAAGTTTAAAGGTTTTATTCACATATCTGTGGTCACAAGCTATAACCGCCCAAGTCCTATGCTTTAACACAGGACTTAGGCGATTATCGCTTGTGACCACAGATATATGGTTTTTGTTTTGTATATGTACAGTGGTCTGTATGTACATACACATACGTTAGCACAAATTTTGAAATGTGAATTTATATAGTTTTTGTTTATGTATTTTTGCACATATGTATATGTAAATGTGCCTTATCAGTATTAACATAAATACTACAATGTGTTCCTGAATTTTAAAATAAAAGAATATACATAAGTATAAAGATGTTAATTTTGTTTAATAATTAGAAGTTTACAAACTTTCAAAATAGTTTTGTATTATATGATTTCTATATATGTAAATTGTCATTTCGACCTGAAGCTGAGATTGTAGGTACTTCAACAACTGCATCGATAAAATTATTTATTTCATTTGCGTACACTGCTGGAGCGTTGTAATCGTTGTTTAAGTTACAAATATTATGTAAAACTGCCGTTGCAACTATAATACTTTCTACTACCCTGAGGTGCATTCTTATTCCCAGCGCAAGAACTGGAAATCGGCGTTTCCACACACCATATTGACGTTCAACACAATTACGAGTTCTGATTTGCGATTCATTGTATAACGCCTCAGCCGGAGTTTGCACTTTTAACAAAGGTGTCATTATCCACCGATTGCAAGGATAGCCACTGTCGGCAACGACTATTGCATTTCCGAACTCTCCTGCCTCAAATTGGCTAAATATTCGTGAATTTTTCAGTATAATGGCGTCGTGTGACGATCCTGGCCAACGGGCTACGATATCCATTATGTTCAGTTTGCTGTCACAAAACGTTTGCACATTAATTGAAAAGTAGTTTTTTCGGTTTCGGAATAGTTCTGCTTCGTCCCCACCTAAATAGTCATTCATTTTAAATAATCGTCATCAGTTGAAATTAAGTATTTACTCTACTGACCTGGTGATTGTATTCTTACATGTCTGCAGTCCATAGCTGCTAGCACGCGCGGAAACTTTGCAATTTTATAGAATTGTCTCTGAATTTCTCTTTGGCTTTCTAATTCCAAGGGGATGGTTACAAAGCGTTCTCTTAACAATGAAATGTTGTGGCACACTCTCCTTATTGCGCGACAGGAAGAACTTTTTGAAACGCCACATTGCATGCAGCCAGTTGCAAAGAAACGCAATGTAAGTAAAAGCATTAATTCGGGAGACATAGCACCATTTCTACAATATTTTCAAAAGAATAACATAAATTTTAATTGGAAGTACTTTCTTGTATACTTACTTCTTAGTTTTGTGCTGGATTTTGTTCCTAATCAGTTCGAGTATCATCCAAGCGGACTGTTTAGTCAAACGAAATCTATTCCGAAAATCAACGTCATCATAACATGTAAAACAATTTTTTCTTTCCCTCATTATACGAGAGCGGCGATTTATAAATATATTTATTAAAACCTCGCACTCTATATCAATTTCGTCGTCAGATTCCATGTTTTATAATATATTTATCTTTTGCTACTTGCAAATCAGCTGATAGGAAAACGTAAACATAGTTGCATATGGCAGTATTTAATTAATATTTAAATGGCAAAGGGTGACCATTTAAATACGAATTAAGTCAAATGGTGAAACTGAAAGAAATTATTTTTCATTTAAATTAGTTTCGTGAAACCGGCTGTAAGTTTCTTGCGGCAAGCTCAAACGTTCTCCGATCGCTACCAAATTTTAATGCTAAGCATTTGGTATCAAAAGGAAACTTTTTCCGCCCAGCAATCGGAAATCGAAGGAATTTTCTATAAATAAGGGCCAGTCTAATGTACATGTATACATACATATGTACATATGTTGTATGTAGTATGTGCCTGACAGTATAGGGATAAGGGCAACAATTAGTTGTTTTTATTTTGTTTTAGTAACAAACTAACGGTAGCTGGAAAGCATATATGTATGTATATGTATACACATAGTTAAGCAAGTTTTTGTTGCATGTTGCATGTTAAGAGCAATGTACAAATTTGCAGCACTAATCACTACATTGTCATGTCCGCGAAAAAACTGTGATGTTTCTGAATTTGAGCGGAATAGTTGAAAACGGTCTTTCGTACTTATGTTTGCATAATGTATGTATGTATGTATGTATGTGTATAGAAGAAACCAGTTGCGTGCACAGGATAAGAAAATGCAATAAGGTACATGTACGCACTTACATATTAATATGTATATATTTTTAGCATGTTGCCCGTTATGACCCGATGTATGTATGTATGCATATGTGTATATACATACATATATCACGATGTAGCAAAAAGGAGTAGTCTACCATTCTTGTACATATCACATGTATGTATGAATTTAGTCATATGAAGCGCCACTTCGTCAATCGTATTAGATAGCTTTTGTTTAATCGACACATGCATAAAACCCTTAATTGTCCTATTGCATGAATTTATTAATATAAGCATTTGATTATTTTTTTATTGATCACAATTCATAAATCTAGTCCACTGACTTTTTTCAAATTCACGCAAATAACAATTTTTGATGGGTACACTTAATGTGTTTTACTAATTCTAATGGATTTTGATTTCAAATACAAATTATTAGAAACGTCCGTCACCAATAAAATTTAATAATTCCAAAGAAATTTGTAAATACTGAGCCGCCACTGTATGTACATATATCTAAACAACGTATAACCCTCACCTTATAATTATTATAGGCACCAGTAGATGAATTAAATCAGTCGGAGTCCCATGGTACTCAAAGCTTTTTAGAAATAAAAGCTAAAATAATAAGCGGCTATTACAAAGTAATTCTTCAAAACGGAAAAAGTAAAGTTTGGGAGATTTTTGGAAAAATTGAAAATGGCGGAAATTTTATTAAAAATATTGTGGCCTGTAAGAATTGTAGCAGTGTTTACAAATTTAATAATAGCACATCCAATCTTGTAAAGCATAAATGCTTCAAAAACTTTAAATCCGTACTAAAAAACAAGCCAAAAATAGATGTCGACCAAGCAACAAAAAATGATATAGTTGAGACAATAACTGAGTGAATGGTAAAACATTGTCGATCCTTCAAAATGGTTGAAGACGAAGGTTTGAAAAATTATACCGAAAAAACTCTATCAATTGGAGATAAATATGGGCCTAACGTAGATATTGACAAATTACTTCCACATCCTACAACAGTATCTAGGAACATAAGCAGGCTGTTCGATAATACTTTCGAAACCATTAAATCGGAAATTCTTCAGTATGGTGGAAGTGGGTTTGGTCTTACCTCGGATTTGTGGAAGGAAATCCATTTAAAAACGTCATACCTTTCTCTAACAATAAATTTTATAGCAAATGGAAAGCTCACCAACAGACTAATTGCGTTCAAATCAATCACATTGTATAACAGTGTGGCATATCTACATATTTTTTCGATTTTTTACAATCTTTTCGTAAAGGTGGTAGAATTCTACAAAAAATAAAATCAGCTTTGAGTGAGTTTAATTGCAATCTTGCCAACGCGATTATGGTTACAGACAGAGGTTCCAATATGAAAGCTGCGTTTCGAGGAAATGAGCACATCTTTTGCATTAATCATTTATTGCACAATATAGAAGAGAAATGCCTTAATGACACCCCCGAAATCGTGGAATTAAGCAACAAATGCACAAAACTTGTGAAGTACTTCAAAGTGCTCAACTACATTCAACTTTGAAAAGCTTCTCACAAACATGATGGAATACTATATACTATTTATTACAATCCATTCAAAATAATTGGATTGATATTGGAAATGTTTTAAAAGAAAAGGACCAAATATATAGGATAAGTGGTATTAGTCTTAATGTTGTATCAACATTATTAATAACTTTAAAACATTTTGAAG
Source organism: Philophylla caesio (assembly GCA_963971545.1). Taxonomy (NCBI): domain Eukaryota; kingdom Metazoa; phylum Arthropoda; class Insecta; order Diptera; family Tephritidae; genus Philophylla; species Philophylla caesio. Next base: position 135,013,712 of record OZ020604.1, read on the forward strand.
AAGCAAAACGTTAGAAGCAGATAAATGTCCAACTTTGCATTTGACGATAGTTCACATATTTTTTTTAAAACGAATGTGTCAAGTAAATGATGATGAATTAGACTGCATCAAAAATTTTAAAATAAGTCTCGCAACGTTGTTGGAAACTGTCGATATGAGGAATATAACTATTTACCATAAAGTTGCATTATTTTTATTCCCACCAACCAACAAACTTACACAATTTTCTGTTGAGGAAAAAGCCAATGTCAAAAAATGTTGCCATAGAATGATGGAATCTTATCTGAATAATTCCGATACAATGATAAATGAAAGTTTGCAGGCCGAACCCCTTACAGCAGAACAGTCAGATTCCTTCAGCCATCCAATACAACCGACACCGTTAAAAAAGTGCAAAACGAATTAGTATCATATGAAAATGTCAATGAGCCGATGCACAATAATTTTGATGTGTTGCAGTGGTGGGAATTCAACAAATTGAAATATCCGCTATTATATGAGCTAAGCTGCAAAACTTTAGCAACTCCTGCAAGTAGTGCGTCTTCAGAGCGAATATTTTCAAAAGCAAAGCACTTGCTTTCTGAGAAACGTTGCCTTATTGGGTCTAACCCAGATTCGGTGGGAAAAATAATGTTTCTACATTTAAATTTGAAATAGTTGTCTCAGTTGTATCATATCTAAAGGACACCAACATATTGACTATTTGGTTTTTTTTTTATTATATCTTTGAAATTATTCAACTCGAATGCATATAATGCTTAAACGAAAGCCATATAAACCTAATTTAAAGCTTTATAGCAAATTAAAAAAAAAAAAATTTTTTAGCATTCAGTATGCAGTTTTATAGCCAATTTAAATCTAGTAATGTAATGTATGTATCAAGAGGTTAGAAATAATCGTTGATATTTTATAATGTCTTTCAGAAATAAGCTTGTTTATATTAATTCAATTTATCGTTAATTAGAGATTTTTATTTGTCAATAGTTATACATTTTATAAAAAGTTTTGAACTTGGGTTAATATGGTTTCTGTTATAGCATGGAACTGTATTTTTTTTGAAAAATTTAAAAAAAAATAAAAGAAAAAAAAACAAACATGTCAATATCTGGGTTTCGTTATTTATGATATAAGGTATATTTAAGTAAGCAGTATAAGTAAAGATGAAATGCAATTAATTTATTTTTTGGGTTATGATAAAGTTTGAGTTTTCTGTAATGTATATATTTGTTATTAAATAATGGATTTGAAAAAACTAGATATAAATGAGTTTAAATGTTAAGTAAGTAGTATAAGTAAAGATGAAATGTAATTAATTTATTTTTTGGATAATATTTGAATTTGAGTTTTGTTAAATATGCATATTTGTTATTAAATAACGAATTTGGAAAAAATATAAATAAATGTGTTTTATTAAAAGAATCATTTACGGACAGGTTTTCAGTGCTGGTTTAAACTTACTTTAAATTAGTTTAACTTAGTTTCCTTGCGCTCAATTTGTTGCATCTAAAAAAAGCGCTCAGCAACCAACTGATAAGTTAGGCTAAGTTTAACCCTGCCATATCGGTCGTTTAAACTAAGTTTTAACCCCGTTTAAGGTTGACTGAAAAACTCAATACAGAGTTTAAACTTTGCTTAAACGAAAAACTATCAAAAACGAGTTAAAAAAATTGTATAACGATAAGGCTATCTTACAAATTTTGAATATGTTTCATCAATTAAACCAAACCCTGAATAATTTATGCATATATTAAGTCTCTTTTCATAATGATTAAATGGAATTACATACATCCATATGTACTCGTACGGTGCTTTGCTTAAGTATGTATGTACATAAAGGGTGTTTTTTTTACAGGTTTGTTTTTCGAATATAGATAAAACTGGCATTTTGTGGTCAAATCTGGCAACTCTAATGTCATTTATGTTCAGTTTGGTTTGCCATTTCATCATGAACAGGTTGACAAAAGAACAACGCTTGCAAATCGTGCAAATTTATTTCGAAAATAATGGTTCAGTTCGCGAAGTTTACCGTGAGCTCCGTCCATTTTATGGTCGACATAATCGTCCATCAGAGCAATTAATTCGGTTAACCATGGATCGTTTTCGCACTACGTTTACTCTATGTGATAATACGCATCCGCAGAGACGTCGAACAGTGCGCACCGAAGAAACAATTGCCGCTGTAGAGCAAAGTGTTGAAGAGGACCCGAATGAATCGATTCGCCACCGTGCACAGCAATTGGAGCTTTGTCCATCAACTTTATGGAAGATTTTGCGCAAAGATCTTGGCTTGCGACCTTACAAGATCCAGCTTGTGCAAGAATTAAAGCCGCGAGACCATGCAATGCGTCGTGATTTTGGTGTATGGGCCGAAAATGAGATTGATCTCGATGCTGATTTTCATCGCAAAATTTTGTTCAGTGATGAGGCTCATTTTTGGTTGAATGGCTACGTCAACAAGCAAAATTGCCGCATTTGGAGTGAAGAGAATCCACATGAGACCCTTGAAACGCCATAACATCCACAAAAACTGACTGTTTGGTGTGCTCTATAGGCTGGTGGAGTCATTGGGCCATACTTCTTCTGCAATAATGCTGGAGAGGCAGTTACCGTTAATGGAGACCGGTATAGAGCCATGATAACCGACTATTTTGTTCCCGAATTGGATGGCATGAATGTGGATGAGTTGTGGTTCCAACAAGACGGCGCTACATGCCACACAGCGCACGTCACAATCGATTTATTGAAGGAAACATTCGCTGAGCGCATAATTTCGCGGAATGGACCTGTCAATTGGCCACCAAGATCGTGTGATTCGACACCATTGGATTATTTTCTTTGGGGATATGTGAAGTCGCTCGTCTACACCAACAAACCAGAAACGTTAGGGGAATTGGAAGCCAACATTCGTGGCGTTATTGCCGACATACGGCCCCATATGCTCGAAAAAGTGGTTGAAAATTGGACCTGTAGAATTGGCTTTATTCGAGCCAGCCGCGGCGGCCACATGCCCGAAATCATATTTAAACATTAATGGCATAAAATTATCCTTCCAATAAAGCCAAATTGATGGACCTTAAAACGAGTTTCTTGTGTTTTATTTCAATTCGAAGTTCTATACCCCTAAACAAACACCACATATGCACGTACATCCACATCAATATCATCGCAAAAATCTTACTGAAAAAAATTGCTATTGCGTTTTCGCATATCAAATTTTCAAGTTCATTTGAATTATGGTGAATTATGGTGAATTATTATGAATTTTGATGAATTATACAACGTTATTTATTTATTTGTTTACAATTACTGTATTTTAACTTGTTTACATTTTCACGTGTTGTTGTTCCTACATATTTTTGTATACAATTACTGTTCTTTTATTGTTTACATTTTTGGTTTATGTTTCGCTCATCTTCAATTTTTGTTGAGTATATGTATACTATAAATTAAGTTTTTTGCATATCACATGTCAGTCTACCAGGCGCAGCCGATAGTGTAAGTTGTGTTCATTATTGTTTTAGTTTGTAAATAGCGAACGCCTTCTGTTGTTTTTTGCAGTCCTGATGATGACTTCAGACTGAAGTCGAAATATTGACGATTAAATAAATAATTGACATATTATTCAATTGTTTTATTTTTCCGGCCTTGAGCTCATTAAAAATCTATATATAATTTATATAATTATGGCCAATACAACTGAATCAACATTAACACATTTATTTAAAAATTTCCTAAAAATATGTCGCCATTTTAGATCAGTCATTTAGAATTGTGAAATTTCGATATTGAATTCGTAATCAGCGACCCCAAAAACCCATTGAAAAATATAATGAACAATCATCACCAAAAATTTTATCAAAATAGTCGCCATTTTGAATACGCCATATTGGATTTTGCAATTTTCATATTGGATTTGAAATCAGCGACCCCAAAAACCCTTTGAATAATATTAAGAACAATGTTAGTAAAATTTTGTTTGAAATTCTCAGCCATTTCGGATCCGCCATTTTGAATTTTGAAATTTTGATAACGGATTCGTAATCAGCGACCCCGAAAACCCCTAAAATGATGTCCCAGATGATTCAAAATAAAGAAGCCGACTTTTGGCCAGCTAGATTCAACTTTCAGACCACTGTGCGCCGCCTGCATTCATACGGACCATTTCAAATGGTTAGCGACTTCACGCGACCGAAAAAAATGGTACAAGTAAGTTGTGCATTCATAAATGAGTTAATTCATGCAGATGTTTAGTACACACAATAGCGAAATTGAAAAAATATAAATTTCACAAATGTGCGGCCGGGATGCTTTTGGTGGCAGGCTGCTGCTTATGATCGACAAAGACGAAAACAAAACAATAATTGAAGTTAGTCGCAAAACGAACGGCAAATGCAGTAACGAATAAGAAAAATGTGGGGAATAAAAGAAAGTAATTCTGTAGCCAATTCGGCACATATTTTATGAAGAATGTTCATGCATATGCTCTTATTTTTCAGCTAATAATTAAATTATTTAAACTAATATGAGAATTAATAAGTAGTATAAATACTTACATATGTTAATATGTAATTTGAATTTGCATTTGCATATTTTTGATATTGAATTACCATCGGCATTTTGCATTTCGAAAATAAATTCAATATCATACATTATGTACATTTTATATGTACATATGTATGTATGTTATGTATGTATGTACTATGTTTAAGATAGTCGATCAAACTAATAAAATCTTAAAATTAATCTTATGTACAAACTAAAAGACAAACGCATATTTGCGTGAACACAAATGTGTGCGTACATACAAACAAGTTAAGTTTGAAAGTGAAGACTTGTTTCAATCGTGCTCCGTTGTAAAGTGAAATTTTACAAGCTGGCATTTAGAGGAATCCTACACCCACAGCGACCACCGCGCGAGTATTATTAATGTGGGTCGCACTGCCTGTACTACTGCGGCTGCAGCACCTTCAAAAGTAAACACGCTGGAAAATTAAAAGCTTTGACGAAGAGCTCTTTCGTGTAGCTTTTGACTATTTTAAAGTATTGTCTTCTCCAGATGGTGCAGCCTTGGAGCTCTCGAAAGCACTAATAAAAGCATGTGATACCAGCATGGAACGTAAAGGCCGTGGCAAAACATGAAAGTCAGCATATTGGTGGTATGAACAGATTGCAGCCCTTCGTGAGCAGTGTAATTGATCCCGCCGATTATGCCAACGTTCACGCAACGCAGCAAATGCTCTGCAGCTCAGGCAAAACTTTAAGAACTGCAGAAGACTTCTCAAGAACGCCATCCGAGACAGCAAGCGTAAAATATTCAAAGAAATATGCGAAGATGTTAACGACAATCCATTTGGGTTCGCATATAAGCTGGTGCTTAAAACACTAAAGAAAACTGCCTAGCCAACATGCCCCATACTTATGATGCGAATTGTAAAAGATCTCTTCCCTGAGCAAACAAAGTTTGCAAGGATGCTGGAAATAGAGCGCGAAAGTTATATACCGACCATAACAGAGGAAGAAGTGCTTAAATCAGGCTCCAAACTATCGGCTAACAAGGCACCAGGCCCCGACGGCATTCCGAACATTGCTCTGAAGACAGCTGTTGCTAACAATCCAGGGATATTTGCGAGGGTATTCAACATATGCTTAAAAAAAGGTGTATTCCCAAGAACATGGAAACTGCAGAAACTGGTGCTTGTACCAAAAACTGCGAACCCCTCCTCCACTACCGGCTTTCGCCCGTTATGCATGCTTGACACTACATGGAAACTGTTCGAAGACATAACAAAAAGCAGACTGGAAGATTTTGCAGACAACCGACTTTCCTGCAATCAACACGGCTTTAGAAAGAAGCACTCGACAGTCGATGCCATTGAAATTGTAAAATCAATAGCAGAAAAAGCCATCGATGTTAAACGTTGTCTAGGAGGAAGTAAAGAGTACTGTTTGCTAGTCACACTCGATGTCAAAAATGCATTTAATAGCGCAAGCTGGAAGGAAATACTGAACGCACCTTGCAGCAGAGAGGCCCCATTCTACCTGCAGCGAATAATCTCCAGCTACCTCTCTGATAAAGTGCTACGCTACGATTGCGACCACGGGATCGTTGAACATGAAATAACTGCAGGAGTACCACAGGGATCGGTGCTGGGGCCCATACTGTGGAATATCATGTACGATGGAATTTTACGACTTACCGTACCAAAAGGCGCAACATTTGTTGGTTTCGCGGACGATAAATGCATTGCAATAACAGGGAAAACGATCGATAAAATAGTACATGTCGCTGAAAACTCGAATAAAGCAGCAGAAGAATGGCTAAGAGAGAAATCGACAGCACTAGCTGCCCACAAGATGGAAGCCGTTCTCATCAGCAGCCACAAGAAAGTGTAAACGGTCTCAATTAGAGTTGGTGATACTCTTGTAGAAGTACCTTGGTGTCTTAGTGGGTCATCGCCTGTGTTTTCGTGACCACTTGGAGTATGTCAATAAAAAGGCCGCGACGGCCACAGTAGCCCTGTCCAGACTAATGGCAAACATTGGATGGCCAAGACAGCAGTCCAGGCAAATCCTAGTAGGAGTTGTCAGGTCGATACTCCTCTACGGATCGACGGTATGGCGCAATGCTCTTTCGCGAACATCATATGCCCGGAACATTAACTCAACATATCGCCTCTGCGCTCTCCGAGTATGTTCTGCATACCGAACAGTTTCCCAAGACGCGGCCCTTGTTATTGCAGGACTATGCCCGCTTGACCTCGTAGCTCGTGAGATGTGCGATATCAGCAAAACAAAACACGACCAATACAACACTGATGACAGCAGTCTCAGAAACGCAGCAAGACAGCGAAGCATATCGCTGTGGCAGTCACGATGGGTAACATCAACAAAGAGCAGGTGGACGTACCGCCTCATACACGTCATAGATAAATCGCTCAACAGGCAACATGGAGACGTGGATTTTTACCTATCACAACTCATCAGCGGCCACGGAGGCTTTAAAGCTTATCTCTACCGCTTCGGCTACGAGACGGACCCCTTCTGCGAAAGATGCGGACCCACGAAAATCGAAGACGCGGAACACGTTTTCTTCAAGTGTCCAAGGTTTAGTAATCAGAGGTACGTATTCAATAACTCTCTAAGCGTATGTGCAACTCCAGAAAACTTTATATCTATGTTGTTAATGAGCAGAACGGCATGGAAGCCTGTCATATGGCTGCCGTAGTCATGCAAGAGTTGAGAAAAAGCGAACAGGCTAGACGCGCGCTCGATCGACGTATTGGTGCAAACTCTGGCCCATGAATATAGGCTGGGGGGGAGAATAAGCTTAATGGCGTATATAGATAGAATCATTACTAGTACAGTGGGTAGTAACAAGTAGATGCAATTTTTGACGGACTGCATCAGACCAGTAACTGACGTAGAGCTTAGCGCTCAAACCACCTCCCGACGCAATACTTAACGGTGGTGCCGGGGGGATTGGTACTTGACGGTAGGAGGTTTAGTGCGGTTAAAGTCCCACACTGACGTGGTATAGGCTTTCGATGCTTCCTCCTCTGAAAAAAAAAAAAATACATACAAGTTAACAGCAGACCACACATAGACACAAAGTTGCATTTGTAAACAATACTGCCGCTGTGGTCGAGTTGGTAGCGGTGCGTGCTATAACTCGATATGCCTCTGAGTTCGAGGTTCGAATCTCAGTCAGGGCAAGCAAAATCTTAATCATAGAAAAAGTTTTTTCTAATAGCGGCCACCCCTCGGCAGGCAATGGCAAACCTCCTCTGCCATGAAAAAGCTTCTCATTAAATATATCTGCCGTTCGGAGTCGGCACAAAACTGTAGGTCCCTCCATTTGTGATATAATATAAAGACGCACACCACAAATGGTAGCAGAAGCTCGGCTAAGCACTGAGCTATAAAGTGTAAGCGCCAAAATTATATTATATTATATGTATGTCAAATCCAAACCTTCGGCCATTGTAACAGCCAACAGATAACAATCCAATAGGAATTGTGAAATTAGAATTAAGACAAACATAATTTTAACCTATAAATATAACCATTTTCATAATAAAGAGTTAGTTCGATTTTGGATAGATAGAAGCGTTCTTAGTGTTCGCAAGAATATAATTGGCGCCCAACGAGGGCTTTACAATCCTTATAAAACTAAGGTGAACGAAGTGTTTGCTCTCGGTTGTACAATCATTATAAAAAAGGATTAACGCGAGTGTCTAAAAAAATGTATCGTAAAAAAGGAGAAAATTACTTTTTGATTTTCTCCTTTTTTACGATAAATTTTTTTAGACACTCGCGTTAAAACGATTTATCTCGGGTTCGCGTGTCTAATAAAAAGGTTTTTGGTAAATTCCTTGTCAAAAGTAATATATAGAAAAAAAAGTTAACAAACTCTCGCATACGTTATTTCGCAAATGTGTAGAAATATTAAAAATTAAATATATAATAATTAAATTTAAAGCTCGGGCTCGCGCTTTTAGAACAATTATTAAAAATTATATGTATGGACACATTTTTTTTATTAATTTATTAATAAAAAGTTATAAATCAAATGAAAAATAATTCATCAGCACTATGTAAGTATGTATATATGAACGGTGATTGTTATTGTTTTATTGAATACAAGCTCTGATGCCAGCACAAACTTTAAGGCAACCACAAGGAAATCAATCAACACAAGGCCACTCGTCAAGGCAGCAGTTGAATAAGCAACAACAACCACACCTTTAAGGGGAAGCATCTAATTACGACTATATTAATTGTAAGACAAATAAATTTTACTGTTTATTATATACGGTGTTTTTTTTAGACGTGTGGTTTTCAATGAGGCAATACTTTTTTCGGAATTGGTCCTCTTTACAGTTGTTACTTGCTTTATACTCAGTTTGGTTTGCCATTTCAAGACGCCTTGAAAGAGAATATTCGGCGCGTTATTGCTGAAAAGTTGCTGCAAAAAGTGGTAAAAAATTGGGCCTCTCGGCTGGAATTTATTCGAGCCAGCCTCGGCGGTTACTTGCCCAAAAACACTTTTAAAAGATAATAGCAAACGCTTATCAATATAATATAGGTATATTCTTGGCCATAGCATTAAATTATATGCGTTTTATTTTTTCTTAAAAACCACATGTCTAAAAAAACACCCTATAGTAAATATAAATTATAAAGTGATAAATGGGAAATAGCCAAATTAAATAAAATAACCACAGTATAATAAGATTATTGTGGTGAGGATAACAAAACTAAAAATTTACCAAAATTACTAGTGAAACATAAAAAGAAAAACCACATTAATTAAAGCTTGTACAGCCGATAAATTAAAAAAAAAAACTCGTTATAACACTTGCTCAATTCTACGACTCCAAACTCCGGACCGTCCAGAATAGAAGAGCCCCCTTCCCTAGAAGGGATCACATATAAAAAATACTGAATTCTTTAAAAATAAAAATACTTTGAAAAACAAAATCTAAAACTTAAAAAAATTGCTAACGGAGAACTGACAGTGGAACTAATTACTAGTTAATAACTAGTGCAACAGTATCCCTCCAACAGGAGATTGGTCAATTAAAAGAATAATTGACCGTAGCAGAAAGACAGTAGTAGACTTTAAAAATGAAACTACCAATGAAAACATAGAATATTGTGAATTATTAGACATGGTCAAAAGTTTACCAGAATTTTCTGGCGGTACAGCACAATACGTCAGCTGGCCTGAAGCAGCGAATGTGACCATGAGCTTGTATAAAAGAGGCAGCAGAAAATATCTGTGTGCTTTAACAATTATGAGAAACAAATACGTAACAAATCATGGCACGGTGTTTAATTTTGACGCAATTATTAGTAGGTTAGATTTTGCCTACGCAGATAAGCGACCAGTTCACATAATTGAACAAGATTAAAGTGTGTTACGACAGGGTAGCTTATCTCTAATAGACTACTACAATTTAGTTAATAAAAATTTACTTTCATAATCAACAAAACAATAACGATGCACGGTAATAGTTCCGAATTAACCAATGAACTGATAAAAAGTAATAGGGATCATGCTTTAAGAATATTCATAACGGGTTTACGACCACCGTTATCAGACATGTTATTATTTTTATTGGCTCCCTTGGATTTGCGAAATGCTCTGGCAAAAGCACAGGAATGGGAAGGTAATAACCAGAGGGCATTGTTAGCCCAAAGCTTTGCAAATGAAAAATTTCGTGTAAGTTCACCAAGGTATCCAAGTAATAATCTCAGGATCCAATCTAGAAACAATTCGCCAAACCTGAACCGATGGATGTATATCCTTCGTTATCAAAGTTTAGGAAAAATTTTGAGGGCAAGCCACAACAAAATACTGGCTTCGTAAAATACAACTCAAATATAGCTTGTGCAAGTGCTCCAGTCAATAAAAATTTAGGAAGCAAAGTTGAAGTGTCACATGCAATGAAGCGGCCTAGGGAAAGTAATAACAGCTTCCGACCGCAAGATAAGTCGCAAAGAATAACCAACTTTCGCGAAAATGATTTTCTAGGGAACACGGGGACGAGCTCCCATACCTTAACCTCTACGAGCAAAAATTAATGAAAAATTTAAAAGCTCTTGTCGATACAGGAGCAACCTCTTGCTATATAAGTCAGGCGGTCTACCATAATAAAATTTAGTTAATAATATATCCTGTAACAGGGTCACCTCAGGAGGTAGAACGACCTTGCCTTGGCAAAGGGGACTGCCCTGGTCGACCTCTCCCTTTCCCCCCCTAAATATTATTAGTTTGCCGCGCTCGCCTTGTCGAGCAGTGTGGACGTTTATGAAAATCATGGAAAACAACAAAAAACTTGCCTCGGATAACCGAGAACCCCAAACATTTGGACCCAACCCTTCAGGAAGATCAGGGCTGTCTTCGGACAAGACAAAACTTTTCAGCGATGTAAAGCCTGTGGCTAAGCCAGGGCCAAGCACACGCTCCATCCCTTCGGGGATTGCCTCTACGGCATCGAGGTCATCTGCCGGGAAGCGACCTAACTCTGTCTTTAGACAAGCTAGTGACGCAACTTCCTCGACTAATGCCGGCAAAAGACTCAACCTCGCTGATAGGTCTTCGGGAAGCAAGGGCAGCCCTGTCAAAAGACAAGCTAGCTCCTCTGCTATTCCTGCCACTCCAAAAAAACTTCGGCGACATCGGTCCGCATGGCCAAACCAGCAGTCCCCGATGTGCGCCCCTCTGACTCTGATGCGACCCCGGACTATAGTCATCCCGGAAGTCAATCAGCGCGTCTGAGAGACACTACCGCCCTCAGGATCCTGGAGAGACTGAGGGAAATAAAAGAAGAAGAACTTTCCAAAGAGGAGCTGGACTCCAAAAAATGGGCTGAAACGTTCATGGCTGAACACCGCGCAAAGGCAAAGATCGAGGTTCCTCAGGGAAAACGGAAGAACTCGAGAGAGGAGGGGCCAGACCCGAAAAGGACAAAAAGTCCCCCTCTCTAGCTGTGAGAGAGCCCGCTAGATCCTTTGCAGATGTGGCAAAGGAAGCTTTTGAGAGAAAGGTTGTAGACCGCAGTTCCCCCGATGGAGCAATCAAACCGCAGAATTGGGAGCTGGTTAACAGAAAGCTCTGGACGGTGTACAGATACATCCTGAAAGAAAATCCAGGACCATCTCCTAGCTGCGCGGATGCGGGATGGTTTCACTCTCGCGTCAAAATTATAAGATGCGCCGATCAAAGGTCAGTGGATCTATATACGCTGGCAATAAGTCGTGTAGGCGAACTCTGGGAAGGAGCTCGACTCAATGTGGTTCGTCGGGAGGACATTCCGAGCAGGTCCAATCAAGAGCTTGGATTCCGGAGTTCCACACTGACCCAAAGGAAGTGCTAGAGCTAATCCAACTGGGCAATCCAGAGCTACCCACCCACGACTGGAAGGCGGGCATATTGATAAGAAAGTGTATTAATGTGTTTCTTTTAATACAGTTCAGTGATGCGGACAATGTTGTCGTGGCAGTGGAGTCTGGCGGTAGGACAGTTTGGCTGGCGTCCTCGTACATGGCGCACGACGCGGAAACACCACCTCCACCTCAGCCAAAAAGAGATGCGGTAACAGAAGCGCACAGGCGCGGCACCCCGTTAATCATTGGAGCTGATGCAAATGCACATCATCATATCTGGGGCAGCTCAGACACAAATGAACGGGGTGAGTCAATCTTTGAATTCGTTATGTGTAATAACTTACAGGTAAGCAATCTAAAAGATACTCCCACTTTCGTGACTTCAAATAGGAGGGAAGTCCTAGACATTACGTGTACCAATGGGGAGGGGGCAGAACTTCTGCATGACTGGAAAGTCTCGAAAGAGTCTTCACTCTCGGATCATATGTATGTGATCTACAAATTAGCTATACCGGTAAAAGAGCGAAAACCGTTACTAAACCGAAGAAAACCCAAGTGGAAAAAGTTTAAAGCAACCATTTCCAACAATATTAATGGTCTAAATGGAATGAATTTAAGGATAGTCAACGACGCTTTAAGTATGCAGTAAGAAGCACTAAACAATCCTCTTGGAGAGACTTCTGTCAGAAGATAGAAAGCACTTCGGAAGCCACCAGACTAAGGAAAGTACTGTCGATGAGTACAAGCAATATAAGCTATCTCATAAAAGATGATGGAGATTGGACAACAAACAGCGGTGAAACATTAGAACTCCTAATGCAAACACACTTTCCAGGGTGCTTGGAAAACAGAGTCAACATAGTTTGTACTCGATCTGAGAGCAACAACGATTTCTCCATGCTCAGTATAACCGAAGAAAAAATAAAAAAAGGAAGATCAGTGCAAACAGCTCTACACACCCTAGTCAATACGATTAAGAGATCACTGCATTACATTTCTCCTGTGGCGATCACCTCATCACTGGTCATCCTTGGGGTGAATAACTCACTGGCCTTGCTCATTGGGCGTATGCTTGTTGAAAGAGAATTAAGCGCTGAGCAGGGTGGGTCTATCCTTAGGAGGTACCCAGTCCGAGGAACGCCTCAAGGAGGAGTAATCTCACCACTCCTCTAGAATGTAGCCGTAAACGGGCTCCTCCAAAAACTCGAAGAGCCGGGTGGCAAAATAATTGCATACGCTGATGACATCGTCATAGCAATCTCAGGCAAACACCTCTCCACAATAACGGACCAGCTTCAAACATCGTTAAATAGCTTAACTCTGTGGTGCAGTAGCCGAGGACTTGGAGTAAATGCATCAAAGACGGACCTGGTGCTCTTTTCTTCTTCTTCTTTCATTGGCTCGATAACCGCCTATGCGATTTTGGCCGAGCTTAGCACAGCACGCCAGTTATTTCTCTCTTTCGCTAACTGGCGCCAGTTGGAAATACCAAGCGTACCCAAGTCCCTTACCGCCTGGTCTCTCCAACGCAGAGGAGGCCTCCCTTTTCCTCTGCTACCACCGGCGGGTACTGCGTCGCATACTTTCACAGCTGGAGCGCTTTCATCCATTCGAACGACATGACCAAGCCAGCGAAGCCGCTGGATCTTAATTCGCTGCACTATATCTATGTCGTTATAAAGCTCGTACAGCTCATAGTTCCCTCTTCTACGGTATTCGCCATCGCAAAAGCGTAAAGGCCCATAAATCTTTCGGAGAATCTTTCTCTCAAACACTCCCAGAGCCTTCTCATCACATAACTACATCGTCAATGCTTCTGCGCCATACATTAGGACGGACATAATGAGAGACTTATAGAGCGTGATTTTTGTCCGTCGAGAGAGGACTTTACTGCTAAGTTGCCTACTCAGTCCAAAGTAGCACTTGTTGGCAAGAGTGATCCTCCTTTGGATTTCGAGGCTGACACTATTATTGATGTTAATGCTGGTTCCTAAGTAAACGAAGTCCTCTACTTTTTCAACGTTATAGCTGTCAACAGTGATGTTAGATCCCAGTCGTGAATGTGCCGACTGTCTATTTGATGACCTTGTTCACCTCCAGACTCATTCGCTTTGCTTCTATATCCAGTTTGGAGAAGGCAGAACAAAATGCGGGGGGTTTAAGGCTGATGATGTCAATGTCATCGGCGTACGCCAGCAGCTGCACACTCTTACAAAAGATGGTGCCTGACCGATTTAGTTCGAATTATCTTCCCCAGCATCAGGTTAAAAAAGTCGCACGACAAAGAGTCACCCTGTCTAAAACCTCTTTGGTATGAAACGCTTTGGAGAGGTCCTTTCCAATTCTAACGGAGCTGGTTGTGTTGCTCAACATAATTTTACAAAGTCGTATAAGTTTCGCGGGGATACCAAATTTAGTCATTGCGGCATATAGAAAACTTCTTTTCGTGCTGTCGAAGGCGGCTTTAAAGTCGACAAAAAGATAATGTGTGTCGATTCTTCTTTGTCGGGTCTTTTCCATGATCTGGCGTATTTTGAATATCTGGTCGGTGGTAGATTTACCAGGTCTAAAGCCACACTGATAAGGTCCAATCAGTTCATTGACGGTGAGTCTCTCACATAATACGCTCGACCGAACCTTATCCGTGATTTTAAGAAGACTAATCCCGCGATAATTGGCGCAAACTGCAGGATCACCCTTTTTGTGGATTGGGCAGAGCACACTTAAGTTCCAATCAGTAGGGATGCGTCCTTGCGACCATATGCTAGAGATGAGCTCAGGCATGCACTTAACCAGCTCCTCTTCGCCGTACTTAAATAACTCAGCGGGTAACCCGTCGGCCTCGGGGGCTTTGTTGTTCTTCAGCCTTGCTATCGCTGTCCGAATTTCGTCATAGTCGGGTGATGGTACATCACGTCCATCATCATTGATTGGGGTTTCGGAATCATCATCTTCCCAAGGCGGTCTCTGCCACTACCACTAAGTAGTGTGCAGAAGTGCTCCCTTCATAAACTAAGTATATTCTGAACGTCAGTTACCAGGTCGCCGTTGTCGGTCTTACAGGAATTGGCCCCGGCCTTAAAACCGTGGCAACGCCCATTCCTCATCGCACCAGTCATTTTTCCGGGGTCGCTGGAAACCAAGAGATTGTTCAGCGGCGGTACGTAAAGAGCAAGAGATGTGGTTCCATTACTCTGAAATGTCGCTGTGTTGATTAGAGCTCTCAGAGAGCAGGAGTGCGAGTCGAGTAGCGAAGTGCGTGGCTGTCTGTTGTGATTGCAACTTTCCGACGTCGAGCTTTCCTTGTGTGCCTTTCCACACGCTTTTTGACGCACAGAGGCGCGTGCGTATCTTGGCTGCGACAAGATAATGGTCCGTAAAAGCAATCTTTGGTCCCATCATCCTTCTCTTCCGTCGTGGCATAGGCGCAAATTAGGGAGATGTTGAAGAATCTCGCCTTTATGCGGATTGTGGCGAGACGTTCGTCCACCGGAGTGAACGACAGTACTTTACGGCGAAGTCTCTCTCCCACCACAAATCCGACACAAAATTTGCGCTCCTTTAAATGGCAGCTGTAATATACGTCACAAGGGCCTACCGTTTTCCTCCCTTGCCCCGTCCATCGCATTTCCTGGATGGCGGTGATGTCAGCCTTCGCTCTGTCGAGGACATCTACCAGCCGGGCAGAGGCACCTTCCCAATTAAGGGTTCGGACATTCCAGGTGTATGCCCTCAAATCATGGTCCTTTAAACGTTTGCCGTGGTCGTCATATAAAAAGGGGGGTCCTGTCCGAGGCATTGCTTTACTTTTCATTGGAAGTGGTTTTTTTACGTGGCGGGTTCCAAGCCTTGCGCACAACCCATTGCTGGGGGTTGAAATTTTAAATTCGTTTATATAGCAACTGTAACCGCATACCCAGAAGCACCACTGTACCCAATTGCACCTTTTCTAGGAAGCACAAAACACCAGATCTCATACAAATAACTCTAGGGGAAACACACTCGTAGTAAAGGAACAGACCAAGTATCTGGCACGCATTTTGGACAGAAAGCTTATCTTGAAGCCAAACATCCAAGACAGGGTGCGTAAAGCGACAATAGCTCTATACTTCTGCAACAGGACAATTGGGAAAAGGTGGGGAATGCAACCAAGAATTACATACTGGTTATACGCAGCGGTGATCAGGCCGATCCTATGTTACGCCATAGTAGTATGGTGGGACTCCCTCCAGAAAGGTGTAAACTTTAAAATGACGGATAAAGTTCAGAGACTGGCGTCCATTCTCATAACTGGTGCGATGAAAACAACGGCATCGAAGTCCCTATATACCGTACTAAATCTACTTCCGATAGACCTGCAAGCCAAACAGGTAGCAAGTGCTACGGCGGTACGCTTAAACATCCTAAAGAAATGGTCAAATAGTACCTACGGTCACGGCAAGATACTAGCGGAATTCTCGGAGCTTCCTGGTCTGGCTTCCGCCCGCTACCCTCAACACTGCGTTTACGACCCTCCTACCTTCAAAGGAAGAGTGGAAACTGTATACGCAGATGGATCAAAGCTTGAAGAAACGGTGGGTGGAGGTGTATATGCCCGGCATCTGGGGATCTCCTATAGCTTTCGTCTTCCAGACCACTGTAGCGTCTTTCAGACTTAACTGATGGCGATATGTAAGGCCACACAACTGCTAAAGTGTGATATGATACCCAGGTCACAGCGGAATAGAGGGAAATTGTAAGGTCGACGAGCTAGCCTCACTCGGTACTGGGCTCTCGACCGTAGATATATGTGATGAACTAGGCATACCCTTGCAAACTTGCAAGCTTCGTATAGCCGAAAGGTTTACAAAATTATCGAACGATAGATGGCGGCAGGAAACAACCTGCAAAATATCGAAGCAACTGTGGCCGGCTATCAGCGCAAAACGCACAGGCAATTACTAAACGTGAATAAACACGACTTGAGCATGATAATATCGGTCATAACAGGACACTGTCTTATAGGTTAACACGCCTTTCGATTAGGGCTGAGACTGTACGACTTCTGTAGAAGCTGTCACGACGAAGAGGAGGAAGAGACTATCTTGCACCGTCTGTGCCAATGTCCTGCTCTATCCCGAAGAAGACTCTCCACTATGGGCAGACAGTTCTTTAACGACCTGGAAGAGCTTGGGGAGATTGAAATAAGAGATCTCCTTAAGTCCCTTCGAAGCACTGATTGGTTTTAGGGGTTGGTTCCTTCGTGGGGAGTTACAACCCCCAAATGCGGCATCACAATGGGCCATGAGCCTAAGTGTGTATGTAATGACAACCGCACTAACCTAACCTAACCTAACAATAAACAAAAAGGTAAAAACAGTGAATGGTTATTCAATAATCAATTTTTACTATTTGATAACTTTATTTGGAGTCGAACAAGTTTTCAAGACTTACGCTGATAAATTTACCGGCTAATTAAAAAGGATAGTAATAATAAAATTATTACAAAAGCTAACTTAGAGGAACATAAAGATTCCCTTACAAATGCTAATTCTGAGGAACATAAAATGTCCCTTATTAAAACTAAAGAGCGACATAAATATTCCCTTACAAATACACAGTTTTACTAATTCAAACGTTACGGTCGCAAAGTTTTGTTCTCGTTTATTTGCTGCTGGTACATTAAGTATAACGATACGGACTGTCGATGTTTTATGTACATATGTACATTTGAATAATATTATTCTGCAGATCTGCACTTGTTCTGCGCTGTCGGTACGTCGCTGCTATTGAAAAGCTTAAAGAAGCGAACGACTTAAGAAAGGTGGAAGTGCTGTACCATACGAGCTAAAGTGGCAATGCTGCCACCACGTTGGGATTTATTAATCGTTATTAATATTTTAAAATTTTTCAGATTATTTAAAAATATTTTACTTATTTATTTGATTATTTGATATTATTGACTTACTATATTTTTGGTTATATGCTGTTATACTCATACATTCATAATGCCGACTGCCAAACTATTGCAAGTAGATGAAATGATAACATGCTCTGGCGGGTGTGAATACAATATCTGTTTGAAATGTATTACCATAAAAAGGAATGAGATCAAGATAATAGCAGAAAACATAAACTTGAAATGGTTCTGTAATCAATGCTTAAAAAATAAAAATGTCGCGATATTTTAAATTATATAAGTTAACTGGGTTACACACTGATTATATTAAGTACTCAATTCTTCGACACAGTTACTTTGATTTGAATAAAAAATTCTACAAATCTTTTTTATGCAAGATTAAAAATAATTTAATACAAAACCCTAAATCATTTTATGATTTCGTTAACTCGAAGCGCAGAGTAAATGGTTTTCCGTCCGCCATCAAACATCCGAACGTCGTGTCAAGTGACAGTCAATCCATCTCGAACATGTTTGCCCAGTTCTTCAGGTCCAATTATTCTATCAACTCGCCTACAAACAAAGATTATCCATATAAACTCTGTCCGATGACCACCGCTATCATTCCTGCTATATTTCCCGAAGAAGTGTTTCATTACTTAAGTACCCTCAAGGAATCTTATAAGTCCGGCCCCGATTTGATCCCGACTTGCTTCCTTAAAAAATGTGCTGAATATCTATTTGAACCATTAAAGAATTTATTTAACTTATCTCTTAAATTTGGAGTCTTCCCATTGGCTTGGAAGTAATCGTTCATTATACCCCTACACAAAATTGGAGGTAGGTCCTGCATAAAAAATTATCGAGGCGTAGCAAAGCTTTCTGCTATTCCAAAATTATTTGAAGCAATTGTTGTTGACCGTTTAACATATTCCATATCTTCTGCTATTTCTAGCACGCAACGTGGATTCTCTAAAGGAAAATCGACTATTACAAACTTACTTGAATTTACTACTCATGTATCGGACGGATTTAGAGAAATTATGCATACCGATGTTATTTACACCGATTTTAGTAAAGCATTCGATAAAGTTAGTCACTCCTTACTTATCCATAAACTCGATCTGCTTGGTTTTCAACCTAATCTTCTTCGTTGTATATCTTCTTATCTGCACGACAGAACACAACGAGTCCTTTCTAAAAATACTTCTTCTAAAAATACTTCTTCCAGGCATTACCGGCCTCTTTTTCTGAAACCTTGCAAAAATAATTTTGAATTAAAGGAGCCACTCCGTTGTTTATGCCAGGATTTTAACTTTCACTCCGGTTCTTTTGATATTTTCGACTCACTATTTTAGATAAAGAATATCATATTTTGTACTCTCATTAGATGATGGATAACATATATAATTTCGCTTTAAAACCACTTTTACTATCCAAATAAATTTAAATTTAAAATCAGTTGATGAACTTGAATTCTGTAGCTGAACAATTTTAGAGTCTCGACAACCAACAAACTCCTGCCTTTCATGACTCGGCATGCAAACAAAAAAAAAAGTGTAAATCCGTGCGTCATGCGGATGCCCCCCTCGCGTCGGTTGGGCAGGAATGGAGGGTAAATACTCCACTTTGGTCGCCTTTCGCACTCACTTTCTTTCATTAAAAGATTCTTACTTTTCTTTCGATTTCTAAATTCTCCTTTTGAATACGAGTAGTTGATTAAATTTTACGCTTTTTTTCATTTAGTTTTAAATATTTTAAATCTTTTCTGTACAATTTCAATTGTTTTTGAATTCACAAAGTATGTTATATACATACATATGTATCTACGAGTATGTACATTAATTACAAATTGAATGCATACAATAAATATAAATGGAATTGACTTCTGGCGCGTGCGCGGTTTCCGGGTGTAGTTTGTCAACTAACTACTGCGTTGTCGGCTGCAGGCTGCTGTGGTAGACGGCCGGCCGCTCGGGCAACTCCGAAAAGCCGAGCGGATGTCCCAAACGGGCGTACGGCCGGTTGGTTTACTTGGCGGCGGCTGCTTAAACATCCTCCCCGCCCTGCAGGGATGCGCTGGTAAGCGCCTTCTGCAGATCTTTCAGGGCACGGATGGTGTTGTCTAGCACGCGTTGAGTGGTGCGGTCTCGGTATCGGCTTGTCTGCAGGCCGGCCGCAGTGCGCGCGATCGTTTTCTTCGCAGTCTTCTTCGTCGTTGTCCGGCTTCCTCGGTGAAGGCACGTGTTCACCTCGCGTGTTCCTGCGCGGGAACCTGCTGCTGGGCGCGCATACGTTTGCGTATGCGCACTTTCTCCTTTGCTGCCAGGTGGAGCAGCGTATGGTGCGTGAGACCGCAGCTCTTGTTGCTGCCTGTTGAGTCGCACTCACCGGTGGTGTGGGTGAGCGCGAGGCAGTTGACGCAGTAGTCTTGCGCCCGTGCTGCAGCCAAGCGTTGTTGTGGCTTCATGGCCTTGAAGGCTAGGCAGGTGCGCAGCGCGTGGTAGCGATGGTAGGGTCTACATTGGAGACAATTTTCTGTCTCCGCGGTTGGTGCCAGAGGGCAAGCTTTCCAGCTAGCCATTAAGGGTTTCAATCTGAAAATAGAAGAGCAAACGGAAACGAGAAGTACTTGGGATGACTTTTAAAACGGGAAGTTTTAAACATTTACTATAGTAGATATAGTGTAGGGATGGTATGTAGGGATGGTTTCCTTTTTTTCGTTTTATTACTGTGATTCGCGCGAAGATGGCGCTTGTGGGATGAAACACAATTTTACCAGAGGGCGCGTGACAACCCCGTGTTGTTGCAAAACATATAAATACTGCTACATAACCTTTGAGAAGCGTAGTGTAGACCGTCTTTTTCCATTATCGGATTTAGAACAAGAAGAGCGCTTTTTTTGCTAATGGGGTTTTTATCCGTTTTTTTCATTCGGAAAATTACGTAACTGCGCCGTCTCGATAAGACGCGTTTTTGTTTGTTGGAACTCGTCAAGGGTCAGATTGGGTTTAGTGAGTGTGGCTAACTTCTTGGATTTGTTCCGCGCATTGTTCACGAAGCGGAACATGCATACAGTCACGCGGAGTGCACGAGAGAAGGATTAAAACCGGTCGAGAAAATCGACCTCTTCCTCGAGCGCGTGATAGGCCTCTATTTTGCGCTTTGCTGGAGGAGATGCGCTGCGCGCTATTGATTTTGGCTATGAGTCCCGGTTGCAAGAAAGCTATTTCGGCGCATGCCACCAGAGCGAGGAAATCGCCAAGGCTTGGGGCTCGCAACCGCGGGTGCCGAGGTCCGTTGGATTGTCAGCACTAGCAACATGGTGCCATGCACCGTTCGGATTTGAGAGGTACGGCTGGATACATAGGTTTTCAATGTGCACCGACCATAAGAAAGTGTTGCATACTTCTAAGCCGAGTTGTTTTCGAACAACTGCGACTAGTTTTGCAAGTAAGACTGCGCCACAGAGCTCTAGACGTGGCAAGCTTACCGTCTTGATTGGTGCCACTTTGCCTTTTGCAACCAGAAGAGAGGATTTTATTTGTTTGCGAGTGTGTACGCGGATGTAGATCGCTGCGCAATACGCTTTTTCCGAGGCGTCACAAAACCCATGCATTTGAGTATCTTGCCTCGGAGAGAAATTAACCTATCGAGGGATTTCCATTTGGCAGATGGCTGGCAGATTTTCTGCGAACTGTTGCCATTTTGATAACGCTCTGGGCTTTGCACATTAATCGCAATCAACGCCATCTAGCCAAAGTTCTTGAAGCAGAATCTTTGCCTGAATCGTCACTGGCGACAGCCATCCTAACGGTCAAAAAGTCGTGCGACAGACGACAAAATTTGTCGTTTTGTGATGGCATTTTTTGGTGACATAGCCAGAATCGTGTAGGAAAACTTGTCTGTAAGCGCGTTCCAGCGAATACCAAGAGTTTTCGGTGGCGTTGTCAATGTTATGACTTCCTGAGAAGATGTCATTCACATACGTCTGGTTTCTGAGTATTGGCGCCGCCAATTGGAATATCACTCTCGTATCATCAGCTAATTGATGTAATGTACGGATAGCGAGATAGGGCGCACAACTAACGCCGAATGTGACGGTTTTGAGATTGTAATCGGTGACCGGAGAGACAGCCGATTTGCGAAATAAAATTCGCTGAAATTGTTTATCGTCCTCGTGGATGAGTATTTGACGATACATTTTCTCAATATCTCCATTGAACACGAATCTGTGCATGCGCCACTGCAGAATGAGTAGCATGAGATCTGGCTGGAGTGTGGGACCGGTGTGCAGGACGTTATTTAGGGACTTTCCTGATCCGGATGTTTTGGAGGCGTTGAACACCACGCGAATTTTGGTGGTCACCTTATCTGGTTTGACGACTGCATGGTGCGGTAAGTAGAAGGAGAAATGTTTGCCGTCGGATACGATTTCACAAGGCTTGGTGTAGTCCATGTGACCGAGGTCGAGATATTCCTGCAACACATCGTTGTACAGTGTGCTCAAGTCCCCTTTCTTTTGCAGCGATCGCTCCATGCTAAATAATTGCTGGAGGGAAGCAGACCGAGAATGGCTAAGAAAGAGTTTTTTGGGGAAATCTTCCTTGAATGGAAATCGCACAATGTATCGACTGTTTGGAGCACGTGTCGTTGTTGTTGCATACCTATTCTCATATGCCCGATTTTCCAGAGAAATTTGCGGAGGCTTTGGAATTTCTTCTTCTTCCCAAATCTTTCTCAATTGTGAACTGAGGTCTGCGTTCGAGCATTCTTCTACTTGTGTCGAGAATGACACTACCTTTTCCATTATTTGACCACAAAGAATCCAGGCAAATATTGTCTTTTGCGCAAGTATGGTATCGAAAATCTTTTGTATACCTTCCAGCAGAATGTGTGGAACCTTATCGCTGCCAATGACCATATCAGTCTGTGCTGGTATGTGGCAATTGGGGTCAGCGAGCTCAAGGATTTTGAACTGCTGCCAGTGTTCATGGCTAATGGAGAATGTTGGCATATGCCTCGTTAATTGTGGTAACACAATAGCCTGAACTTTTATCCTTTGCTTGGTTTTGGATGCAACCAGTGTAAGAGGACAAAGTTTGGATGAGTTTTGGACGACGTGTCCACCCATGCCAGATATTTCGAAGCTGGAATGTTCGAATTGAAGTTTCAACCGTTTTTGAACTTTAGAGGAAATAAAAGTCCTTTGTGAGCCTTGGTCAATTAAGGCTCTAAGTTGAAACAATTCCCCTTCGTGTTCCACTGCGACCATGCCAGTTGGAAGGAGAATTTTGCTGTCATTGGCTGCATGAAATGATTGTATGTGTGCCTGTTTGGAACAGCACGGCTGGTCGCTGGAATTGAAGCTTGACTGCACTTTTCGAGCGGGAGATGTCGAGGTGGCAGTAGTGTGGTGCGCAGAGGCACCAAAGGTTCTCGGACTAGAGCGGCGAGCTTGTGGCTTTGGATTGACGTGCAATAGTGAGTGATGCCGTTGTTGGCAATGTGTATACGACCACTTGCTCGGGCATTCATTAGTGCTGTGAGAATTAGCAAGACAGTTTTTGCACAACTTCCTTTGGTTTACAAATTTGATACGGTTCGGAACCGAAATTCATTTGAATTGTTGGCAGACTCTAATCAGATGAGGATAGTTGCAGTAGGCACTCGTCTTCTCTCTGCTTTGCGAAGCATTCTGATGAGTGACAGGTTTTGTTTTACTTTGGCTTGGATGAAGCCGATTCAATCTTTCGACTACTTCGTATCTTGAAGTAAGGAAGTCATCCATTTGAGACCAAGTGGGTAAATCTCTTCGGGAAGAGAGAGATTGTTCCCAAAGTGACAATGTGTTTTCGGGCAGCTTTGATGAGCATATGTATACCAAGATGGGATCCCAGCTGTCTGTCTTAACATCTTGGGAGTGAAGAATCGACAGACAGTTGTTTTTCTTCTGAAGTTGATCACTATTTTCGGTTTGGATAATGGGCAGAGTCATAAGAATCTTGATCTGGTTGTCAACCAGGATACCTTTGTTTTCGTATCGTGACCATAAAGCTTCCCATGCCAGCTCGAAATTGTCATCGCTAAGCGGATATTGCTTTACCGGCTTTTCCTTGGGTTTTGTATCGAAGGTGATACAATTTCTGAGCACGGGAGAGCTTCGGGTGGTTGATATATACCGCTGTGAACATGTCACGAAAAGCGGGCCATTCTTTATAACCACCATAAAATGTCTACGTGTCACAAGCTGGGACTTGAAGGCAGACGTTTGCCTCCGCCGACGGGTGTTCCACACGGGATGGTGGTCTCGGCTCAGCAATTGCTCTCATCAACGTGAGTTGATCAGCAATTCTTGCTTTGGTCACCTCATATTGTTCAAGGCAGGCATAGTATTTGCCTTCAACATCATTCTTGAAATTATCCGGAAGGATATCATCTGTTTTTGAAAAAACCATATCATAAACCGATTGAAGCCGTGCCCAAGAATCATCTATTGATTTGTCTTTTATCATGAGATACGATTCTGTGTGGTCTTGAATTGGCGCATCACTGAATCGTGCACAGTACCTCATGAGACTGTCACTTTCCGCTATAAACTTTTGCGCGGAGGGGTCAAAAGTTTTAGTTTTGGTTTTCACGCTGGCTTCTAGCGCAGCAGTTTTTGACCGTGTCTCAATGTCTGACATTTTTGGTGGACTGTGTCCAAGTGGCATTTGGGATAAGCCGAGAAAAAATTACTCGTAAGAAAATATGTAACCTATAAAATTGCGTGTGAGTTTATGGAAAAAATAAAAACCTTAATTACCAGAAAAATTTGCACTTAGTGCCACAGAGGACCTGGAACGGAGTAAGGTTTTGTGGCGGTGTTAGCGTTTTTTTTTTGTATGTATTAAACTTGGATGCTTGGAAACCGGACTGCCAAACTAAAATCCGCGAATTGGGATTTTTATTTTATGTAACACAAAAAAGAACGCAAACACTTCTACTTTTATATACGTAGTGGAAGTATACGTATGTTTGTTTAAATATATATATTTATATTATATACGTGTGTGAAATATACGTATGTATGTATGTAATTATGTAATTGTATAATATGTGTATATATAAGATTGAACACCTGAAAGATATCGCTAAATTTCACTTTTTGGTTGCGAAAAATTCCCTAATGGTTTGCCTCTTTGTATCTAAATATTAGAATATCTTTTGGAATTTCGTTGTTCGCATGCATGTATGTGCTAATATCATATGTACGTATGTAGAAATATTTGCGCGCAAGTAAGCAAACACGGTCCGTATGTGTGTATGTAGATTTCAAACGAAGCCAGAGTAATGGCTCAGCTGTGAATATTTATTTGTGTTGAAAAGTCGAAGTGTATGTATGTATGTATGCAGAAGAGTGCAAATATATACACGCAAAAGCCGCTCAACGCTGAGGTGAGTTGTGGATACTGCACTTGGTGAGTCGTGAGCGCGCTTTGTTTGAACTCTCTTAGCTTGGTGAGTGCGGCCGAGTAAAGCGAAGTGGTTAAAAAAGAGAAGCCAAGATCGGAGAAAGAGCGTTGGCTGAGTGGTGGCTGAATTATTTGAAAAATTATAGCCACTCTCTTCGTTACAAAGTGTTGGGTGCTAAGCGAATATTAGCAGATAATGTAATAAGCAAAAGTGAATATATGTGCGTATATGTAAATGGCATATGGAAAAAAATGCCCTTATGTTTTTCGGCACTTTGGCTAAGTTCAACGACCTTTGCGAACCACGGCAGAACCTTTTTTATATTTTTATTAACAGCGGCAAATTACCGAAATGAAAGTTTCCGCGGTAAGAAAATATCCGCTTTTTATTTACCGCTCTGGTTCGAAAAATTAAGCATTTTTAACTTATATACATACATATACATATGTATATGTGCGAGTTTTGTTCATGTGGATACATGCATGTATGTACATTAGGGTGACAGTTAATTTCGAAAGTGATATTTTCTTTGGTCTCAGTATTTTTTTGTATGTAGTTTTATTTAAAAAAAATTCTAGTAAAATTTCAAGGTCGTAGGAAGAGGATTAGGGGGCGCGTCGGCCCCCCAAAGTTACACAAAATCCGTTTTTTCAGGCAAATTCTTACTTTGACTGCTTGTAACTTTCTCTGTGTTTTTTTTTTAAACATTACTGGCGAAAGATGTTCATTAATATGTCTACAATAACATCTGTCAATAACATTTTTGTCTAATGTTAATATTTAATGAAAAAAACTTAAATATAGGAGAAAAAGTACGCCTCAATGTCGATTTATTATACTTAAATAAAATTACTTATATGATTCAAATTTTGGATTTTGTTCAGATTTATTTAATTAAAGATTCATATAGAAAATTCCTTATGATTTACGTAAGAGTAGCTTCAACAATTATATACAGTAAGACCTCGCTAGTCCGAACTTCAGACTTTTTTTGTTTACTTTTGTTTTCCAGTGTAAGAATTGTCTTTAAAAGTTTGCTTCAAATTTTTTTTGCCTGTATGCTGAAGCGATCTATAATATTGACAATTGTGACCGAGAATATTCCCGTTACAACCTCAACAATATTATTCTCAATGCTTGAGTAAGCTACCGACAATAAATCAGCAACAATGTTTCTCGGAAAATAGATTCTTATTTTACAGTTATATGCAGCAGCCGCAAACATTTTTTAATAGCATTAAATTTGTAAAAAAATCATTCGAAGTGAATATTTGAATGTGAAAAGTCGAAAATGTCTGCTAGAAATTTACGTGAACGCATATATTTAATTGGTTATTGTACCAACTCATTAACGGGAAGTAAACTACCCTCCAATATAGAAGTGTTGAAAGTTTTGTTTTTCAATTTACGTGTAGTAAAAAAAATGTACGGCAAAGTTCAGATTTAGTTGTAAAAGAACTATTCGTGTTCTGGGAAAAAGCCCGCATTCCGGTCAAGGATAAACAACACTGCATTACAAATGTAGAGAAATTGTATAAAGAATGGCAAAGCTTTCAAAAAGATTCAAAGAAGACTTCTAATTTCCATAAGAGCAAAGTAAACACGTGGAAAGAAAAATTGGATATGCTTTTTGACGTGGCGCATGCAAGTGCATTAAAAATAATGTCGAATCAAGAAGATATTGATTTCTTGATAAGTCAACGAAAAACGGGGCGCCCAGGCTTTATGTATGGTATCGATTACGAAGAAGTACGCCGAGAGTGCCGACTTGAAGAACGCAACAACAATTTATTACAACAAGTGGAGCGGAATAATCGTGAAATTGCATTAATTGGTTCGTTGTATGTTATTGTTTATTTTTTATTTTCTTTAAATTAAGTCGTTTTTATTAGATGAAACTGCAGAGTTGCTGTCATCTGAATCTTTAGAGAATGATAACAGTTTTCCAGATATGGAATGTGACCCACGTTGTAGGCAACCTCCAGCCAAAAAATGTAGGGGAACAAATAAAATACTAACACCAAAACTGGCGGCCGCACTCGATGTCTGTAAAATCAGTGACAGACATGCGGTTCATCTAATAAGCGCAGTCGTTGAAGCTCTGGGTAATAATGTTGAAGATTATATTTTAAACCGAACGTCTGTACACCAGGAAAGGGAACAAATCCGTGAAGAAAGAATTTCAGCATTAAAAAATAAATTAAAATTAAATGAGCTCGACGCTATCTGCCTTCATTGGGATGGTAAACTTTTGCCGGCGCTGACGGGAAATGATAAAGTTGATAGGTTGCCTATAATAATATCGAGCGGTAAAGTTGAACAGCTTCTTGAAATACCTGCACTTGATTCCGGTACTGGAAAAGAACAGGCATCCGCTGTATGCGATGCTATTTATGAATATGGTCTGCAAAATCACATCAAAGCTTTAGTGTTTGATACAACAGCGGTCAATACTGAGCGTTTCAATGGTACCTGTACGTTAATTGAAAATAATTTACAAAGACAACTTTTATGGTTACCATGCCGTCATCATATATACGAGATTGTTTTAAGATGCGTTTTCGAAGAAAAAATAAGCTGTTATGGAAGTCTAAACGTTAAAATGTTTGAGAAATTTAAAAATGCTTGGGCTAAGATTGATGCTAAAAACTATGAGTATGGCATCAACGATCCAACTGTCAAGACGTACATGAAAGAGTCTGCTGTTCGCATTATCGGTGCAGTAAATAATATCTTGGAAGAAAAACAACCCAGGGAAGACTATAAAGAATTCTTGGAACTCACTTTGCTCTTCCTGGGTCAAAAACCAGAAAAGACACATCCAAACAGCCTAATTTTTCGATCGCCAGGAGCTGTTCACCATGCAAGGTGGATGGCAAAAGCGACTTACTGTCTAAAAATATTTTTATTCCGTAACGAGTTCCAGCTTTCAGCAACTGAATTAAATGGGCTTCGTCAAATTTGTGTTTTTATTGCTGAAGTCTATGTCGAAGCGTGGTTTTCTGCTCCTTTGGCCATTAAAGCGCCATATCAAGATTTTTTATTTTTACAAAAACTTGAAAACTTCAAATAAATTGATGCTGCTATATCTTATGTTGCTCTTAAAAAGTTCAGGAACCACTTGTGGTATTTAAGCCCTGAGGCGGTTGGTCTTGCATTTTTTGACAGCAACGTATCCCTTTTTTCAAAACAAAAAATGGTGGCGGCTTTGGAAAATGATTTTGAACAAGAGCAAAACACAAAACGAGCTACAATAAATGATAGAGAAATCGTTGAAATATTCCATGACGGAATTGAACAGTTCGTCTCTGCCGAAACAAAAGCATTATTTGAAAGATTTCAAATAATTACTGATTTTTTTAAATTAAACCCAGACAAATGGGAGCAGGACCAATCTTATTGTAAAGCGGCTGAACTGATGAAAAAATTAAATGTTACAAATGACACTGCCGAAAGGGGGGTTAAATTGATGGAAGAGTATAATAAACTATTTACCAAAAATGAACGCCAAAAACAATTTGTTTTAAAAATTGTTAGCGATTACGCCATCGGTTTCCGGACTGTAATAAAAAGACATTGTCTCAAGTGCTTTAAACAATATTAATAAAAAGAGAAATCATATACATAAGTAGTTTTATTTAAGTATAATAAATCGACATTGAGGCGTACTTTTTCTCCTATATTTAAGTTTTTTTCATTAAATATTAACATTAGACAAAAATGTTATTGACAGATGTTATTGTAGACATATTAATGAACATCTTTCGCCAGTAATGTTTAAAAAAAAAAACACAGAGAAAGTTACAAGCAGTCAAAGTAAGAATTTGCGTGAAAAAACGTATTTTGTGTAACTTTGGGGGGCCGACGCGCCCC
This sequence comes from Philophylla caesio, assembly GCA_963971545.1. Lineage (NCBI taxonomy): Eukaryota > Metazoa > Arthropoda > Insecta > Diptera > Tephritidae > Philophylla > Philophylla caesio. The sequence goes on from OZ020604.1 coordinate 135,042,813, forward strand.
CTAATCCTCTTCCTACGACCTTGAAATTTTACTAGAATTTTTTTTAAATAAAACTACACACAAAAAAACACTGAGACCAAATCAATAAAGAAAAAAAAAATACTCCATACATTTAATTGTCACCCTAATGTACATATGCTCTCGCATGCAGTTTTCTTGTTTTTGAAAACAATATGACCTTCAGGAAAATGAAGGATGTTTTGAATTTTTTATGGAAATTAAAAAATGTGCCTACTTACAACTTTTTACTTTCCTTTTTTATTAATTTTTGTTTGCGATCCTGTGACCTGCCCACACTGCTGTTGTTGCAGGATTGGAATTTTAGGCTGTTGCTGCTGCAGATGTTGCACCGTCTGAATTTTGTGTTGCTGCAAATGCTGCTGCTGTTGCCACTTAAAGCTGTTGCCGTTGATTTTGTTGTTTTTTTTGTTGTTGTTCAGTTTTTGGTTTTGTTTGTAAAACTTATATTTTTTTGCCAAAAACACTTTTTTTTTTTGGTTTTGTTCAACAACTTTTCTTTTGGTCACTTTTTTTGGTTTTTGTAGCACTCGTAACTTTTTGTAATATTTCCGTTGTTTTTATGTTTTATTTAACACAATACTTTTCGTTTTTTTTTTGGCGAACGAACGAGTGCTTTATATTTTTAATATTTCCCAATAGGGCTGTGCGAAGGTTGGCTGCGAAGGACCAATAAATACTCCACTTTGGTCGCCTTTCGCACTCACTTTCTTTAAAATTAAAAGATTCTTACTTTTCTTTCGATTTCTAAATTCTCCTTTTGAATACGAGTAGTTGATTAAATTTTGCGCTTTTTTTCTTTTAGTTTTAATATTTTTTCAATCACTTCTGTTCAATTTCAAGTGTTTTTGAATTCACAAAGTATGTTATATACATATGTACATATGTATCTACGAGTATGTACATACAATAATTACAAATTGATTGCATACAATAAATATAAATGGAACTGACTTCTGGCGCGTGCGCGGTTTCCGGGTGTAGTTTGTCAACTAACTACTGCGTTGTCGACGGCAGGCTGCTGTGGTGGACCGCCGGCCTCTCGGTCCGCTCGGGCAACTCCGAAAAGCCGAGCGGATGTCCCAAACTGGCCAGTTGGTTTACTTGGCGGCGGCGGCTTAAACAGAGGGTAAAAACCGGTGGAATTATTATTATTATTATTATTATAATGCACGTTGTCGGACACAAACACTTAGTTTATTGAAATGAAACATTTAATAAACAAATTTGAACAATCTGAAATAGAAGCTTAAGATGTAAAGGAAATAGTGGAACAAATATTTAGCAGCAAATGCTCCCAAATAAAAATCAGCATAATAGCTGAACTCAACTCCCTTCTGGAGCATAATGTCGAAGTTAAATAAAATGCCGTGAGGACCAAATTGATAAATTGCATACCTTGTAAATTATTATTATCAAAGTTGTTATAAATCTAAATTCTAATCAGAAGTAATCAAAACCATAAATCGCCCACTCATCAAATCATCAATCAAAAGACTAAATTATTAAATCAATAAAAATAAAATAAAATAAAACCTCATTCCAACCATAACTTGTGTGAACAATAAGTAAACAAAACGAATAAAACAACAACTACGTCGAGGCGTTTGTGTACTTTGCTCCCGCTGTTGCTGTTCTGTGCCATCACTGCCGGTCTTATTAACAACTAAAGGGTGTTTTTTTTACAGGTTTGTTTTTCGAATAGAGATAAAACTGGCATTTTGTGGTCAAATCTGGCAACTCTAATGTCATTTATGTTCAGTTTGGCTTGCCATTTCATCAATCAAAAATCCTTGATATTATCTTTGCCTTGATTTCATCATGAACAGGTTGAAAAAAGAACGCTTGCAAATCGTGCAAATTTATTTCGAAAATAATGGTTCAGTTCGCGAAGTTTACCGTAAGCTCCGTCCATTTTATGGTCGACATAATCGTCCATCAGAGCAATTAATTCGGTTAACCATGGATCGTTTTCGCACTACGTTTACTCTATGTGATAATACGCATCCGCAGAGACGTCAAACAGTGCGCACCGAAGAAACAATTGCCGCTGTAGAGCAAAGTGTTGAAGCGGACCCGAATGAATCGATTCGCCACCGTGCACAGCAATTGGAGCTTTGTCCATCAACTTTATGGAAGATTTTGCGCAAAGATCTTGGCTTGCGACCTTACAAGATCCAGCTTGTGCAAGAATTAAAGCCGCGAGACCATGCAATGCGTCGTGATTTTGGTGTATGGGCCGAAAATGAGATTGATCTCGATGCTGATTTTCATCGCAAAATTTTGTTCAGTGATGAGGCTCATTTTTGGTTGAATGGCTACGTCAACAAGCAAAATTGCCGCATTTGGAGTGAAGAGAATCCACATGAGACCCTTGAAACGCCATTACATCCACAAAAACTGACTGTTTGGTGTGCTCTATGGGCTGGTGGAGTCATTGGGCCATACTTCTTCCGCAATAATGCTGGAGAGGCAGTTACCGTTAATGGAGACCGGTATAGAGCCATGATAACCGACTATTTTGTTCCCGAATTGGATGGCATGAATGTGGATGAGTTGTGGTTCCAACAAGACGGCGCTACATGCCACACAGCGCACGTCACAATCGATTTATTGAAGGAAACATTCGCTGAGCGCATAATTTCGCGGAATGGACCTGTCAATTGGCCACCAAGATCGTGTGATTTGACACCATTGGATTATTTTCTTTGGGGATATGTGAAGTTGCTCGTCTACACCAACAAACCAGAAACGTTAGGGGAATTGGAAGCCAACATTCGTGGCGTTATTGCCGACATACGGCTCCATATGCTCGAAAAAGTGGTTGAAAATTGGACCTGTAGAATTGGCTTTATTCGAGCCAGCCGCGGCGGCCACATGCCCGAAATCATATTTAAACATTAATGGCATAAAATTATCCTTCCAATAAAGCCAAATTGATGGACCTTAAAACGATTTTCTTGTGTTTTATTTCAATTCGAAGTTCTTTACCCCTAAAAAAAACACCCGTTATTAGCTGGATATCCTCTCTTCTGTGTTAACAGCTGTGCGGTTGTGCGTTAGTGCTTTTGTTTCTGTCTCTATTTCATTTTCTTATCCGTCTTTCGCTGCAATTGCTCAGCATTCATTAAATAATGACTACTCGCAACTACGCCTAAGAGAGCCTTGCCTGACGTTGCGTGGATCTCGCAGCTTGAAGCGAAGCTTATGAGTGCTATGACAGAAGTTGTAAGAGAGGTGGTAAAAGAATCAGCTGACGCTATTATGCAGAAACTGGGAGAGGCGACTGCTGAGCTGGCCAACATGAAGAGAGACCTACGAACTTTTGAGCGTAAAATTGAACAAATTGAGGGCGATCACAAAGAAATGGCAGAGCTGCGCAATCATATTTGCGCACTAAAGGAGAAAATATAAAACAAAAGCGTTGAAACAGATGTTGTTATCAGCGGCATTCCGCAAGTGCCAGACGAAAAGGTAGGGGAAATTTTCAATAAAATCTGCCAAGTTATGCAGCTTAATCCTCTCCCTTATCGATCGGCTTTCAGTGAGCACCGTTAATTGCTCTGCATTGTTTATATGAACAGTAAAAAACTTCTTAAAGCATGATTTAATTTTTCTTATTTACGATTTTACTTTTACCTATGATACGTTTCAATATTCATATCGCGACTTCATGCATATTAATTATGACCATCTTGAGTTAGCTGTGGACGCTGTCGACTGGAAATTTGTCCAAAGTTTGGTTTCGGCTGAAGAACAGATATGCTTTCTACAAAAAAACATCAGCACTCTTTTTGAAAAGTTTGTACCGCTTGTTACTAGAACAAACAGAGTGAGGAGCAAGCCATGGTTCAATAATGATATTAGGAAATCAATTGACAAGCGAAATAAGACGTATAATAGATGGAAACAATCCAAGTCGGAAAATAATTATTTTGACTACAAGATCCTAAGAAGAGAAGTTACCAAGGCCATTTAGATACAAAAATTAAAATTCTATGAACAAAAATTTAGCTCTGCCGTAGGTTCTAAGCAAACATGGAATCATATTCGCGAAATAGGCATTGGTAATAGAAACAATCCGGGCAATGAATCCGTTAATGTGAATGAGCTTTGTGAAAAAATTGTCCAAGTGCCCGCTGGTAGTAATAATAATATTTGTTATGATCGTTATAATGTTGGTAAAAATGTCTCTGTGCCTGGTTTCTGTTTTAAATGTATTGATGAATGTGGTCTTGTCCAATCTATACTGAGTGTTAAATATAATGCTGTTAGGCTTGATGATGTGCATCCAATATTTGTTAAGTGTTTACTGCCAAAAATTTTAACTTTTATCAAATATTCATTGAATACTATTCTGACAACGTCTTCATTTCCAAACTGCTGGAAAATGGCCAAAATCATTCCGTTTAAAAAGCCCAATGGTGAATATAGGCCCATTGCGATACTTCCTTATTTATCTAAGGTACTGAAAAAAATGATGAGCAAGCAAATCAACCACTTTTCTATCAAAGAACTCCTTGATGTTCCCGCACCAATCGGGCTTTACTACAAATAAAAGTTGTATTACAGCGCTCATTAAAATCTCGGACGATATTCGTCTAAATATTGACAAAAATCACGTAACATTTTTAACTCTTCTTGACCACTCAAAAGCTTTTGACCACAAATTAATGTGCTTAAAACTTGACAGCCTATTCAACTTTTCAACATCGACAGTAAACCAAGTAAAGTCTTATCTCTTTCACCGTTCGCAATCCGTAAGTGTACGTGAAAGTGTGTCTAACTCGTTTCCTATTTCTAAAGGTGTTCCGCAAGGATCAATTCTTGGTCCTCTTCTGTTCACGTTGTACATTAATGACCTTCCAACTGTTTTGAAATATAGTAATATTCACGTTTACGCAGATGACGTCCAACTGTATCTTTATTGTCCCCTAGTATCTGTCAATGCATGTATAACTAACTTAAACACCGACTTATATTGCTTGAATCAGTGAGCGTCTGATAATGGCTTGGTTCTTAATCCAAGCAAGTCCCAGTGCATTGTTATCTAAAAGAAATATTTAAACCTTGACGGCTATAACGAGGTAAAACTCAACAATTTTGTGATAAAATACGTGGACACAGCAAAAAACCTAGGAATAGTTTTTAATAGAACTTTGACGTGGAACAACCATATTCTTAGCACTATTGCCAAAGTACATATATGGCATGCTACGCACTTTGTGGGGTATTCAGTACTTTACGCCGTTAAAAATACGACTTTTACTAGCCAAAACGTATCTTTTACCGACGTTATTATATGGTTGTGAATTGTTTGCAAATTGTGATAGTATATGCGGTAGGAAACCTAATGTTCTGTACATTTCTTAATTCGCGTTGAAAATCTTTTCTATAACTTTTGATAACATACTCAAAGTCAGGTGCTTAACGTTATTGCATAAAGTCAAGACATCTAAGGAGCCGAGTTATCTGAAAGAAGGACTGCGATGGACCAGATCTTCCCGGTTTCCGACTATTTCGTCTTTGAAATCGAGTTGCCTGACCTCTGAACGTCCATTCCTTGTGTATTCGGTCCGTCTTTGGAATTGTTTACCGCCAGCGATTAGGAATAATAAAACCACGCTGCGATTCAAAGGCGAACTCATGTGTCACTTTGCTAAATAACTGATAACTCTTCTATTTGAATCTAATGATCTCTTCTGTCCCTCTTTTCTTCTACTAAACCTTCTTACTAATCTTATTATATCTTCTATCTTAATATCTATTTAAATTAATATATTTGTATTTTTATTTAAGTCTAAATTTAAGACCTTTGTTACAGTGCACCTTAATAAATAAATAAATAAAAAATAAAATAAATAAAAGATTTATCAAATGAATTTCAAAAAAATAATGAATTGATAAACAACTTGCGCATAGCTGATGTTAAAGTAAATACCAAAATGTCATATGCTCTAGCCGCCAAGGCAACTGAAACAGAATTGTTATTAAACCATAAAACAAGAGTAAAAATTAGAAAGATACTAAAGAAGCATTAAAAAAAGTAGTTGAACCTACCTCAGGTCTGGTAAAACATGTAAAAGAAATTAATAGTGGAGGAATAATTGTGTAATGCAAAAATTTGGACGCTTGCGAGCAAGTCCAACAGAAAGTAAGAGAAGCTTTTGGAAATGATTATGAAGCAAATAAAACGAAAGGAAAAAATGAAATAAAAAGAGCACTGATTCTAATAGAATTTTTAACACAGCAAAATGAAGTATACGTTAAAAAGAATTTAAAGTTCGAAAGATCTATGCTACTGCTAATTGCCGAAAGGAATGTTACATTGCATTAGTAGAAACTGATGCAATAACTAATGAAAATATGTTACAACAAAAAAGGGTTTATATTGAGTGGGACAATTGTGTCGTATACGAACATATAAATGATTTACGATGATTCCAGTATCTGGGATATAAGCACAAGGCAAGCGAATGCACCAATAAGATAGCAAATGTGCTGGAAACCATGACGCTAAAGAATGTACATCAAACATAGTTAAGTGTGTAAATTGTAGTGAACTTGTTAAGAAAAAAGTTATCGATGTCGATACTACCCATTATGCTTTTAGTAGACGTTGTCCGGCATATAAAAAATATGTTCAGTCTAAAGGTAAAATAAGTAATAAACGAACTTAACTGTATTTATGTACCTAAACATCAATAGTATCGTGACTAACAAGTGTGAACTAGAGCGCCTAATAGAAATAAAGAAAATATACTTGGTTCTTTGATTTGAAATATGCTCGATGCACACGGGTGTTGTTTTAATATATGTATAGGACTCTATCGAATATAAATCAAGTTACAACTATGCTTCCAATAATGAGGTAAAACTCAACAATTTTGTGATAAAATACGTGGACACAGCAAAAAACCTAGGAATAGTTTTTAATAGAACTTCGACGTGGAACAATAATATTATTAGCACTATTGCCAAAGTACATATATGGCATGCTACGCACTTTGTGGGGTATTCAGTACTTTACGCCGTTAAAAATACGACTTTTACTAGCCAAAACGTATCTTTTACCGACGTTATTATATGGTTGTGAATTGTTTGCAAATTGTGATAGTATAAGTATGTGGTAGGAAACTTAATGTTCTGTACATTTTTTAATTCGCGTTGAAAATCTTTTCTATAACTTTTGATAACATACTCAAAGTCAGATGCTTAACGTTATTGCATAAAGTCAAGACATCTAAGGAGCCGAGTTATCTGAAAGAAGGACTGCGATGGACCAGATCTTCCCGGTTTCCGACTATTTCGTCTTTGAAATCGAGTTGCCTGACCTCTGAACGTCCATTCCTTGTGTATTCGGTCCGTCTTTGGAATTGTTTACCGCCAGCGATTAGGAATAATAAAACCACGCTGCGATTCAAAGGCGAACTCATGTGTCACTTTGCTAAATAACTGATAACTCTTCTATTTGAATCTAATGATCTCTTCTGTCCCTCTTTTCTTCTACTAAACCTTCTTACTAACCTTATTATATCTTCTATCTTAATATCTATTTAAATTAATATATTTGTATTTTTATTTAAGTCTAAATTTAAGACCTTTGTTACAGTGCACCTTAATAAATAAATAAATAAAAAATAAAATAAATAAAAGATTTATCAAATGAATTTCAAAAAAATAATGAATTGATAAACAACTTGCGCATAGCTGATGTTAAAGTAAATACCAAAATGTCATATGCTCTAGCCGCCAAGGCAACTGAAACAGAATTGTTATTAAACCATAAAACAAGAGTAAAAATTAGAAAGATACTAAAGAAGCATTAAAAAAAGTAGTTGAACCTACCTCAGGTCTGGTAAAACATGTAAAAGAAATTAATAGTGGAGGAATAATTGTGTAATGCAAAAATTTGGACGCTTGCGAGCAAGTCCAACAGAAAGTAAGAGAAGCTTTTGGAAATGATTATGAAGCAAATAAAACGAAAGGAAAAAATGAAATAAAAAGAGCACTGAGTCTAATAGAATTTTTTCCAAAGCAAAATGAAGTATACGTTAAAAAGAATTTAAAGTTCGAAAGATCTATGCTACTGCTAATTGCCGAAAGGAATGTTACATTGCATTAGTAGAAACTGATGCAATAACTAATGAAAATATGTTACAACAAAAAAGGGTTTATATTGAGTGGGACAATTGTGTCGTATACGAACATCTAAATGATTTACGATGATTCCAGTATCTGGGATATAAGCACAAGGCAAGCGAATGCACCAATAAGATAGCAAATGTGCTGGAAACCATGACGCTAAAGAATGTACATCAAACATACATAGTTAAGTGTGTAAATTGTAGTGAACTTGTTAAGAAAAAAGTTATCGATGTCGATACTACCCATTATGCTTTTAGTAGACGTTGTCCGGCATATACAAAATATGTTCAGTCTAAAGGTAAAATAAGTAATAAACGAACTTAACTGTATTTATGCACCTAAACATCAATAGTATCGTGACTAACAAGTGTGAACTAGAGCGCCTAATAGAAATAAGGAAAATATACTTGGTTCTTTGATTTGAAAGATGCTCGATGCACACGGGTGTTGTTTTAATATATGTATAGGACTCTATCGAATATAAATCAAGTTACAACTATGCTTCCAATAAAAATGTTATAATATATCTCCACAACACAAAATTGGTCTGCTCTATCATTCCCCTAGTTCGAGCGATGCCGATTTTATTTCTTATTTACATGCAATTTTAAATAATAATGATCACGTAGTCTTTATTGGTGATTTAATATATGTATAGGAATACGACATATGGTAAGCAGTTAGTTGATCTACTTCGATCTTTTGCAATGAAACAAAAAATTGATTTTTACACACGAAAAGGGGATAATACAGAAACAATGATTGATCTCCTCTTTACAAACAGCGAATCCATTTCTTGTGAACGATTGGATGGCCATCGGATTTCGGATCGTGAAACTATTTTTTTTTAAATTAATTTGAAAAAAATATTTCAAATAAGAGCAAGAAAAATTATAACCTCTGTACTCGATGAACAATACGATACCTACACACTTTAAGCAAACTAACAACACCTTATTAGATGTATTCTTTGTAAATGAAATGACTAAAGTACTTCTCTATGACCAACTATCTGCACCAAACTTCTTAAAGCATGATTTAATTTTTCTTATTTACGATTTTACTTTTACGTATGATACGTTTCAATATTCATATCGCGACTTCATGCATATTAATTATGACCATCTTGAGTTAGCTGTGGACGCTGTCGACTGGAAATTTGTCCAAAATTTGGTTTCGGCTGAAGAACAGATATGCTTTCTACAAAAAAACATCAGCACTCTTTTTGAAAAGTTTGTACCGCTTGTTACTAGAACAAACAGAGTGAGGAGCAAGCAAGAGCAAGAGCAAGAAAAATTATAACCTCTTGCGAACACAATACAAGTGATAATCTCGTTAACTTATTGCGACAATCTAACTTTTGCGATTTTGAAAACCTTTATATCGAAAATAAAGTTACATATGTACATGTATAATACCATATTAAATGCTAAGAGTACTCTGACATACTCGAAAGAAATTAGCGTGAAGTTGATGAATAAATGGTACGATCTTGAGCTATCAAACCTTAACAAACATAAATTAAATATGTACAATATTGCTTTACAAACAGGAAATTGAATTGAATATAACATTACCAGTAGTGCGATTCAGTAACTTTTAACAACACGACTTGGCGGGTGAATAAATAAATTCATTAATTTCATTAATAGATGTGTAATAATGCTTGCGAAAATAAATATATTTTTTGCGTAAATAAATAAATGCATATTGCGAAGCCAATTCCATGTATAGCCACTACGCACAGACGTTCTTTGTGTGTATATATGTACATATGTATGTCTTATTATACCTGTTTATTTCATATTGTTTTTTTTGTCTTCTAACATAGGTTTGGCGCGATTTAAAAAGTTGGACCAGTGTCCGAGTCCGCGACTGGAGAAGGCAGCAGTATTTAACTGGCAAAATGCCCTTAATCCGCCAACTCGACACGCCAATTATAGTTGCGTTCAATCGCAATTTCGAAGCAAATTGCCAATGGAGACAGTAAATTGAATGATGTTAGCAATTTATATTTTGAAATATTTCAAGTTATCAATTGCCAACATGCAGCGTGTCAATGAGCTGTCATTTCATTTGTTTGACAGCCATTTTTCATTTTTTTGTGATGCTCGCAGTGGCAACATTGTTGATTTGTAGTTTTACCGGGTCTGATAAATTTTAAAATGGAGTGGGGTACGTCGGGTGTATTTAAATTGATGAATTTATACAGGCAATTCGAATGCCTGTGGAATTTCAAAACCGCAACCTATAAACGAATCGACATGAAAAACAATGCTTGGATTCAAATTTCCAAAGAATTTAGAAAGGATACGAACTGCTTATCTGTCGGAGAAGAAAAAAGTAGACTGTAGTAAGAAGTCAGGCTCTTCTACAGATTTTATACATAAGCCGAATTTATTTTATTTCAACGAAATGAACTTTTTGGACTCCGTTGTTATTTTGCGACGAACAATGAGCAACTTGGAAGTGGTATGTTCATGAAACCATTATCTACAAAATAGGTTTCATTTCGGTTTATTTTTTCAACAGAAAACATGCGAAATAGCTACGGAAGCAATTGATTTCGATTCAATGCTGACGGAGGACAGCTCAGATGTTTATGCATTGCTGACGTCTTCACCTCGCCTGTACCACCCATTTTTATAAGACCATCGTCGCCGTCGTCGTCCAGTAGTTCAAGGCAATTATCACCGTCCGGCAGTTTATCATCAGTATCACCATTGCCTGCAACTGCATCATTTTCGACATCAGCAAGCTCTCGCCCCTTTTCCAAGCAAAAGGCACGCAGGGAAGCCAAATTTAATAGGGCAGTGGACGCTATAATAGACTCAGCAAAGACAATTGAAAATGAAAATGTGTTTACTTCGTTTGGAAAGGCGATTGCACTGCAGTTACAACAGCTTTCACTGGCTGATGCAACTGTAACCATGCAAATTAAATTTTTTTATTATAATAAGTTTTATATGTAACAATGAAGTGATACGTTTTCAGTTTTAGAAGAAATTCATATTTATAGTTTTATTGATTGAACTGTTTTACCTATGGGAAATAATTAAAAACATGTTTTTTTTTTAAACAGAAAAGGGAGTTTTTATTTTTAAAGAAAAAATGAGATTTATTTCTTTAAACAATGTTTTGAACAACTTGTTTTTTATTTTAACCCACTGGTATCGCCATCGGTAACGCAATATTTTTGAATATTTTCTCGGATTTGACATGCGAACTTGCATGTATGTGTTTACTTCGTTTGGAAAGGCGATTGCACTGCAGTTACGACAGCTTTCACTGGCTGATGCAACTGTAACCATGTCGGAAATTCACAATCATGTAACGCAAAAAGTTCTGGCCCATTTAAGTAAGTCTCAACAGCGGAATGGGCCAACAGATGTATTACAAGCTGCCATTGAAGAAGCAGATATAAATTTCTATTAAAAATTAAATTTTTTATTATAATTAGTTTTAGATGTAACAATGAAGTGATACGTTTTCAGTTTTAGAAGAAATTCATATTTATGGTTTTATTGATTGAACTGTTTTACCTATGGGAAATAATTAAAAACATGTTTTTTTTTAAACAGAAAAAGGAGTTTTTATTTTTAAAGAAAAAATGAGATTTATTTCTTTAAACAATGTTTTGAACAACTCGTTTTTTTATTTTAACCCACTGGTATCGCCATCGGTAACGCAATATTTTTGAATATTTTCTCGCATTTGAAATGCGAACTTGTATGTATCCTGTTCTTGAATAGGTAGAGTAGACATGGTCGCGGGCAAACCTTGTTGGCAATTATCTTCTACAGGCGTTTGTGGTTCCACCAGCTTTCGAGAGAAAAAGTTGTGCAGAATGCTAAGTTTATTGAAATGAAATATTTAATAAACAAGTTTGAGCAATCCAAAATAAAAGCTTAAGATGTAAAGGAAATAGTGGAACAAATATTTAGCAGCAAATGCTCCCAAATAAAAATCAGCATAATAGCTGAACTCAACTCCCTTCTGGAGCATAATGTCGAAGTTAAATAAAATGCCGTGAGGACCGAATTGATAAATTGCATACATAGCTGTTGAACTGTGCGGACGTGTTTTCACTGTGGCTCCTCATACTTTGTAAATTATTATTATCAAAGTGGTTATAAATCTAAATTCTAATTAGAAGTAATCAAAACCATAAATCGCCCAATCATCAAATCATCAATCAAAAGACTAAATTATTAAATCAATAAAAATAAAATAAAATAAAACCTCATTCCAACCATAACTTGTGTGAACAATAAGTAAACAAAACGAATAAAACAACAACTACGTCGAGCCGTTTGTGTACTTTGCTCCCGCTGTTGCTGTTCTGTGCCATCACTGCCGGTCTTATTAACAACTATTAGCTGGATATCTTCTCTTCTGTGTTAACAGCTGTGCGGTTGTGCGTTGGTGCTTTTGTTTCTGTCTCTATTTCATTTTCTTATCCGTCTTTCGCTGCAATTGCTCAGCATTCATTAAATAATGACTACTCGCAACTACGCCTAAGAGAGCCTTGCCTGACGTTGCGTGGATCTCGCAGCTTGAAGCGAAGCTTATGAGTGCTATGACAGAAGTTGTAAGAGAGGTGGTAAAAGAATCAGCTGACGCTATTATGCAGAAACTGGGAGAGGCGACTGCTGAGCTGGCCAACATGAAGAGAGACCTACGAACTTTTGAGCGTAAAATTAAACAAATTGAGGGCGATCACAAAGAAATGGCAGAGCTGCGCAATCATGTTTGCGCACTAAAGGAGAAAATATAAAACAAAAGCGTTGAAACAGATGTTGTTATCAGCGGCATTCCGCAAGTGCCAGACGAAAAGGTAGGGGAAATTTTCAATAAAATCTGCCAAGTTATGCAGCTTAATCCTCCTCCTTATCGATCGGCTTTCAGTGTGCACCGTTTATTGCTCTGCATTGTTTATATGAACAGTAAAAAACATGGTGGTTCCAAAGACGGCACCTATAATTTGATTCGGCTCATTGGCAAGCAAAATCGCTGTCTAAGAGTATGCCATCTTAATGCTAAAAGCCCCCAACCTAAAATTGACGAATTTAGGTACATATTTGAATGCTACAATGTTGATGTTGTATGCGTATCTGAGACTTGGTTCTCTTCGTGTCATATTGATAATTTAATATGTATTAGTGGTTATAAGGTGTTTCGTCTAGACAGAATCGGGAATGGTGGTGGTGTCGCTATATAATATATATATGGTATATATGTATGTAAAATCTGGCATTTTGTGTAATGTAAATCGGAACCTTTAGAAAGTGTTGAGTATATTTTCGTCGTGCTGGCTTCTAAAACAAATACAATTTTAGTTGGATGTGTATATAGACCTAATCGTCAAATTGTATATTCCAATTTCGTTGATTTTGTTGAAAATCTGAGTCTAAACTATAATGACATTATTATAACTGGTGATTTCAACAGTAACTTACTAACGGAAACCAAATTCCCGCTCTCGATGGAAAATATCGGTCTGTACTCGGTGAACAATACGATACCTACACATTTTACGCAAACTAACAACACATTATTAGACGGATTCTTTGTAAATGAAATGACTAAAGTACTTCTCTGACCACCTATCTGCACCAAACTTCTTAAAGCATGATTTAATTTTTCTTACTTACGATTTTACTTTTACGTATGATACGTTTCAATATTCATATCGCGACTTCATGCATATTAATTATGACCATCTTGAGTTAGCTGTGGACGCTGTCGACTGGAAATTTGTCCAAAATTTGGTTTCGGCTGAAGAACAGATATGCTTTCTACCAGAAAACATCAGCACTCTTTTTGATAAGTTTGTACCGCTTGTTACTAGAACAAACAGAGTGAGGAGCAAGCCATGGTTCAATAATGATATTAGGAAATCAATTGACAAGCGAAATAAGACGTTTGATAGATGGAAACAATCCAAGTCGGAAAATAATTATTTTGACTACAAGATAATAAGAAGAGAAGTTACCAAGGCCATTTAGATACAAAAATTAAAATTCTATGAACAAAAATTTAGCTCTGCCGTAGGTTCTAAGCAAACATGGAATCATATTCGCGAAATAGGCATTGGTAATAGAAACAATCCGGGCAATGAATCCGTTAATGTGAATGAGCTTTGTGAAAAAATTGTCCAAGTGCCCGCTGGTAGTAATAATAATATTTGTTATGATCGTTATAATGTTGGTAAAAATGTCTCTGTGCCTGGTTTCTGTTTTAAATGTATTGATGAATGTGGTCTTGTCCAATCTATACTGAGTGTTAAATATAATGCTGTTAGGCTTGATGATGTGCATCCAATATTTGTTAAGTGTTTACTGCCAAAAATTTTAACTTTTATCAAATATTCATTGAATACTATTCTGACAACGTCTTCATTTCCAAACTGCTGGAAAATGGCCAAAATCATTCCGTTTAAAAAGCCCAATGGTGAATATAGGCCCATTGCGATACTTCCTTATTTATCTAAGGTACTGAAAAAAATGATGAGCAAGCAAATCAACCACTTTTCTATCAAAGAACTCCTTGATGTTCCCGCACCAATCGGGCTTTACTACAAATAAAAGTTGTATTACAGCGCTCATTAAAATCTCGGACGATATTCGTCTAAATATTGACAAAAATCACGTAACATTTTTAACTCTTCTTGACCACTCAAAAGCTTTTGACACCGTTGACCACAAATTAATGTGCTTAAAACTTGACAGCCTATTCAACTTTTCAACATCGACAGTAAACCTAGTAAAGTCTTATCTCTTTCACCGTTCGCAATCCGTAAGTGTACGTGAAAGTGTGTCTAACTCGTTTCCTATTTCTAAAGGTGTTCCGCAAGGATCAATTCTTGGTCCTCTTCTGTTCACGTTGTACATTAATGACCTTCCAACTGTTTTGAAATATAGTAATATTCACGTTTACGCAGATGACGTCCAACTGTATCTTTATTGTCCCCTAGTATGTCAATGCATGTATAACTAACTTAAACACCGACTTATAATGCTTGAATCAGTGAGCGTCTGATAATGGCTTGGTTCTTAATCCAAGCAAGTCCCAGTGCATTGTTATCTAAAAGAAATATTTAAACCTTGACGGCTATAATGAGGTAAAACTCAACAATTTTGTGATAAAATACGTGGACACAGCAAAAAAACCTAGGAATAGTTTTTAATAGAACTTTGACGTAGAACAACCATATTCTTAGCACTTTTGCCAAAGTACATATATGGCATGCTACGCACTTTGTGGGGTATTCAGTACTTTACGCCGTTAAAAATACGACTTTTACTAGCCAAAACGTATCTTTTACCGACGTTATTATATGGTTGTGAATTGTTTGCAAATTGTGATAGTATATGTGGTAGGAAACTTAATGTTCTGTACATTTTTTAATTCGCGTTGAAAATCTTTTCTATAACTTTTGATAACATACTCAAAGTCATGTTCTTAACGTTATTGCATAAAGTCAAGACAACTAAGGAGCCGAGTTATCTGAAAGAAGGACTGCGATGGACCAGATCTTCCCGGTTTCCGACTATTTCGTCTTTGAAATCGAGTTGCCTGACCTCTGAACGTTCATTCCTTGTGTATTCGGTCCGTCTTTGGAATTGTTTACCGCCAGCGATTAGGAATAATAAAACCACGCTGCGATTCAAAGGCGAACTCATGTGTCACTTTGCTAAATAACTGATAACTCTTCTATTTGAATCTAATGATCTCTTCTGTCCCTCTTTTCTTCTACTAAACCTTCTTACTAATCTTATTATATCTTCTATCTTAATATCTATTTAAATTAATATATTTGTATTTTTATTTAAGTCTAAATTTAAGACCTTTGTTACAGTGCACCTTAATAAATAAATAAATAAAAAATAAAATAAATAAAAGATTTATCAAAATTAATTTCAAAAAAATAATGAATTGATAAACAACTTGCGCATAGCTGATGTTAAAGTAAATACCAAAATGTCATATGCTCTAGCCGCCAAGGCAACTGAAATAGAATTGTTGTTAAACCATAAAACAAGAGTAAAAATTAGAAAGATACTAAAGAAGCATTAAAAAAAGTAGTTGAACCTACCTCAGGTCTGGTAAAACATATAAAAGAAATTAATAGTGGAGGAATAATTGTGTAATGCAAAAATTTGGACGCTTGCGAGCAAGTCCAACAGAAAGTAAGAGAAGCTTTTGGAAATGATTATGAAGCAAATAAAACGAAAGGAAAAAATGAAATAAAAAGAGCACTGAGTCTAATAGAATTTTTTCCAAAGCAAAATGAAGTATACGTTAAAAAGAATTTAAAGTTCGAAAGATCTATGCTACTGCTAATTGCCGAAAGGAATGTTACATTGCATTAGTAGAAACTGATGCAATAACTAATGAAAATATGTTACAACAAAAAAGGGTTTATATTGAGTGGGACAATTGTGTCGTATACGAACATCTAAATGATTTACGATGATTCCAGTATCTGGGATATAAGCACAAGGCAAGCGAATGCACCAATAAGATAGCAAATGTGCTGGAAACCATGACGCTAAAGAATGTACATCAAACATAGTTAAGTGTGTAAATTGTAGTGAACTTGTTAAGAAAAAAGTTATCGATGTCGATACTACCCATTATGCTTTTAGTAGACGTTGTCCGGCATATACAAAATATGTTCAGTCTAAAGGTAAAATAAGTAATAAACGAACTTAACTGTATTTATGTACCTAAACATCAATAGTATCGTGACTAACAAGTGTGAACTAGAGCGCCTAATAGAAATAAAGAAAATATACTTGGTTCTTTGATTTGAAATATGCTCGATGCACACGGGTGTTGTTTTAATATATGTATAGGACTCTATCGAATATAAATCAAGTTACAACTATGCTTCCAATAAAAATGTTAAAATATAAACTCCACAACACCAAATTGGTCTGCTCTATCATTCCCCTAGTTCGAGCGATGCCGATTTTATTTCTTATTTACATTAGTCTTTATTGGTGATTTAATATACATATGTATAGGAATACGACATATGGTAAGCAGTTAGTTGATCTACTTCGATCTTTTGCAATGAAACAAAAAATTGATTTTTACACACGAAAAGGGGATAATACAGAAACAATGATTGATCTCCTCTTTACAAACAGCGAATCCATTTCTTGTGAACGATTGGATGGCCATCGGATTTCGGATCGTGAAACTATTTTTTTTTAAATTAAGTTGAAAAAAATATTTCAAATAAGAGCAAGAAAAATTATAATTTCTGTACTCGATGAACAATACGATACCTACACATTTTACGCAAACTAACAACACCTTATTAGACGTATTATTTGTAAATGAAATGACTAAAGTACTTCTCTATGACCAACT
Organism: Philophylla caesio; assembly: GCA_963971545.1. Lineage (NCBI taxonomy): Eukaryota > Metazoa > Arthropoda > Insecta > Diptera > Tephritidae > Philophylla > Philophylla caesio. Next base: position 135,060,363 of record OZ020604.1, read on the forward strand.
ATCTGCACCAAACTTCTTAAAGCATGATTTAATTTTTCTTATTTACGATTTTACTTTTACGTATGATACGTTTCAATATTCATATCGCGACTTCATGCATATTAATTATGACCATCTTGAGTTAGCTGTGGACGCTGTCGACTGGAAATTTGTCCAAAATTTGGTTTCGGCTGAAGAACAGATATGCTTTCTACAAAAAAACATCAGCACTCTTTTTGAAAAGTTTGTACCGCTTGTTACTAGAACAAACAGAGTGAGGAGCAAGCAAGAGCAAGAGCAAGAAAAATTATAACCTCTTGCGAACACAATACAAGTGATAATCTCGTTAACTTATTGCGACAATCTAACTTTTGCGATTTTGAAAACCTTTATATCGAAAATAAAGTTACATATGTACATGTATAATACCATATTAAATGCTAAGAGTACTCTGACATACTCGAAAGAAATTAGCGTGAAGTTGATGAATAAATGGTACGATCTTGAGCTATCAAACCTTAACAAACATAAATTAAATATGTACAATATTGCTTTACAAACAGGAAATTGAATTGAATATAACATTACCAGTAGTGCGATTCAGTAACTTTTAACAACACGACTTGGCGGGTGAATAAATAAATTCATCAATTTCATTAATAGATGTGTAATAATGCTTGCGAAAATAAATATATTTTTTGCGTAAATAAATAAATGCATATTGCGAAGCCAATTCCATGTATAGCCACTACGCACAGACGTTCTTTGTGTGTATATATGTACATATGTATGTCTTACAGCCGGTTTCACGAAACTAATTTAAATGAAAAATAATTTCTTTCAGTTTCACCATTTGACTTAATTCGTATTTAAATGGTGACCCTTTGCCATTTAAATATTAATTAAATACTGTCATATGCAACTATGTTTACGTTTTCCTATTAGCTGATTTGCAAGTAGCAAAAGATAAATATATTATAAAACATGGAATCTGACGACGAAATTGATATAGAGTGCGAGGTTTTAATAAATATATTTATAAATCGCCGCTCTCGTATAATGAGGGAAAGAAAAAATTGTTTTACATGTTATGATGACGTTGATTTTCGGAATAGATTTCGTTTGACTAAACAGTCCGCTTGGATGATACTCGAACTGATTAGGAACAAAATCCAGCACAAAACTAAGAAGTAAGTATACAAGAAAGTACTTCCAATTAAAAGTTATGTTATTCTTTTGAAAATATTGTAGAAATGGTGCTATGTCTCCCGAATTAATGCTTTTACTTACATTGCGTTTCTTTGCAACTGGCTGCATGCAATGTGGCGTTTCAAAAAGTTCTTCCTGTCGCGCAATAAGGAGAGTGTGCCACAACATTTCATTGTTAAGAGAACGCTTTGTAACCATCCCCTTGGAATTAGAAAGCCAAAGAGAAATTCAGAGACAATTCTATAAAATTGCAAAGTTTCCGCGCGTGCTAGCAGCTATGGACTGCAGACATGTAAGAATACAATCACCAGGTCAGTAGAGTAAATACTTAATTTCAACTGATGACGATTATTTAAAATGAATGACTATTTAGGTGGGGACGAAGCAGAACTATTCCGAAACCGAAAAAACTACTTTTCAATTAATGTGCAAACGTTTTGTGACAGCAAACTGAACATAATGGATATCGGAGCCCGTTGGCCAGGATCGTCACACGACGCCATTATACTGAAAAATTCACGAATATTTAGCCAATTTGAGGCAGGAGAGTTCGGAAATGCAATAGTCGTTGCCGACAGTGGCTATCCTTGCAATCGGTGGATAATGACACCTTTGTTAAAAGTGCAAACTCCGGCTGAGGCGTTATACAATGAATCGCAAATCAGAACTCGTAATTGTGTTGAACGTCAATATGGTGTGTGGAAACGCCGATTTCCAGTTCTTGCGCTGGGAATAAGAATGCACCTCAGGGTAGTAGAAAGTATTATAGTTGCAACGGCAGTTTTACATAATATTTGTAACTTAAACAACGATTACAACGCTCCAGCAGTGTACGCAAATGAAATAAATAATTTTATCGATGCAGTTGTTGAAGTACCTACAATCTCAGCTTCAGGTCGAAATGACAATTTACATATATAGAAATCATATAATACAAAACTATTTTGAAAGTTTGTAAACTTCTAATTATTAAACAAAATTAACATCTTTATACTTATGTATATTCTTTTATTTTAAAATTCAGGAACACATTGTAGTATTTATGTTAATACTGATAAGGCACATTTACATATACATATGTGCAAAAATACATAAACAAAAACTATATAAATTCACATTTCAAAATTTGTGCTAACGTATGTGTATGTACATACAGACCACTGTACATATACAAAACAAAAACCATATATCTGTGGTCACAAGCGATAATCGCCTAAGTCCTGTGTTAAAGCATAGGACTTGGGCGGTTATAGCTTGTGACCACAGATATGTAAATGAAACCTTTAAACTTTGTACGAAAGTAAGCATTTTTACTTTTTTTTTAGTTGATCCTCAAGTATTCGCATTTCAAGGGCATGCTTCTCAATAACTTGTTGTTGCTGTAGTTCATGTGCTTCTTTCATATGCTTTACACGTAACGTGTGTTCGACTTTCGCAAATTCAACCTCTTGCTTTAGTTTCCTTTCCGTCCATTTTGATTTTGTATCTGCTAGCTTAGCCCAACTTGTGTGCTTTCTATTAACACTTTCAGCGCACAGCTTTCTGTTTTTTGGCGTTTTCAATTGCATTGATGTGTAGTGCTCCCAAGGCTAAAAATCTGCAAAGAAACAAGTTGTTTAGAATTTTAAAATTGTAAAATCATTGGATAGTACCTTCTTTTTCAGTTGTATGTTTTGGGCTGGAAGTACGAAATCTTTTGCTTGTTGACTGTTCACGTAAGTCGATATCATTAGATACATTATCTGCGAATAAAAATATTTACAATCGTTTATTAATTTTCATTCCGGCAGTTTGTGATATTAATTAAGGACTTGCTCGTAATAAAAATAAACAAACCATTTTCTTCTTCAATCATTTCACTTTCCATAACTTCCTTGTTTGGTAGATTTCGCTGCTGGGGATCAATTCCAACTGTTACAAAATCTAACAGACATACCCATTTGTAAATATGTATTAAACATAATAAATATTTGCAATGCGTAACTACCTGAATGATCCAAATCATGAAAATTTTTTTCTGAAGGTATGCAGTCGTTGTCAATTTGGAGTCCATTCCCCGCACTTGTTTTTCCGGCAATATTTCTTTTAACAGTTTATCAATGTCGGAGTCAGCTGGCTTTTTGTATGTACCTCCGCCCGTTCCATACGCATATTTTTTCTGGTCTGCAGATCGCTTTTTCATATCTGCTTTCAAGTTGAAATATTTTGTTTGCAGATTTTTTTTTGACCGCGGTGTTCCGGAGCAAACCGAGTTGAAACTCTCCGCTATGCCATCCCACACTTTGTCCTTTCGATCGGAACGCACTTTCCCTGTGGCCTTACACTCTAAAACACTTGCATTTTGCTGCACAAGACTTAGCAAATTAGAAATATCTGTAGTGGAAAAATTTTTGCTTCGAGCTAGCCTTTCCATTTTTGCTAATCACCACAATGTATTTGTTTACATAAATCAGCTGTTATTCTTACTAACATCCCTGCCTTGTCATTTTTGGGTTACCAAATCTGAATAATGGTGAAACGCCGAAAACTTAAGTGCAAAGTTAAATAAAAATCAAAATTAAAATTAAATGGAACTTAATTTTTAATGAAAAAATTTCGTGAAACCGGCTGTGAGCATAAGATAATGGAACACTTTTGTACAATTTGTAGTGAACATATTTGCCACTTACTGTACTGCACAAGTTAGGAATACGGCAGCCACACTGATACTCTTATAAAGCACCTGTCCCAACAACTAGTACTTGCTAAGTTTCGGTTTTATTCCATATTTGCGCTGTGGTCGAGTTGGTAGCGGTGCGTGCTATAACTTGATATGCCGGTGAGTTCGAGGTTCGAATCTCAGTCAGGGCAAGCAAAGTCTTAATAATAGAAAAAGTGTTTACTAATAGCGGTCACCCCTCGGCAGGCAATGGCAAACCTCCGAGGGTAATTCTGCCATGAAAAAGCTTCCCAATAAATACATCTGCCGTTGGGAGTCGGCACAAAACTGTAGGTCCCTCCATTTGTGGTATAATATAAAGGCTCACACCACAAATGGTAGGAGAAGCTCGGTCAAACACTGAGCTGTACAGTGTACGCGCCAAAATTATATACATATATATATATTTCTTTTTTCTCTTCGCTCACGACACAACTGATTGTTACCAGCGGAGGAAAGCAGCACTATTGTTCGGACGTGTAAAGACAGTCACGATTAAGCAGCGATCAGAAAGGCATACACCAAATTTGTAAATTAAAGTAAAACAAAAGACGGGCATCCTGTGGCCGTTGTGTTCGAGTTGGTAGCGGTGCGTGCTATAATCTCAGTCAGGGCAAGCGAAATCTTAATCATAGAAAAAGTTTTTTCTAATAGCGGCAGGCAATGGCACGCCTCCGATGGTATTTCTGCCATGAAAAAGCTCCTCATAAAATACATCTGCCGTTTAGAGTCGGCACAAAACTGTAGGTCCCTCCATTTGTGGTATAATATAAAAACGCACACCACAAATGGTAGGAGAAGCTCGGTCCAACGCGGAGCTATATAGTGTACGCGCCAAAAATTATTAAATTAAAAAGTCGGACATCAAACCCGACGATGAATACCTTACGACTGAATTCGCCTTCCTATTCAAGTTCACCGAATGGCCTAGCTGCCACGACTCCTTCAATCGCCTTAATCACAGCCACCTTGAGTTAAGTTCCATCCAAAAAATTCATTATTTAAAGCAGACTTTTAGTGGTTTTACCACTTCAGCGTGATCTTGACACACAACAAATGCTTTTAACATAAGAAAATTACGTTACTGCATGGGATCTGTTGGTAAAACGCTATAATAATCCACGCATTATATTTTCACTTCATATGAATACGCTGTACAATATACCACTTCTCGTCAAAGAAAGTTCAGACGACATAAAGACGCTACTTAATGTGGCGAGTGTGTGTGTGAATGAATTTAAACGCCTTGAACTTCCAAATACTGAGTGCGATCTTTGGATTGCTCATTACCTAACAACCAAATTACCAACTAAAATACATGCAGCTTGAAAACGGCATCCAGGAAGCAAAATAGACATCCCCACCAATGCGTCGTCTTCAGCTGCGCCCTTAACACATAATATTAAAACACACCACGCAGCTACTTAAGTCAACATGACGTCTCAATATTGCTTTGTGTTGTGTGGACAAACACATATACTACGCCGTTGTCCCATGTTTCTCTCCAAAGACTGCTATGAAAGGAAAAGCATTGCTGACAAGGCCAAGCTCTGTATCAACTGTTTAAGTAAGTCTCATGCATTATCACAATGCACAAGCAGCAAAAACTGTATTCAAAGTGGTCAACGTCACCACACGTTGTTACATTTTCCACGGACTTCACAAAAAATACTGCTACGCTGCCACCAGCTCAACATGCGCCTGCACCGATTGCAACATCCGGGCAAGTACCCCCATCACATCTACATACATGCTATGTCGACCCCTGTCTTTAATGCAAAGGGGATAACTAATGCTCATGCTACATTAGCAGCAAATTCTGTACATGTTGATTTACAATTCAAATTCTGCACATGTTGTCAATTCACCCAGACAAAGTTCGTGGTTAGCTGCACCCTTTACTCTTTCCATGACACAGCTTTTGCTGCTCATATTGAAAGCGCATATGTGCTGAAACCACAGAGAATAAGCTTAATGGCGTATATAGATAGAATCATTACTAGTACAGTGGGTGGTAACAAGTAGATGCAATTTTTTGACGGACTGCATCAGACCAGTAACTGACGTAGAGCTTAGCGCTCAAACCGCCTCCCGACGCAATACTTAACGGTGGTACCGGGGGGATTGGTACTTGACGGTAGGAGGTTTAGTGCGGTTAAAGTCCCACACTGACGGGGTATAGGCTTTCGATGCTTCCTCCTCTGAAAAAAAAAAAAAAAAAAAGCTCACCACAGAGCTACCAAGTCAACACAGCGCTCCACAACGATTAACTTATATTCGCGGTCTTACCCTCGCAGATCCAATATATTATCAGCCAAAGAAGATCGACCTCATTCTGGGTGCTGATATTGCCGCCAAAATTGTATTACCAGAAATGCGAATCGGCGCGCATGACCAGCCAATTGCTCAAAGAAATCGACTCGGCTGGATATTGTTGGGTAGAATAATAATAACCTCGTGTGTTTTGCCACATCACGCAGTGATAAGAAACGACAGCTCTAACACAAAGGGGCGCACTGTGTATGACGCCTCCTCAAAAACGCCGAATGGGAGTTCCCTTAATGATATGTTGTGCATTGGTCCTCCATTGCAAAATGATTTACCGGCAGTCATCTTAAATTAGCGCTACATAAATATGTTTTTCTAGCGGATATACAAAAGATGTACCGATGTATTGATATGCATCCCGATGACGCGCAATACCAACGAATTCTTTGCAAAATAAAGACGGACACATTCAAGAATATTGCCTAACCACGGTAACTTTTGGCACATCCTCAGCTCCATACACCGCAATACGAGTCATTCACCAACTCGCTCAAGACGAGAAGGAACATTATCCCCTTACCGAACAGGTATTGCTGAACGATGTTTATGTGGATGATGTATTAAGCGGGAGTGACATCTAAAGCAACACAAATACGTGATCGGCTTATGTCAGCTTTACAGTCTGCTGGTATGGCACTGAGGAAATGGTCGAGCATAACGACTGATCTCTTGCAATCGATCCCTATCGAGTATCATTCATTTAATTCAAGTTGGCAACTCAACGAAGACCAAACCATCAAAATGCTTGGACTGCATTGGCAGCCAAATAACGATTTTTTTACATTTTCTTTAAATTTTAAGGTTATACGGTTTTACAAAAAACAACTAAAAGATCTGTGCTAGCCACAGTTTTTGATTCGCTTGGACTCTTAAGTCCGATAACTATCGCTGCAAAAATCATTCTAAAAACAATTTGGACAACGAAAGTAAAGCGTGAAGAAAACAAATTGACCGGTCTAGAATGGGATGAAGAGCTGGCTCCGTCGTTGATTATAACTTGGTGCGATTTTGTTTCTGAGCTGCCAAATGTTGAAAACACCTAGATACTACGCTGGCTTTACACACCACAGTTTCACTCAATCGAAATGCACTGCTTCTGTGATGGCTCATTATCTGCTTATGCAGCTGCCGTCTATCTTTACATACAATACCAACACGGTGTGATCCACACTCATCTGCTCACGTCCAAAGCCAAGGTCACGCCCAAAAACCCAATTACGATTCCGCCAGTCGAATTATGTGGAGCGGTATTAGACACAACCTTTGCCATATGGGCACATCAACACTTGCAACCACGCTGTGTCGATATTCCGATATTTTATTGGACGACTTATACGGATTACAGCTTGGCTACTACGATTCCATGACAATTTTCGCACAGGTCAAAAAGCATCCAATGGTTTTGCCAAACAATCATCACTTCACGATTTTTCTGACTGACTTTGCTCACAACCACCGTGTAGGTCCGCAATTAACGCTTGCAAACATCCGTTAAAAGTTTTGGATTGTTCACGCCCAGAAAACAGTGTGAAATCGTCTGCGGCATTGCATCACTTGTTTCCTGAACAAACCTTTGGTAGCCGCGCAGGTGATGGGAAACCTGCCCGCCACACGTGTAAATCCACCTCAACGAAAATTTCTTGCAACTGGAATCTACTGTACAGGCGCGATCGAAATAAAAGCTTCAAGATATATGGTGGCACACGGTATATAAGGGTTATATAGCCATCTTCTATGCCTTGCAACAAAAGCAGTACACCTGGAAGCCGTCACCAGCCTGTCTAACAAACATTTCTTGGGCGTTACAGCATTTAACAGGGCGACGTAGATTATGCCACGACATCTATAGTGACTGTGGCACCAACTTTATTGGTGCCGACGCAATTCTAAAATCCGACCCGAATGATCTCTTGGTGCTTACACCCGGGCATTTTGTAATAGGAGATGCCTTACTGTCTCCACCGGAAACTTTCGTTTAAAAAGAAATCGTTATCATCTCAATATTTTGAGCTCCAACGATTAGTTCAACAGTTTTGGACAAGGTGGTCATAGGATTGGCTCACTCACCTTCAAGCGCGTCCTAAGTGGAGACGGCAAGAGCCATATCTATCAGTCGCAGAACTTGTCTTGATAAAAGATGGCCGGGTACCCCCCAATCAACGGTTGTTAGGACGTATTACGAACCTTCATCCAGGGTCAAACAACCTTGTTCGTGTAGCCACGGTTCGCACACAAAACGGTCTTTATAAGCGAACGATTTCTAAAATTTGCAGATTACCAATTCCAACTTCCGATGATGCCAACCTACCTCACTAACACAATTATTATTTTTTTGTAGACAGGGGTATCTCAATAAAATTTCTATAAACACTAGCAAACCAACGATTTCGTCATTTATGCTGGAGTCAGCATCGGGGCCGGCATGTACAATTTGTAGTGAACATATTTGCTACTTACTGTACTGCACAAGTTAAGAAATCGGCAGCCACACTGCTACTCTTATAAAGCACCTGTCCCAACAACTAGTACTTGCTAAGTATCGGTTTTATTCCATATTTGCGAACCGTATTTCTTTTTTCTCTTCGCTCACGATACAATTGATTGTTACCAGCGGACGGACACGATTAAGCAGCGATCAGAAAGGCATTCACCAAATTTGTAAATTAATGTAAAATAAATTATACACAATTTTAAATCTAAAGAAAGGAGTTTTAATCAGTTTGGAAATAAGCAAAAGGGACCCCGTTTACTATAGTATTCGTCATTACTACACACTTTTATTTATATTTACTGGCTGAATGTTTTTAACCAATTCATTACATTTTATACATTAGATATTTTATTTATAATTTCATTTTTCATTTAATTAATTTTGATTCCAATATTATGGTCTAAAAAGTATTGAATTCTGAAACAATACTTGTTTTTATTTGTGTACGTTTGTTGCTAATCAGTTACTCAACTATTTGTTTTACATCAGCTGCATTCGATTTGGTTTGTTCACATTTACTGATTAGGTGTTTAATTTCTATGAATTTTGTATTCGTATCCAATAAAGTACATTGATTACAAACCATCTTCAATTAATATTTTCCATTATCAATTCGATTTAACCCTTTTAACTTTGCTGCATTTTAAACAATAATTATAACCAGACCCACCAGAGCATGCTATCATTTCATCTAATTGAAACAGTTTCGAAGTACATTCCTTACATTCGACTGTCGGCATCTTGACACTATTACTGTGGCAATACACTCATCTAATTGAAACAGTTTCGAAGTATATTCCTTACATTCGACTGTCGGCATCTTGCCACTATTACTGCGGCAATACACCTAAACTTAACGTATAGCAATAATATAATAATTGCAATAAGTAAAAATATGGTAAGCTATGAAAATTGTATGATATATTCAATAGCTTCACTGAACTAAATCATACAAATAAAAACTTGGTGGTAGCACTCCGTCTTCTGTTGATTAGGTGCTTCGTTTCCAAGATGTTCTCAAATGGTTGTTTGAGTATGTAAGATAGGCGAATCAAGTGGAAAATATAATGGCAATAAGCAGAACAACAAAAAGGGGTATCTGGACAATATTTAGGCTATTTGTGTATCCCAACGCTGCTTTGCGGTTTTTTCAGGGCTTCCAATCAAAGACGGAGCATAAATTAAATAAATAAATAAAGTCATTTGAATATAAATATGATGCCTAAAGTGCCGAAACTTGTAAAAAAAATTTAATTTGCAATTGCTAGCATAACCTAACCTCACATTTTTGTTTGCTATTTATGCGATTATCTCTCAATTCATGTTCTTGACGTTCCACACATTTAGTTTCACGTCATTTTTCGAATGGAAGGCTCAATCTTGTATTCTATCGTTCTTGGGCCTCATACATTATCTTGTTTTTAACCATGCTCGCTAAAAGTAGACGTCGACGTTCCTTTGGAAATCATGTATTTAGCATTATTCTCGACAATATCGTTACTTTTTAAAAAAGGTACACGACTAGAGTGGGGTTATTCATTATAGCAAACTTACGCTGGTTGGTTCCAAGTTAATGCAACTTCCTACGGACTGCATTAGGATTTTTACGAACGTAGAGCCTAATGTTTAAACCACCTCCCGACGAAATACTTGATGGCAGTCCCGGGAGGGAATGGTACATGACAGTAGGAGGTTTAGTTCGGGTAAAGGTCTCACAAAGACAAGGTAAAGGCTTTTGATACGTCCTCCTCGAAAAATTTATCTATGTCTTTTATAGGCGTACAAAGTGCTGAACCGATCTTTAAGAAATTTTTACAGTAGGTTTATGTGACCACCGGGAGCAACATAAGCTATATATAATTTTGAAAAAGTGGGCGGTGTCACGCCCACAGGGAAGATAATATTTGAAACTGTCAAATCTTTGCAACTTGTTGATATAGATTGATGATATTTGTATGATATATGTATGTGTATTTTACATGAATAAAGTTTTTTCGATAGGTTTCTATAAAAATATGTTTTGTGGTCGCTGTGGTCGAATAGGTAGCGATGCGTGCTATAACTCGATGTGGCACAGGGCTCGAGGTTCGAATCTCAGCCAGGGCAAGTAAAATCTTAATTATAGAAATAGTTTTTTCTAATAGCGGTCAACCCTCGGCAGGCAATGGGAAACCTGCGAGGGTATTTCTGCCATGACAAAGCTTCTCATAAATAATCTGCCGTTCGGAGTGGGCACAAAATTGTAGGTCCCTCCATTTGTGGTATAATATAAAGACGCACACCTCAAATGGTAGGAGAAGCGCGTCATAGGAAAAACAAGTAGGGAAAAATTTGGGCGAAACCGAATTTATATACCCTCGTGATGTACTTTTGTACGGGCGGCATAATATTTCAAAAAACTCAGTTTCTTTGTTTCAAATCGCTGCTGGTATTAAACTTTACTTAACACATTCCAAAAAATACTGAAAAAACGAAGTTTTTTGCATTTTTCAAAACTTCCGTTATATGGAAGATGGGCGTTGTTATGGTCCAATTTTTTAAATTTTTGACGGTGATATTAGTAATATGAAGGACAATATTTTTACCAAATTTAGTGACCATACCTAGGACTGTTATTATTATAAAGACATTTTATCATGAGTGGGCGTGGTTACTTTCGTTATATAAAAAGAAGGCGCGGATATGTTCCGATTGCAAAAAGTTTTTACGATGATAACAGCAGTATCGCGAAAAATATGTTCACCAAAACTGTGTGACCTTACATCGTTATTGAGATATGGAAATTTTTTCATATGTGGCCGTGGCAAAGTCTATTTTTAAAAATTATGTAAATATACAATTTCTTTGTTTAACATCGCTTCAAATATAAAATTTCACTCAGTTTGCTTAAATATGTATATACCGAAGAAAGGAGTTTTTGCATTTTTCAAAACTTCCGGCAAATGGGCGTGGTTATTGACCGATCTCCATTCAATACCAACCCAACCTGGCTAAAGGGTAATCTATGTACCAAGTTTCATTAAGAAATCCCAATTTTTACTCAAGTTATCGTAAGGAAGGACAGATGGACGGACATAGTCAGGACTAAATCGATTCCTGTTTTCATTCTGATCACTTGGTATAATAAGTCTATAACTATCTCGATTATTTTTGGATACTACAAACAACCGTTATGGGAACAAAGTTAATATACCCTTGTGTACTAGTGCGCTCGGGTATAAAAATGTGGCGCCAGCCACAATAAATAATTACGTTGGAATTATATGGCAGTTGAGTCAGCTGTTCTGTGCATACAAAGTAGCGCTGAACGGAGGTAAAGAGAAAAAGGACAAGCGATGCCTAAGCACAGTTTCGAGAACATCATTGTTGCTGAGGCCGATATAAAAGAAGAACTCAACGTTCGGTGGCGTGACTTTGACTTCTATTCTAACGAGTAGCGGCACTAAACCGCTACAACTGGTGACCTACCAACGTGATTAATAGTTTTACGCATTTCTCAATTTTGGTCGTGCACTTCGTAAGCTGATTTTGAGCACCGCACGCATTTCCTTTGGAATTTTGACGCATTGCAGAAAATTTTAATTATTTTGTGCTGCACGGATAACACCGCAAACCTTACGCCTTACATTTTCTCGAGACGCACGACTTCAGCAGCTTCTCGATCGAGAAATCTTGGGCGATAGGAAACCATCACAGTTTCTTTGCCACCTCAAGAGCCTCGACGACACCGTTCCTGATAACATCCTACGTACCAAATAGCTCAGCAGGCTACCGATGACTACGCAATCCATCCTCGCTTCTCAAGCCGACATGACGCTTGATAAGCTTTCGACCCTCGCTGATAAAATTCACGATATTGCATTGCCTGCAGCACACATAAACGTCGTCCAGGGCTTCTGACAAATCTGACAAAACCCGAGGGAATCTGCCGGCCAACCATAAACACACAACGCTGCACCACATAGTCACTACATCCGCACCTCCAGTATCCAGCAAGGCACGACGTCTCGCCCCTGACAAACTCAAAATTGCACAGGCGGAATTCGATAAAATGATGGAATTGGGAATTATTCAACGTTCGAAGAGCCCATGGTCGTCTCCGCTCCATCTGGTACGAAAAAAATTAGGCGAATGGCGACCATGTGGAGATTATCGACGACTTAACGCTCGCACAATACCGGATCGATATCCCGTTCGCGTTCTGGAGGACTTTACCGCCAATCTTGCTGGCAAAACTATTTTCTCAACAGTCGACCTCGTACGCGCTTTCAATCAAATACCCATTGCAACAGATGACGTAAATAAAACGGCTATTATAACGCCATTCGGCCTTTTTGAGGTGACACGAGGCTTAGATGACTTTGCCTTCCCTTATATCGATGACATCCTCATCGCTTCCAAATATATTGAGGAGCACGGTAAACATCTTCATACACTTTTCTAACGGCTCACGAGGTACGGTGTCGTAATTAACACCGCCAAGTGCTGTTTTGGTAACTCAGAATAAGACTTTCTCGGCCATCGCATCTCGACAAAGGGAATTTTACCGCTTCCAGGGAAAGTGGAGGCGATCGTCAACTTTCCTCGTCCCACAACGATCCGGAAACTGCGTGCGTTCCTTGGTTTGGTAAACTTTTATAGAAAGTTTCTTAAAAATGCCGCCAAGTTGCAGTCTTCTCTGCACGAATACACTCGAGGTGCCTCAGTCAAAGGCTCCCACCCAATAACCTGGATACCAGAGGGGAATGCCGCTTTCGTCGCCTGCAAAGAAGAGCTACAGAATGCAACGTTGTTGGTATACCCCGATACAACGCTTCCGTGGGCAATTTTTACTGATGCCTCGGAGCAAGCCATCGGAGCCGTGCTTCAGCAACGGCGAGGGCAAAACTGGGAACCACTAGCTTTCTTTAGCCAAAAGTTTCAACCTGCCCTAAGATAGCACTGCCCTTATGATCGCGAGCTTCACGCTATCTACGCGGCTTTACGAAAATTTCGCTATATTTTCGAGGCACGGCACGTCACGATCTTCACTGATCATAAGCCTTTGCTTCACGCTTTCACTCAGGACCCTGATTGTGCGACGCCATGGCAGTTCCATCGTATAGACTTTATCGGCCAGTTTTCTACCGACATCCAACATGTATCTGGCAAGGATAACGTTGCGGATGCTCTTTCTCGCATCGAAGAAAACTCCGAAGCAGTCTCTGCAAATGAGCTTGCCGAAGCTCAAGCCGGTGACGAAGAACTCCAGCAACGTATACAGTGCCAACAACACGACTCACTTGCCTTTCGACCCAATTACATGCCAGGATGCCACAGCCCAATCTACTATGACGTTTCTAGCAATCTGATCCGCCCTTTGTTCCCGCCTCGCTGAGGAGGAGAATCTTCGATGCTCTTCACAGCGTTAGCCACCCTGGAGTACGAGCATCCGCAAAGCTTGTAACGCAATGGTACGTCTGGCCCAACATCAACCGAGACTGTCGACTGTGGGCTCGATCATGCATAGCCTGTCAACGAAACAAGGTATCTCGTCATTTCTCATCCCCTCTTCAGGATTTTCCAGGGCGCACGCGGCGCTTCGAGCATATTCACGTGGACATCATCGGGCCATATGTCCCATCCAGAGGGTATCGTTACTGCTTGACGATCATCGACCGCTTCACCAGGTTTCCAGAAGCAATCCCCATTGAAAACACGGGTGCTGAATGTGTCACCCGCACGCTTTTTGCCGGGTGGATATGCCGCTATGGAGTACCGCTCCGAATTACGACCGACCAAGGTACACAATTTGAGAGCCAACTCTTCAACGCTCTCGCTCGCCTCCTCGGCAGCTAGCATATACGCACCACGAAAACGACTCGTGGAATTCGCTCCGCATGGAAGGAAGATCTTGGTGCGACTCCCGCTGATCTTGTTTACGGAGAGAAGCTCCGCCTACCGGGAGAGTTCCTCGCTCCTTCGCCACGGCGCGGATTACCGGCTTCCAATATCACAGAACGGCTAACAGACCACTTCGCCGACCTCGCCCCTCATCCTGTCGTTAGACATGGTCAGAAAAAGACGTTCATTTTCAAGGAGTTAGCTAACTGCTCTCATGTTTTCGTTCATCGCGATGCCCCGCATCACGCCTTCACCGCTCTATATGAGGGACCTCATCAAGTTATATCAAAGCAGGAGAAACATTTCGTCGTAGAGATCCGCGGTAGAAATTCCGTAGTTTCCATCGACCGCCTCAAACCTGTTTTTCTGCTCCCAGAGAACGAGCACGACGGCAGCGACCAGAACCACAATAACGCCGATGACAGTCTAATAACGCTTACCAGCCCATCTTCACCCGAGTCACCTCAACCTGGGACATCTCTTCTTTCCCCATCGTATCGTCCATCTGACTCCGATTGCAGCTCATCAACGCCATCGACTAAAAACGCGTCAGATTCCAGTAATAAACGAATAATATTTCCATTTCGCAAAAGGGGAGTACTTGTGGCGCCAGCCACAATAAATAATTATGTTGGAATTATATGGCAGCATCGTGCAGTTGAGTCAGCTGTTCTGTGCTTACAAAGTAGCGCTGAACGAAGGTCAAGAGAAAAGGGACAAGCGATACCTAAGCACAGTTTCGAGAACATCATTGTTGCTGAGGCCGATATAAAAGAAGAACTCAACGTTCGGTGTCGTGACTTTGATTTCTATTCTAACGAGTAGCGGCAGTAAACCGCTACAAAAAAACTCCAAGATTTCAAAAAATTATCAAATATTAATGCAAAGTGTCAGCAACTTGAAATGTAATTTTATTATACTAAAATCTTTGAAATTCGGCCGAAAATTTGGTAAATTGTCACAATAAGTTTAAAACTTTAATTTATATGACATGTTTTATAAATGAACCACGTTTTTATAAAAACATATCGAAAAAGTTGTATCATACAAAACACTGCGTATTTCTTAAAAACCTAACATTCATTCGTTTTTGCGCACCTGTGTGTGTAGATACTTACTTACTTACTTACTTACTTAATTGGCGCATCAACCGCCTAAACGACTTTGGCCGAGGTCAACAAAGCACGCCAGCTGTCCCTATCTCACTATGTCTACGTCCTTGTACAGCTCATTGTTCCATCGTACGTGGTATTCGCCGTCGCAAAGACGCAAAGGTCCATAAATTTTTCGAATAATCTTTCTCTCGCACACTACAAGAGCCGTCTCATATGAAAATAGGACGGGCATGAGGAGAGACTTATAGAGTATGGGGTTTGTCCGTCGAGAAATAACTGTATTGTACAATTGCCTACTCAGTCCGAAGTGGCACTTGTTGGCAAGAGAGATTCTGCGTTGGATTTTAAGGCTAACGCTGTTAAGGGTGTTAATGCTGGTCCCTAAGTAAACGAAGTCCTCTACTTTTTCAAAGTTATAACTGTCAACAGTGATGTTAGATCCCAGTCGTGAATGTGCGAACTGTATGAATAATAACATATGATGGACGTATGCAGCAGTTGGCCATCGGTTACCCAATATATATATATATAATTTTGGCGCGTACACTATATAGCTCAGTGTTTGGCCGAGCTTCTCCTACCATTTGTGGTGTGCGTCTTTATATTATATCACAAATGGAGGGACCTACAGTTTTGTGCCGACTCCGAACGGCAGATGTATTTAATGAGAAGCTTTTTCATGGCAGAAATACCCTCGGAGGTTTGCCATTGCCTGCCGAGGGGTGATAGCTATTAGAAAAAACTTTTTCTATTATTTAGATTTTGCTTGCCCGGACTGAGATTCGAACCTCGAACTCACCGGCATATCAAGTTATAGCACGCACCGCTACCAACTCGACCACAGCGGCCACCCAATAGTACGGTTAAATTACACCGCCTTTATTAGTACCAATACCAATCCGCTGCCTGTTGCATGTGTGTTATGTCAGCAGATCCCACGACTATGGTTATTGAGGGCAGTGTTAGTAGTTTCTTGTGGCGGCGGGTCTGCTATCTGTTGTGCGTGTGCTATGTCAGCAGATCCCACGACTATAGCAATTGGTAACAAATTAGGGTGATGGTAATGTGAAGCATTGCCCTAACAGCCTAACCTAATATTCACGCATCTGTCAAAAATGTCTCATGCTCATACAACTTGTATGGGAGCAACCCAAATTGAACGGCGTGCGCTAAAAGCTAACTCAATTTCCAATTTTCATTTTGCGTGACAATTTAATTTGACCTTTATCCCACCGTTGAGGGTGATGCGCATTGTCTTAAATATAACGAATTCGGACTTTTTTGTTTGGATGAGCAAAACAATTATCAAAAAGCTTTGAATAAAAACTTTTTATAAACTTGTACATGGTTTGGAACTTGGGATTATGATTTTTATGATTATTATTGCTTTTATAATATAAATGAGGAAACTAATCAATTGCCAAACTTGTTAATAAGCTCCTGTGTTGAAGCTCTTCATATAAATTAAGATAATATTTAATGTTTAAATACAAATTAATATGCAACATAAGGTAAAGAAAATCTTTAAACTAAATAAATAAATTGAACCAGCGCTGAAAACTTCCTCCTTGTATTGTTCTCAAACGAATTTGACAGTCATGCAACTCTGTAAAGTAAACGCACGCAAATCAATTTCAGGTGGAAGTGGTTAAAAATCTTGCGTGCTTGCGTCCAAAAACGCAAGCCGTGAATATTAGGTTAGCCTGTAAACGGATGTTAGGCAGACAATGCAGACTGAGGAATTCGCCTGTTGCATTAGAGCAATGTCCGCAGATCCCACGGCTATGGTGACTTATGTGCAGTGTTAGTAGATACTCGTCGCTGCCGGTTGCATGAGTGCTATGTCAGCAGATCCCACGACTATGGCAATTGGAAACGAATTAGGGTGGTGGTAATGTGAAGCATTGCCCTGAACAGATGTAAGGCAGACAATGCAGACTGAGGATCGTCCGCGATTCTCTCGGTGACCTCCCTTACTAAGACATCCATTGCACTTCTTGCGGTGTTTCTTTGTATTTGTTAAAGGCGAATCGCAAGACTACTAGGACAACGAGTAATCCTATTGTTCTATAAAAACCACTGTTTTTGAGTCGTCAGAACTGGACAGCCCGCCACGACTTTCAGTGCAGTGCCTAAAAAATTCAAGCTTCGTGCTTGTCGGTAGTGGATGTCATCGGTTCGAAGTACGGTCTCAATGTGCCTTATATCTGCATCCATTATCATTTTCATATGTGACTGAGGGAAAAGGTCCAAAAATTCCTTCGTCTCGTAATTCATTGCTTCGTATAGCGCTAAGTTGGTAAAGTGCGTCAAGTAGCCGTAATGCGTAATCCGTCCAGAATTGGGATATAGTTGGAGTTAGTGTAGTCCGTTAGTTTTTGCGTTAATGTAGTCGTCAAAAGGAATGCCGATATTGTCCTGTAATATTAAATTCCTATAGGATTTTAAATAATAAGGTCGTTAATTAAGGTGGGTGAAGGATGTCCTGATGAACCCTCTTCCTCTTTATAAGAACGGTGGTGCCTAGGTCCTTTTCAACTATTTCATCAACTTATAACGGTGAAAGTTTATTACCTAGCCTTCTATTAACTTTTACAAAGCCCTTGTCACCGGCGTTATATGTTCTGCACTGGCGATCTTTATTGTGATAATCGGGATCCGCAATCTGTGCTGTTTCTATGCGATCTCGGATTTTTTCCGCAGTTTTGGCTGATGAAGCATACAGGGCGTCAATTGGGTTTTTGTTCGTTATCGAATGGATAGACCTATTATATTCTATAGTTGCAAGCAATATCAAATCCACTACGACGCTAATGCTTCTTTCAAGTTCCAAGCACCTGGCTATCTCGGTTAGGGTGCTGTGGAGACGTCCCAACTGTCCATTCGAGGTACTATGGAGCGGTGGGGCGTTTGCTATTTCTACAAAATTGAAGTCTAGCAGTATTGCTTTTTAAGCGATTTTGTGTTATCGCAGTACACGGTCTTAACATTTGATAAAATATTTATGAGGTGAAAAAATTGGTGGTTTTACATCGACAATGATTCTGGAGGAAATTTTTGGTACTAGTGCGAACTTTGACAACTTATCGACACAAGTTAAGAAATATGTTTGGTCTGTGGAAAATATGTCTACATGTAATACCTCTTCTGTGTGGGATGGTATCGGCGTTGGCGCTATAACATGTTTTTTTTTATGTCGGTCGTATTTTGACCTTGGGCAGTTTCGACAGTTTGCTGTAACCTCCCTTGCCTTTTTGTCCATTTTAGGGAAAAAATCTCAGCGAGGATCTGTTTCACTTTCTCCTATGCCGCCCTGTGAGCACGATTATGCTCGGCAACTGCAATTTCCCGCTGATCATTTTTGTCAAATATATTCGTTACCATTTTCGGATAAAGCTCTACTAAGCGGCGCTGGATCTTTGCCAACACTGGTAGAGCGCAATGTATGGCATTAACAACTCCATCAGTAATGACCTCTTGTATTGCTTCTATATCATTAATTAAAATAATGGGTCTGGTTTTTGTGCCGAATATAATAAATATTTGTTGTGATACAATTTCGCTTTCCTGAAGTATTATTTGGTTTCGATAAAAGTTAACAGGTTTATCCACAGACTCTATGGTATAAGAAATTGACACTTCACTGTGTATTGTTGCGCAGTCTGAACCTGTGTCTATGTCGGGTTTCATCAAGTTCATATGTTGTCTCGAAAATGCGTCAGCAAGATGGTTGCCTTTCCCGGGTTTAGAGTAAACTTTAGCATTAAAGTTCCCTATAAGACTCTTCCAACGCTTGATTTTTGCATTTGGATTTTTATCCGAAACCTCATAGGTCAAAGGTTGGTGGTCCGTAAAAATCTTCAATTTGTTGACGCTGTATAAATAGTTTCGTTTGTTGCTAAGTGTTCTTCTCTATCCCTGAGAGTCTTCGATATCATGGTGATAGGCTTTTTTTCTTGAGAAAGTACGGCGCCTATACCTCGTGAGGATGCATCGGTCGTCAAATCGAATGGTTTCGTAAAGTCTGGATAAGTTAATGTGACGTCTTCCGATGCAAGGATTTCTCTAAGTGCGTTATATGCCTCTAAAGTTTCTGAACTAATTTTTCCCTTTCAACATATTAGTCAGGGGTTTTGCAATACTTGCAATTAAATAGTAACATGGCCAAACGATAACAAATATTAAATTGTATTGAAAATTTTGTTGATATGTAATTGCGCTATATGTTTTTCGTATATATATGTATGTATGTACGTATATAAGAACGAGTACGCATGTACTTGTAATACTAAAAACTGTTGCATTCTCGCGAATGAATATAAATGCTTATCAAAACTTATTGGGAACGCGATCAATTTTACTATTACTTCAAATAAAGATTGCACAACAGTTGTTTTGGCCTTTGATTATAACATCTGTTTTTGTTTCTGATAAACGCACGCTGAATAGCGTCGATAAAAAAAATAACGCATATATAACAGCAGATATGTAAATATCTAAAAAATGTATTTGCCGTAACTAATACTATGTTCTGACTGCGCATTAAACTCGAGTTTGTGGTTTTGAGTTTATGAACAACTGCCAAGCGTTCGCATTGTGGTGTTCAAGAAACCTTGAATTTAATCGAAGAGTGGATTGCTGCTCATAAAATTGTATGGCATTGACCTTATCGGTTCTTGTTTTCACACCTCCCCTTAAGACAATGAATCCTCAATACTCCACTTCGGTCTTGAAAAATTTAGATTTTTCGGCGAATACTCTCATATATGCTTCATAGAGACTCCCCAGCACCCATTCGATATCTTTCAAATGGTCTTCTGCCGTTTTTGAATAGACAATTACGTCGTTGGCATAAACGTGGCAGGTTTCGCCAATTTGCTCCCTGATACCATCGTCGATTGCTCTCTGAAAAATGCTCGGGACTTTTTTAAGTCCTAAAGGTTAACGGCATAATTCATATTTGGCGTTGTTTACAGAGCAAGCGGGTTTCTTCCCATCTCTCTCTGCTAACTCGATCTTGTGAAAACCGGATTTTAGATCGTGGGTTGTGAAGTATTGTGCACCTCTTAAATTTGACAAGATCACCATTGACTTTGGCATGGTTATTTGTCCTCGATTGTGACCTCATTCAGTTTCCTGAAATCAATCAGAAGTCGTTTCTTCTTATTCCGCGCTTAATCTACTCATTTTTTATCAACGACCCAAATTGGATTGTTGTAAGGAGACCTTGAGGGAGAGTGACGTGGACCGCGGAACGAACAACACGTGCTGCGGAGAACAAATCCATACTAGCCCTTGTGAAAAACAAAACAATAAACATTCGAATATCGATTCATTATTTCGTTCACACAAAAAAGACTTAAGGCCAACTTAAAGTGGTCCCTTCTTATAATGTGCGAGCGCAATGCGCTAGATATTTTATTTAATAAGGTACAAAAATCTACAAATTTGAACTTAAATAGAAAAAGAAAGAATAATAATGTGACAGAGAACACCATGTCAAAAAATAGCAAAAAGAATTACTACGCTATACTAGATACCGATCTAGATTCAAAAAAATAATAGAACTAATCAAAGATGGTCTAAAAATAACTGAGTTTAAAATTAAAGAATATAAGTCTAACAAATTGGCAATTTTTCTTACACATCTCGACAACTATAAAAGAGTGCGCGGATATTTACAAAAAGCCAAAGGTAAATTCTATACATACACACCCAAATGTTGAAAAACGAGAACGATATTCGATCGACCAAAACAACGTTTTCGGCCTCCTATTAGCAAATGCAATACAAACATCAAAAAGCACTGGAAAGAGTTCAATATAATGTCTAACGAAACAAATCACTCTCTTCGTCATTCGGGAGAAATTAAGTACCTTAGTGTCCACCTAGATAAGTTCTTATATTACAATCACCACATCAACTGTCAAATTGCGAAAGCCTATAGAGCATTACAAGTCTATAAAAGAATGTTTTCCTCAAAACTGTTGAAGAGCAGAATTAAAATAATCATGTACCAGGCACTTGTAATACCAATACTTACGTATGGATGCTCGATTTGGTACAATATATCCCCCTCATATATGGAAAAGCTAAGAAAGTTCGAGAGAAAAATTTTGCGAGCATGCACCTTATTATATAGATCACCTGGCAGTAATTATATCAAATATGTGCCAAACTCAAAACTTTATAATTCCGCAAAAGTTCCCAAAATTGATTGACATATCATAAACTTAACTAGAAGGCATATCAGACGTTGCCTATGCATGGGCAATAACATTTTGATGAGAGCCATTTATTATAAAAGCGATAAATACTTTGAGCTAGGTGGTAAGAATGGATTTGCTCCCCCAGAATCATTTCTATATCTTGATAAAAAGGGGTTTATACAAACCGAAGCCCACATACCAATCTTTTACCACATATTTAGAAGAGCTAACAATAAAACAGTTATCTCAAAAAATTTTTTTGTTGTTTTTTTACTCCGACAAGGTTGAAAGTTGATGTATTTTGGAACGATTTTCCGTCGATCCTTGTCAAATTTGGTTTTGAAACAAACCGGTTTCGGCGTTGTGCCATCTTCAGTGTTATTTTTCGTTCTGTTTAGTTTACGTCTGGCGGTCCCTATTTATTGTGTTTTGTCCTTCGTAGGTATCGGTATGCAGTCTACCTACCCATGCATACCACAAAAAACTTGACGCTGACAAATAAACCCTAAACTCAGGTAGCATACACCTACAAACATTTGTTGGCTGCTAGTTAACGACAGATACCGATACCTACGAAGGACAAAACACATGGGTTCCCATTTGATGCAGTGGTATTGCATTATTTTAATTGCTAGTAATTCGTTCCCTTTGCTTTCCGCACTGATTTGAACCATGTAAATACGAAGGGCTATACCCCGCTGTGTAGAGTGTTTGGTAGTGAATTGGTTCACTTTGAAAATTTGGAGATTATCGTTTTGGTAATTGCACAGTTCATTGAAAATTTCTTCCGTGTCGGTATTAGCATTAAGCCCCTTCAATAAATACGTTCTCGTTTTTCAACATTTGGGTGTGTATGTATAGAATTTACCTTTGGCTTTTTGTAAATATCCGCGCACTCTTTTATAGTTGTCGAGATGTGTAAGAAAAATTGCCAATTTGTTAGACTTATATTCTTTAATTTTAAACTCAGTTATTTTTAGACCATCTTTGATTAGTTCTATTATTTTTTTGAATCTAGATCGGTATCTAGTATAGCGTAGTAATTCTTTTTGCTATTTTTTGACATGGTGTTCTCTGTCACATTATTATTTTTTCTTTTTCTATTTAAGTTCAAATTTGTAGATTTTTGTACCTTATTAAATAAAATATCTAGCGCATTGCGCTCGCACATTATAAGAAGGGACCACTTTAAGTTGGCCTTAAGTCTTTTTTGTGTGAACG